>LS485967.1:4733-30376 GCA_900490705.1 Pristionchus arcanus
CCCCCCCCTAATTGACCAGTCACTAGCAATACAACCTCTCATCTACACTATAAATCTTCTACCTTACATTAATTTGTATTCCTACATCCAGGCTGGATGATCCAGCTATATTTCACGATTATGCTTGAACTAACCAGAATGTGCGGGGTCTTATCCAATGATCTAATCACGAGCTTGAGGGAGGACTGCGCCTCGCACTGGCCGAGGATGAGCAGGGCGAAGAATTGGGCCATGTCGCAGAATCTGAAAAAAAAACAATTAAAATCAAATCAAATTATAAAAGTGAAGCCTACACTTTCCCTGTTTATATTGCCGCAATTTCATTTAACTAAAGAACAGCATTGGAGATAAGGATGAGATGATGAGTGGCGACACCAGGCTGATCAATGCACCATACTGGTGATATAGAAACATCAATATGCAACGAGCAATGACTTAGGCAAATAGAGTACAACAAAATTTTTAGGAGCAGAACTGAATCCAAAAAGTAATACTATTACCTGGTCTCGAGGTACGGCTTCGGCTGGTTCGTGCGAATGCTCGTCACCGAGTCGTGCAGCGCAACGAAGGTCGTGTGGTCTGGAGATCAAATATTAAATATCACATTTCACATCATGAGACTTGCTCCATTTATTTGGTTGTTAATTGTAAAGCAGATGCGCGAAAGGATAATCATACAAGTTTCTTTCCGTATAAGAGTTGCATGAAGCGCGAGATCGACGATGAATTTCGAGCAAGGAAGTGGCAACCAGGGCTGTGCGAAAATTTCCCGCACTCCTCATTTCGCAATACTCTCTCGCCGGTTAGACAAAGCGAGAGAGCATGCAAAAAGAGGAGAGCGGGAAATTTTTTGCACACCCCTGGTGGCAACCATCTAGCTTACCATTCGTCTAATTTAGCGGATCAAAAGAACCAAATATCAAGACTCACTCTTCACTAGCGCCCCAAGAGGCTGATTGTGCATCCCTAGCCATCAATTAGAATTTTCAAAGATCAAAGATCAAACTGACTCTTGACAAGCGCTCCGAGTGGCTGATTGCACGCGCCGCACACTGCCATCTTCTCCTCGAAGGTTACGGCATCGGGGATGAGCGTCTGAATATGTGTAATATTATTATTTATGCCATCATTAAAGTTAACGTGCAAAATGATGCATTTTAAAGGTGATTGTTTTGATTATGGAGATCATCGCGTCATTGTTGTATACCGAGATTCGATCTTCTAAATGATCCTTCGAAACGAGTGCACACCGGGTCAGATTATTTGCGTTTTGCGTAATAGTAAATTAGCTCCTCACCTCCTGTGGACCACAATCGTTGTGTTGCTCATCAGTGCATAGTCCTACCTCGGGGTCCACTCATCCCTCTATGCTATGCCCCATTCAGAGAGCCGGAAACCGGCATTTACTACGTTTTACCGGAAGCCAGAGCCGTAGATTGGCTCCTCACCTCCCTATGCACCCAGAGGTCAAATACCGCTCCCGAAAGGACCGATGCATGCCACATTTTTAGGCCAATTTGAACAAAAATTGGAGAAATGCATGCCAGTATTCCACGAAATCAGTGTGGATTGCATAAAACCTAGCCTCCTCACGCTCAAAAATTTGGAAATATAGTAAAAGCACACCACATTCTGAGTATTATGACCTGAGTATTTGACCCCTGTATGCACCACAATCGTGATGTTGCTCATCAGTGCATAGTCCTCTATCGGGGTTCTCTCATCACTCCAAATAAGGCACCTATCCCCGAGAGACGGGAGCCGTGATTTAACCCCTCGTTTCCCAGATCCGGAAGCCGTAAATTAGCTCCTCACCTCCCTATGCACCACGATGGTCGTGTTGCTCATCAGTGCATAATCCTCTCTGGGCGTCCACTCGTCATGCCGTGCCTGCGTGCCGATCACCGTACGGTCGCCGTGGTGAGAGTGCCTGAATGGTGTCGGGATTACGGTAAGAACTGTAGAAGGGCAATTATCGATTAGCTAGATACTACGAGTGCCTGATGAGTAGAGATTACGGCATATTTTTGTAATCGATTATGGTTTGAGCTTCCTGCTAACTATTCTAGGTCACCGTGGTGAGAGTTCTTGAAAAGGGTTGACTACGGTACGTTACCGCGCCTTTTTTCATAGTCTGGAAACATTGATTGTTTTGCCAACAGAGACCGAAATGAACTGGTCTCCATAGCCTCAGTTCGAATATGGCTAGCTACTGAAACATAACTCTCCATCAGCTAAAGCGTAAAAAGAGTGTTATCTTTTTTGACTAATTTTCACACAATCATCATACGCGTACCAATATCCGAATCGAAGCTCAAAGTCTAAAGATCAAAGATCACTCTCACTTGAACGGGTCGCACTGCGCGCCGCAGGTGTCTCTGCAGTAGAAGTCTCCGCCCGGCGAGGTCTCCAGGAAGTCCTCCGACGGAAGGGCGGAGATCGAGCACTCACTGAAAAATATTCGTTCTAATTATTAGGAGCCAGACTCCTTTCCTAACCCATACCGCTCCCATAACATGTGTGGATGTATCTATTATTATTGTTTATATTTATTTTTGAGCGATGACTGGGCATCGGCAGATGGACCGTTCAAAGATTAGAGACTAAAGACCAAAGACTAAAGGTCAGAATTAATTAATTAAATATTAATATTTTGATAAATATTGTTTCGCAAAGGAGATGTCCTCTAAATCGTACTCTCGGTGCAGCTGCATTGATATGGGAAGAGTGAAACACCGATCGAGGGATGGCTCCAAAACGAAAAGCTGTGATAGAAAATTGACTAGAGCTCGGAGAATGCTGTGATAACTATTTACAAATAATATTTTTTTATTTTTTTCTAGCATTAGTCCGCCTCATCGAATACTAGCTGTGCCCGATGCCCAAATAGGGGCTATGAAACACCGACTCATCTCTTTTGAATATCTACCGAATCTACCTTACGTACTTCCACCCAAAACTCCCCCCCCCACCCTCCAAATACCGTACCCTGCCTTCTTCTCCACTAGCTTCGCTCCGCATGATTTTTTCAGAGCACTTACCTACTGTGACTCTTACCGTACTCGATTCCCTACCTTCTACCGTAACCCATAAATACAAATACCGTACTTCTTCCCTTGCAAACGCCTGAATACCGTGCCCGCATTTAACTGTTCACTACCGTAACCCCCCCTCTCCACATTCCTACCGTAACCCATTAATACCGTACCCCGCCTTCTTCTCCACCAGTTTCGCTCCGCAGCCGGTGCACTCGACGAAGAGCCCGCCGCCCGCCGATGCCTCCACGAATTCCTGGGTGATTATTTTTATTATCCAGTAGATAATGTAGAATGTAGAATCCCCACCCTGTTTCATCTTGTTCTTTACGTTCGCGCAGACTACTGCAGCTAGATTTATAGCATTTTACAGCGAACGCGCACTAGCATAATTCGTGTTTCGCTCGTTTCATTAATGCCGATTAGAACAATATCTTCAATTAGCTTGACTTTTGCGGCTTAAAGTAAAACAATACATCCGGAGTATCGCATTTAATGCTGTGGCAACAAATTCAGTACACAAGTAAATATTCTCAAAGTTCACTAGTTATTCGCGAACACCGGACACGTGTTTCAGCCAAACGATAGATTACACCGATATGGTGGTGTCATACCTGTGCCGAGTATGTACTTGGAATTTTTGCTTCTATTAAAAACGGGTAGCCGCAAATAATCACTATTTTTTTCAACGGGTAGCCGACCTATTCCTATCAAAAACTACCATATTTTGCACAAAACAGAAAGAAAATTTTTTAAAAATTTTCCGACTTTTTTCTATTATCATAATTTTTTTAACGGGTAGCCGCGTACTTAAGTACATGAAGTCTACCGTACCTCCAGATCCGTCGTGGTCGTCATGTCGCGCGCCAGCCGGTGGAACGTCTTCGGAACTGCAATGGCAGGATCATCAGAGATCAAAGATCAGGAACTCATTTGATCTCTCTTTTAACAAAAACCAGATATTGTTCGCCACCCCTTGTGTGCCTACCAAAACACTAACAATAAAGGCAGTCCTCGATTCCCACTTATCGTTTGCCTACCGTACCTAACGCACCTTGCACATGAACAGCTCCCTTTAGTCCTCCACGGTTTCTCCAACCGTACCCACATCAATATAAATTCAGCCTTCGATCCCCATTCCTGGCGTTCCTACCGTAATCCTCATTGTCAGAAAAACCAAAATAACCAGTCATCGATTGACATCCTGGTGTATCTACCGTAACCCTCACCTAGCGGCAAGTGCGCGGCGTCCGCGTGCACCTTGCACATGAACAGCCGGTGGTTGTCCGTCCAGGTGGGCGCGCAGATCGACTCGGGCGAGAGCGACAGGTCGTCGATGCGGGCTCTGCAAAGGATATATTAGAGCCGGAGCCAGAAAATAGGGCGAAACCGAGACCGGCCAATCGTAATCGGATATTCGTCTAACAAGTATTCACTGTGTATTTTTGGTTCTGTTGGATCAGATAGCAAGGAGAAGGTAAACCCATTGGCCATACGCTAAACTCGAAACGCGCAATCTTCTAGTAATCATGCACAGGCGCTTGCTGACACTATTCAAAACAAGAATTTTGATGCTCTGATTATGCGATTTTTTTTTTTAAAAAAGCCGAATCGGCAAATTGGCACATGCTATTTTCGGCAAGGGGCTTCTCAGTTTCTCGGTCAACTTGTAAGACCAGCATACAACAAGCCGCTGAATTGTTGGAAATAATCTGTCAATATATATTTTAGACAGACAAGATTGTGTCTTCGCTTGAAAAAGACTGTAAGAACTGATCATGTTACCGCAAAGCTTGATGTTGTACAGTTCGGACTTTAGTTTCACCGCTAGCTGGTATTCTCTAAAGCGTCTGCAAAATAATGCCAAGTAGTCCTATTTGCTGCTAAAACAAACCATTGACTGACAAATCATTGGCCGCTGCACTGACAGTCCGCGGTGTGAAGTTGGTCGGGCATTTTGCAAAACCAGGTGCTCGATTTATATGTGAACTATGATCTTCCCACTCCCGCGCAGTTCTCGTTTCACTGCAGGCACATCTCACTGAACAACCAGTAAGGAACAATTGTTTCTCAGCATATAAGAGAAAAAACAACAATGAATCTACGCCCGTTTAGAGAAAAAAACCATGAGTCTACGCCCGTTAGTAGCAGGCAACATTTCATTTTTTTCCAGAATTGCCAACCAATTCCTGGGGATACTTTGGGGATACTTACCTACCGTACTCCGCCTACAGGTATCGATATTCGACTTACCGTACCATCTCAGTTATCGATTGACCTACCGGAAGCTGTGCGATGCCTACTCCGCGCCCATCACGTTTTCCAGCACTCAACACCAAAACCAACTCGCTTTGGGTTTCACCATGCGCTCATATCCATTTTCATGATTTGCAAACCAATTTCGCGTAGTATGACTATCACAACAATAATAACCAGAAGATAATCTTTTGTGTTCCCTCATTGAGGTCAATGGCCTACCGTACCCCGCCCGCATGCATCAATCGATAATCGACCTACCGGAAGCTGTGCGATTCCTCATCGGCGCCAAAACTAATGCCAGCCCACATTCGGTTTCACTACGCGCCCATATCACGCTTGTCAGGAGAGAATCGAGCTGAGGGTGGGAATGGGACGAAAAACGTAAAATGAGTTAGCATCAGTTTTGGGCACCTCAAGGCATGTCTTAACGTTCCCCAAAGTCACATTGTACAGAAATCATTTTGGGGCTCCCTACACCGGGTCGGTATCCTGGATCCCCAACTTTAACCGAGAATATCTTGGTTCTGGAGCATTTCTGACTAAAATGTTCCCAAGAGTAACCCCACCTACTTTTACTAGCTCTATAGATCTGCACCGGTTAGAAGTCATAAAATTGATTTTCAACTGAGCCACAGTAGATGAAGAATATCTCAAAAATTTAGGATTCGGCGTGGCTAATTTTTGGATATGATATGCGCGGCTTCGAGATCTATCGAATGAGTACCTTACGCAAAATATAAATTAATCCTGCGGTATGGTTCATGCCATCGAAACTTTTTCAATCATTTGAAGTCATTTCATTCCCTCATTTCATTTCATTCCCCCCACACAGCTCATATCGGGGGTGTGGAGACGAGTGAAACATATTTCATTTACCACTTTTCACTAAAAATATTTCAGATTTCATTTGTATTTCGTATATGTGTACATGACCCCACTAGTCATTGCCCAATCATTACGCAAACGGGCTTATAAGGCTAACGAAATACAAGTGAGCTCTGAAATATTTATAGTGAAAAGGGGTAAATGAAATATGTTTCACTCGCCTCCACACCCCCGATATGAGCTGTGTGGGCGGAATGAAATGAAATGAGGGAATGAAATGACTTCAAATGATTGAAAAAGTTTCGATGTCATGAACCATACCGCAGGATTAATTTATATTTTGCGTAAGGTACTCATTCGATAGATCTCGAAGCCGCGCATATCATATCCAAAAATTAGCCGCGACGAATCCTAAATTTTTGAGATATTCTTCATCTACTGTATCTCAGTTGAAAATCACTTTTATGATTTCTAATCGGTGCAGATCGATAGAGCTAGTAAAAGTAGGTGGGGTTACTCTTGGGAACATTTTAGTCAGAAATGCTCCAGAACCGAGATATTCTCGGTTAAAGTTGGGGATCCAGGATACCGACCCGGTGTAGGGAGCCCCAAAATGATTTCTGTGCAATGTGACTTTGGGGAACGTTAGGACATGCCTTGAGGTGCCCAAAACTGATGCTAACTCATTTTACGTTTTTCGTCTCATTCCTAACTATTGCCATTCTAGCTCGATTCTCTCCTGACAGGCGTGATATTCATCATCGGACGTAGTTTTCAATTTCACATACCTCTCGCAGCAACAATAATCAACAATTATTACCATAATACTCAGTAATCGATCGATCGAGCTACCGTAACCCTCGACCTACCGGAAGCTGTGGGATGCCTCCTCCGCGCCCTCCGCGTTCTCCTCCAGCACCACCCAGTGCTCTCCCACGCGCACCACGTCAGAGCTGGAAAAGATTACGGTAGGAATATGGTAGGCAGAACTATAGTAAGGATACGGTAGGAATGCGGAAACTGCTTCGGTTTTTGGCCCAGGCAGCAACCGCTCCGAATGTGGAGCTGGAGAGGAATGAGAATGGTAGGGAGGGAATACTCTGCGAGAAAAGGCTGGGCCAAAAATCGAAGAAGTGCCGAAAAACAGGACTATTCTGTACACATTCGTTTCAACCAATGCAAACATCAAATATTATTTTTTATACCACTACTCGGAGGAAGCGAGAGATCGAAAACAATCTTCTCTGCAACTTATCAGCAACTACTGAAACGCAAGATCACATTCTGCAGAAAATGCGCAAGTTACCAGGTCAGCTACCACTTCTAGAATTAATTCTACCCTACCCTTCCAATCAATCAATAGCTACCGCATCCTCCTAATCAATCTATAACTACCGTAACCACCCAATCAATCGATATTCTACCGTACCACTGCCCTCTTTGGCTACGTCGTGCGCTTGTTTGCGCCATCCATGAAACATATTTGAGAGGGAGCCCCTATACGCCGCTTCTAACCCGGCGCTCCTAGAGTGCACCCCGCTCATCAAAGTACTCGTGCTCACCACTGTCCCTCCTTGCCTCCATCGTGCGCCATTCATTATCATCACTCATATTTGTATATTTGGGCATCCTTGAAACTGTTTCAATCCCGGCGGTTCTAGATTGCGCCCTGCCCATCAAAGTGCTCGTGCTCACCACTGTCCCTCCTTGCCTCCATCGTGCGGCGGGCAGTCGACGAACAGCGACGCGAACTCGGCACGCGGCTTCAGTTCTGCAAAGAAAATCGATAATCATCTACTGTAATCCGAAAAAAACTACTACCGTAATCACCGCATGCCGTGATCTCTGCAGGAACCACCGAGATTCGAAAAAAAAACGATAGTCTACTAGATACCGTAATCCGTAAAATCGATAACCACCTATCGCGATCATCCCCCTTGTTCCCTGCAGGAAGAACTGATATTCAAAAGATTCATTTTCGGCTACCATAATCACATGTGATCTCTTCTATTTTAGGAGCAATGAAAAGTCAATCACAGGCCAGCGTAATTAGCTATCGTAATCATAAGTTATTTCAATATATTCTTATCAAAAGAAAATCAATAACCAGCTACCGTATCTCCCTAATCATTTCTCAAAGCTACCGTACCGATGAAGAAGCTGCGCTCGTGCCACTCGCCGATCTTCATCCTGCAATGATCAGAGGGTGATTACGGTATCTATCGATCGATAAATCACGAGCGAATTGCGAAAATGAGGAGAAAAGGGGCGGAAAATAGGCGAAAAACGGGATGAATCATGTGACAGGGAGGAAGGGGCATTTGCATGTGACTGTTCTGGGGGGAAGGAGGAAGGGGAGGAGGGGGTGTTCCCTCCTTTGCAAGGTCGTGGGAAGAAGGGGGGAGGGGGTGAAATTGAGGAAAATTAGAGGAGAATGGAACGAGGATAGAAGAAAGCAGGTACGAATAGAGTATGTATCGCAGAAGAACTAAGTCACGATCAAAATACATGAAATCCATGTGCGATATCCCGCTATGGAAACTCCACTTCACGGGGCTGGAATTGATCAATATTGCTACAGAACACGTGGAGGAATTGATGTCAGGACGATGGAACGAGTTATGACTATGCCCCGAAACAGAAATCTACCTGGAGAGCGTGAACAATAACATGACGGAAACCGTCTCACACTATCACTAATTTGGAAAGAACCAGAAGGCAACATTTAAATACATTCACACGGTTCTAGTTCAAGTAAATCGAAAATAAATATTTTTGTTGCGCCAATTGGTGTAAATTGAGAACGACTGTAACCTGTCGGCCCTTATCTCCCCAATGAAGCACGCATGCTGTGGGTGGTGTCGTCTAGACGTCTACTCTATTTGCAACTCCTAATCCCACGCATTTTCGCTTAAAACCATAATCAAATAGCAACAATGACGAGCGAATACAGCGGGGGATGCCAAGCCGTTCCCCTCCCCTTCGAATGACAGCCGCAAAAAGAGAAATAAGGTTCTAACCAATCATTAAAGATTTTTGTCTGTGAAATTTGCGGTCCAACGAAAAGAGCTCCAACCACCAGGCACATGTTTTGCCTACGAAGCGCGAACACAGCAGGGGTGGGGGAAGGGAGGAAGGGCTACTAGCCGTTTCCTTCCCCCGAATGACAGCGACAAAATCCAAACATTTGGAAACGATGGAGTAGGCGGAACGACAACATCAACGCGCTTCATCATTGATGGCACGTGCAATAGTTTCACTCTCTCCCTCTCCATTCGGCACCCCCTCATTGTCAGCGCTACAGAACAGTGAATAGTGTTTGGAAACGATGCATTCCAGATTGCGATGTTAACCTACGTGGAAATCGCTCGAACATCACAACAGAGCGAGAGCAGTGTCATTCAAAAAAATAAAAAAATTCATTGAATTTTTTTTAATCGCAGAAAAGGCCAAAATATCGAAGTCATTGCTGCACCATCGACGGATATATCATTGACGAAACGTAAATGTCACTTGCAAATGAGAAAATGAAGAGGCTGCCATGTCTCTACCATCAGATCAACTGACTGGCATAGTAATAGTGCAATCGGAGTCATACCTTCCACCCGCTCTTACACTACACTCGCCGCCGCGAGGCAGAAAAAGAAGAAGCAGTAAAAAGAGCTCTTCCAGGAAGAAATCGCATCATATCATAGCATACGCCGCGTCACGCGGCGACTGTGTAATGAGCAAATATCTCCAGACTATAGCTAAACAATAAATAGGAAAAGGTAGAGCAGTACAGATATCGAAACTATCTGCAATAATAGTACTCATATCTAATCATCGAAGAGCGAATGCTACTGGCTGCAACATTTCCGATAAATCGATCTAAGAAAAAGCGGCCAAACTATTGCTCAAACATGCGGATGCTTTCATTCCCTTCGAATCCGAAGGAACAACAACTCCGATAGCATCTTTCTCTGACTCTCTCGCTTTCCCGTGCTCTCTCACTTGATCTAACCAGCGAGGGATCACGTGAAACGCGGAGAGTCATTCTCAAATCTCGTCCGAATTACACTCGTCGAACGCCGTTCGGAAGCACCATTCTGCAGAGGAGCGAGAGCAATGCTCTCGTCTCTTCATTCCGCCTCATCTCTCGTCTGCTAGAGAAACGAGAGAGCAGGGCGAAATGAGAGAGCCAGATCATTTCTCTATCATCCGTTGCTTTGCAGACGGGGTCATCGAGCAAAGAGCTTCAAGACAGAGATAAGCCATCTCGGAATAGATCTTTTTGTAGAACCTACAGTGAAGCAAAACACATACTGATCGCATCTACAGCTCTTGAACAAAAATACGCAGAATAACGCCGATTTTTCTACCGGAATTACTCAATTTGTATATCAACGCGTGACAAATCAGAACGAATAAACGATGGAATGAATTTGAGAATCTTCACATTTGCGAGAGCGAAATGAAAGAAAGGACGAAAACGTTCCCACATCACCTTGAAAGAACCCGAAAACCTTCTGGTCTCGATATAAAAAAAATGCTGAATGTTATGAGGGAATCGACAAATTTGCGAGATGGGAATGAAAAGGAAAAGTTCCCCTTCTCAAAGGAAACGTTCCCACATCACCTTGAGATTGCCCTCCCACCCTCGAACGTGACCTATCCCTCTCTATCGTCTGTCTCTCTCATATCCCCATACTCTCTCGTGTTTCTCTGACCAATGAGAGATAAGGCGAAATGAAGAGACCTATCCTCTCCCCAATCGAATTCCCTCCCCTTTCAAGAGCGCTATCCCATTTTGTCTGCTCTACAAATATCATGCGAAATAAGTGAGCCAATTGAAGAATGACTATCCCCAATTCCCACTATCAATGGTTTGTTTCCATCTGAACCGGAACCCCTTATCAATTCTGAGCGCCCTCCTCTGCACAATTGCACTTGCCAATCATTTTCTAGTCTGGAAGTCTCTAGCCATCCCCCCTATACGAATATGACCCGCACAATTGGCGTTACTGCGTTTGCAAATATATTGTGAAACGTTCCACACGCTCGCTGCGACCACGTGACTGTTTCACAAATCAACAAATAGAAGATACGTGAAATTGCACGCAAATAGAGGAAATGCCACTCGTTCGCAATCAAAGTACTCGCGCAGCACCCGCGAGAGTGGAGTTTCTGCGTTCGCTGATAGATCATCATGCAACAATCATGTAATGATTGTTGCATTCATTTCTCGATTCTTAACAACTATAATAACAGAATCTGCACGCAAAGCATGAGCTACTCATCATCCCTGTCTATCACCCGCGAGAGCGGAGTTACTGCACGCGCCAATAAACCATGATAGAACGAACAAATAATGGTCTATCGATCTTTGAATACTGTCGAGAAGAGAGTTATTTCTGCACGCAAAACAATACCAAAATGCATTGCAAGCAAAATTGCGAACGATAAGCACCCGCTAGGTTGGCGTTACTGAACTCTACCATAATCTACCGTGGAATACCCAAATAGTGGACCACCTGCTCGGTTGAATAGACAAATACAATCAGAGAGCCTGCCCGCAAAACAACACAATTGCAAGACAGCACGTACGGAATCAATTCAACACCCTCGCCTAAAACCCGATTAAAGTTACAGCGCCGCACTCGCAAATAAAGTATCATTTAACAGTCATGAAGGACTTTTCTCTGCACGAAAAAACAACAAATAGCACCTAAAATCAACTCAAAATGTTCGCTCAGCACCCGCTTGATTGAATTTTCTACACTTCCCAATAAACCATCATGCAATGATCTGATAATGGACGGTATGAGCCTGCTACCAAACAATAAAAAAAACACGGTAATTTATCCCCAGGCAACTCATCGTCCTCGCCTAGCACTCTGCTGACCCGCCTTGACCTCTCCCACTGCGCTCTCAAGTAACTCAACACCAACCGGGTGTCCCTTCCTCCTCCTTCGAAACACTTTCGAAAATCTCCTCAATGTTTCCGAAAGACAACAATTCAAACCAGGAAGAAGGGACATTAACGATGGCGCGTATTGTGAAATTTTTTTATAGTAACACTATTAGAGCATTAAAGAACAAAACAAATAAATTAAACTATTTTTCAAATGCATAACTGCGAGCTATTCTAGGAACATAACTTCAAAGCGCCGCTTCCATCGAGCAACAACGAATTTCACAATGACCAGTTCAAACAGGGGTTTCCCCATATTTAAACGCAAATCTCGCGGGCGAACGCGGGCAGATACTCTAATCGCCCCTCAACGTCAATTTCCTGGCCTGCATCACTTTTTAAAAGTTCCATTTATTCCTAAAACAGCGCAACAACTGCCCACCCCAAAACGTATTCTCTTCGGGGCTTCCCCAAACGGGCCAAATTTGAACTCGCAGTGGGGGCAGAGACGCAGAGGAACACCCCCGACAGCTCGAAAAACGCCGCAAAGAAGAAGAAGCGACGGAAAAGAGAGGGGAGATAGGGGGACAATTCACGTGCTGCCTGCTCTCTCTGCCCGCTCTCGCCGCCCCTTCACTCTCTCCTTTCCCCCTGTCTCTCATCTCCTTTCACCCCCTCGCCCCTCCTCACGTCACGCACTCTCTCGTCCGTCTACTCTCAGTTCTAGAACGTGAGTGTAGTCACACCGTCTCTCGATTTCACGTGATCTCTCATCGGTTAGACAGTGCGAGATTGAGACAATCCGCCTTTCATGACGTCTCACATGTTAGACAGTGATAGGTAGCGTTCTGTAGTAAGAGAATCAGACTGTTAAAATGTCTCGCAGGTCAGACAGAGCGAGATATCGTTGCAAAGTAAGAGAATCAGACAGAATTGAGCAGTCACATTTTTGGCGCGCTTGCGCTTTGTTTCCTCTCCTCATCCATCTCCACAGATGGCTCGTGACTCCTTCTCATATCAAGTGCAGCATCTAACCTCCTCTTACTGCACCAACACGAAGAAAATTAAGACAAAAACGTTCTTGATTAGGAGAATAGGAGACATTGGAATTATAACTTTGTCCTCATTTCTCATAGATGGCTCGTGACTCTTTTCTCCTTCCTACTCATATCAAGTGCAGAATCTAACCCCTCCTATAGAGAAAAACGAGGAAATGTGTCTCTCCTTTTCAGCGCTCAACAAGGAAGAAAGAGAAGAAATTACCCAGAAAAGCTCAAAATATCTCCCCAATCCTTTCTTTCTTTCGGCGCACCCACAGATCCGCATATGGCATAGCCATATTTAGCGAGTCCTCACTCTTCTTCACTAGGTTAGTGTCAGGTAAAAATTCGTGTGGAAATTTCAGCATAGCGATATTCTTTCAGCTCCCAACACGGTGAATATGGCCCATTCTTTGGATGCAAGTGATTCTATTCACGAGGGATATGGCAGATGGGAGAATAAATCATGAAATAGGATGCACAGGAAAGCGTGTAGCAACAAGGTATGCTTCAGCGTTGTAAACGCCATGAAAAATTCATGTCCAACAACAATTAAAACATGCATTTATCCAGAGATCAAAGATCAATCTATCGTATTCATCAACTTATGGGCATATTGCACAGATAAAATGGAGCATACTGATAACACAATTGACACGTCTACTCTAGAGCTATCCGACTGTCAAAAAGTGCTATCATTCCACATATTCCAAATCTATAGACGGATTGTTCATTCTGACAGCCCTAGTCTGTAATCTGATCATCTGATACAAATGAAGAGATAAAATGCAGGGAAAAGACAATCGCCGATAAGAAACAGAGCTCTGACTCTCTCCATTTCGCATGATCTCTCACCGGTCAGACAGAGCGAGAGAGCGGGTGAAATCGAGAGAGTCAGAGCCGTGCTCGATGGCAGATAAGCACTCGTGGGGTGCAAAGTGCGATTGATGCTCGCTATTACATGGGCAAACTCGTGAAACTAGATACATCAACGATCTACCGTATGCTAGCAATACAACGTATGAACAATGTACAATACCTGACTATGACAAACTAGGGGGCGAAACTTCCGTAAATAATAATAAATTAGTAACCTACAGAAAGACAAGAAAAATCAAAGATCAATCTACGGTAAGATAACGGAGATTAAAGATCAAACTACATTAATCCAACAAAGATCAAAGATCAATCTACCGTATCCATCCACTTCGCGGCCTTCCTTCGTGCACGGCGAAGCGCCGCCCACTCTGCGCACGCTCCGGCTCCGCCTGCCTGATTAGTAAGACAATTAATTAATTAAATAAGAATATTAAAGAATTTTTACGCCAATATTGCGAGATAAAGTAGCAGTCCGCAGCGTGATTGAATGTTTTGAATTTTTAGAGCGGTTATCGGCACATAGAAACGCCAATCTCGCAATATCATCATTCTGCACCGCTACTCGCACACTCGATCCCCTCCCCAACTTTCTGCTTTGTACCTCCTCGTTACTATGATTTGTTTTTATACCATTCAAGGCACCTCGTCCATCAGCATCCTGCACTTTCACAGCCTTATCGATCCTCACTGAAACCCCAAACTCGCAGGCAATCTCATTCGTCAATACAGATATGTTAACTGATCAGTTCGTGGTCAACCAGCACCACAAACTTTACACTCTGCTTCTCTGCTCGCGGCAATTAACTAATCTTGCACAACCACAAGATCCATTCAAATCACCGCAACCACTAGTTCCTTCTACGTGTCCTCACGTCTAAACCAGCAAATGACAGTGAATCTATCAACAACTATCGTTTCTCAGATTTAGATTTTTCTTAACGCCACACTAACGCAATAGTCTTTGATCGCTAGAACACTTTTGTTAGTTAAATTTATTTATATCACCCAACTGGGACTCGAATCACCGCCACCTCTTGCACCATCTACATCTACTACCATTGAAACCCCAAACACACAAGTTTTGTTCGCACCAAGAGTAACTATTAACTAATCAAAAATGATTTTTTTCCAGTTCGTCTCTTATATTTAGCACCCATCCGTCGTCATCATCTCTCGCAATAATTACATTTGTTAGGCCGGAACGTATCAGAAGCACAACCCCCCCCCCCCACTACATATAGTACCATCAAAACCAGAGCCTCACAGTGAATCCAACAACACCTCCAGTTCCCCATACTACTGCTAGCATCATACTGACACACTGACCCTTGATCTCACTTTAATTAAATAAATTCGTTTATCCGACCGCAGCTCCAATCATTTTCATCTCTTGCACTCCCCACATCAATTTCTATCGAAACTCCAAACAGCCTACTGCTTGGCGGCACTGAACTAAATATCCTAGAATGATTTCCAGAGTGTCTATTAGCATCCTGCCATTGCCATAATCTATCGCATTTGCTCCATCTACATCAGGAGCAGTTCACTGCTTGGCTCGTGTCAATAGTTAAATATATAAGTTCGGATCGTCACTACCATCATCGGCACTACTCGCCCTCTCCACATCTACTACCGCTGAGACTAGAATGTCACAGGAGAGTTCAATGAAACCATTGATATCTGTTCGTCAGAGTATCACACCGCCGGAACATTGGCAATTTGTTTAAATTATTATCTACGCCTATCGTAATAATTCTCATCGAACGTCGGCCTCTCCTGATTTATCTGTACACTTCTTGAAATGCCAAACTCAACGACTTTCTCTTTCCTCAAAAGGAGCACTGCTTGCTTTCAACAAACACTCTATCGTTTTTTTGGCTAATTCTCTAACGGCGGATGAACTTCTATTGCAACCAATGCTGCTCGCCGCTATCACTACTCTCATCGAAACCCCAACCGACCTGGATTTCAAACAGTGAAATCTTTCCAGTTCTCTCCAATTCATCTAAACGACCTAACCAGAAACTGCCCAATCAACTTACTCGCTCTCCCTCCTCTCCTCCTCCTCGCCTGCTCCTTCAACTCCAGCGCCATCTCGGCTCGAGTGATTACCTGGAAGGACATCGTCTGTTCGCTCTCCCTTCTTTTTTTCGGACCGGAATACCGGCCAGACTTTTCTCAAATGAGCCTCGCAAAAAATGGAGTCAGTGCAGGTTTCGCGGGGCAAATTATTTGTTTTTTTTATACATGAACCGCGGTG
Organism: Pristionchus arcanus; assembly: GCA_900490705.1. NCBI lineage: Eukaryota > Metazoa > Nematoda > Chromadorea > Rhabditida > Neodiplogasteridae > Pristionchus > Pristionchus arcanus. The sequence continues at coordinate 20,925 of LS485967.1, forward strand.
GAGAGACTTAGCGATTAATCGTCCTCAGTCCCTATCTATAATAGACCGTCCGTCGAAACCGCAAATCATTGGCTATGTGGGGTGATAACATCCCACGTAATTAAACGATCACCCAATTCGATACCCATCGCTTCAGATAATAATAGGGAAGTCTTCAGAATCAACGTACAACAACACTTTATCAAAATCACTCCACTCCACTCAGATATCAACCGTGGCTGCAACACAACACCGACTTGTCCAATTATCTCAACTTTTACAAATTAATTTATCCCGATTTCAGATAAGTGCATACAACTTGGCAAACATGAGGAATCACATAAATATTATTATTAACAAATACTGAGGACAAGGATCATTGCAGTAACATGAGACCGGAATTGTCACAATAGAAACGTACAACTTAAAACACGAGTCTAGTCCTAATCGATACAATAAATCCGGAAATCATGTAATCCATATAACATACAACTTTAAACAATAGAGTATCCGCCTAATCGATAAAACGAGACCGTCGCTAATGCAATTCATAAAACGCACAACTAAAAGCAAGGCAATTGGTCTAGTGTACAACGGGATTGGTCGAGGTTGGGCCATTCTCGAACCCGGCGCGTCTAGATCACACCCTTTCCTCAATTGCCCCTCGGCACCACCTCCGGCACCGACTTGCGCGCCTCCTCCATGATCGGCACCATGCGCGCCAGTAGCGTGTCCAGCTCCCGGAGCACCTGCGATTGGTTACTCATTAAATATATTTAACAAGTTTTTGAATGATATTTGGCACCTACCCAAAATGAACTAATCAGAATATATTTACTCCACTCAGGTATCACCCCTGGCTGCAACACAACACTACCTTGTCCACTATTCACTTTTTACGCTTTCTTCCAACATTCTCCTAAATTGTGATAGCGATCGCATTCAATTATAACAATTTATTCAAACAATCCTGGAAGAGAAATATCGAATATTCCTTTTTAGTTGAAGGTTTAATCCAACTGTGAATCACAGATTCAACTTACTGTGCGTACTCCTCTAAAGCCACAATCCTATTTCAAATGAGTCATCAAAATAGCAAGAATAACAATAATAACAACAACAACAACAACATCCGCCCACCTTCTCCCTCCTCCTCTGCCACGTCAGCCACTTCTCCACGACGAGCTCGTGCCGGTGACCGCTGCGCGCCGCCGTCGAGAAGAACTTCTCTGCAATTGGAATATGATTATCGGGCGAAGTTGAGCGCGCTCTAGGAGCGCCGGGTTAGAACGAGAGGTCGGCTATTCTAAAGCATGCAATCAATTATATTTCAATTATGCTACACATGATGATCAAACTGAGTCACATCGGTAGCACTATAGCTGCAGACCGGAGCATGTAATTGCCGGGTTGAAACTCTTGACAAATCTGGACTAATAGTGTTATTAGATGTTATCAGATTTCGTTCGTCCATTGTAGCATTGACACATTTACCCAAATGTAGGGTCGTTGAAACACAAAAAGGTTTGGTTCCTAGACTACGAAACGCAACGGCGGAACTTCGGGTTCAATAGAGCTCCTTGCGCTTAAAATATCGGAAACTTATTTTTTTTCCTAATCTCTAGCTCTTTCTCTAACCGACGAGAGAGCATGCGTAATCGAGAGAGTGTCACTCACTTCTGAGCACGTCGGGACTGCCGTCGAAGCGCAGCAGATGGTCCACGACGAAGTGGCCGTTTCTGAATCAGTGTGTGAATGTCGCGCACGGATCGCGTTTGGATTTCGCACTTCCTATTGAAAATGCCCAACTTTTCGAATGGAAAGTGCGCGGAAACGCGTTCTACTCACCTCGACACCTTGCCCCACTCGCTCTTCGGCAGGAAGTGCTCCTTCTGACGAGGATAGATCGGCGAGACCTATAATTAATCAATACATATTTGAGAAGGTGGTTTTCATTATTATGATTTCATCATTCGACCTGAAGTACACCAACTTAATTTTTTCGCCAGAACTTTATCTTATGTTAGCATTGAAACCTCAACTCACACAATGCGAAAATATTTACAAATATTCGGGAGGTGGCTCTACTTTTTCAAACATTGTTGTGAGTTAAAATCGCGACGACCATCAATTTACACTACATGAACACACTTTGTAATTACATTGAAGTACAAAACATCCAATTTCCAAACGTGAAATTCCGTTTTTTTTTCGCTATGCAACGTTTTATGTTTACTCTATCAGCTTCTGTATTAACGATATTTCTTAAGTCATTGTTAATTTATAATTGATTAACTCACCCTCAGTTCCAGTGCTCTCCTCGTATTGCCCGTAGAGAAGCCCGGACGCAGCTGCTCGCCTCTGCAGAGTTAAATATTAATGTTATTCATTGGATAAGGAACAAGTATTCAAGTCGAGCTTCATGCCCGCGATTAGGAATCTGCTGATCCAAAAAAAGTACCGGGAACACTGATGGGAGTAAAATGTGAAGATATGGCCATCCAGATGCGAATTTAAAATTATCAAAACAACAAAAACAACAAACCTGAACTGGTCCTCGGACAGGATCACAGCGTCAAACTCGCCGGCTACGCTGAACAGCATCTGACAAAGAAATTATTAATTAAATAAATAATTTTTATAAATAAATAATTGAATGCGTTCCATGGATAATAGTATGTCCGGAATATTCAAGTCGAGCTTCAAGAGCGCCAATAATAGTCTAGTGATACAAAGATTCACCAGGAACAACCTCGATTCTAAACTTGTGCAACGAAATGTTGTTTGAAGATTTGACGCACCAAGATTCGAGTGGATACCGACTACGCTTTTTGTTATAACCGTGGAGCGCGAATGCACTCGGATCATTCAAAAGTGACTATTTAATCATGGATTCTAACACAGTGTCTGACCGATATCAAATGAGACGCTCTCGGCAACTCTTACAAGACTTGTGACACAAGAACCAACCAGGCAATATTTTATGAAATTTTGAAAACAAGCTTTTTTTGTAGCAGATATTTGGATTAGATTGCCTCATGGGTCACGATCCAAGCGGGCCATCAGGACGCTTCTAATAATACCACTGACACACTAATCTACTGTAGTGATTATTCTGCGAAAAAATCAACCTACTAATTATTTAAATAAAACAAACACTCACCAGATCGTCGTAGGTCGCATCCATCACCATCATCAGCCCGAGCTCCCTGAGGGTCTGCAAGCGAGATTACTGTAGGATACTGTAGGATATTATCAATCGATAAAGTGTACACACCTAACTCTAAACGTTTCCTCACATGTGATCAAAAAATAGAACAACAAAATTTATATAAAGGGACCTTATAAGGAACATCGGTTGATAACCGAGAGAAATTGACTAATCCACACAGTGAAACTTCAAAAATAACCAGTTTGTGATCTACCATATCGCGATTACCGTACCCTGACCCCCACAATCAATCGATAACTGACATTCATGATGAAGGTGTTGTCGACCACCTTGTCCAGCATGTACTTGTGCTGCGCCACGACCATGCACTGGAAATGGCGTTGTTACTGTATTTGTAGCTACCGTATCTTCCCGGGCCTACCGTATCCCTTACAATCTAAGTAGCCGAAACTAGTGCTAACAATAACTGCGAAGACTATGCATGAATACAGTACTTACAGCTATCGTATTATTTCTGTTGAACTGTAAACACTGAAACAATCACCAACCAACCATCTCACTAGCCTATGACCAGAAGCTGAAACTCAAAAGGCCCAAGATCCAAACAACTCTAAATTCGCTGTGCCCTAACAATGCATCATTGCAATATTCATTGGATAATCGACTACCGTACTACCTCAATTCCCCTCATGACGAAGAAGCGGACGAGCGAGAGGATGTACGAGTTTTTTTCTAAAAAAATCCCCCCAGCCGCCGACTGACCATATTTAACAATAATCAATCAATACTCGCTACCTTATTCTCTCCAAAAATCAATAATCGGCTACCGTACTACCTCAATTCCCTTCGAGACGAAGAATCGGACGAGCGAGAGGATGTACGCGGCGTCCACGCGCTGCTCGTGTCGCGGCACCGTCAGATTCTCCCTGAGAAGGGAATGGAAAATCAATAATCGATACCGTAACTCACGGTAATAACCGTAATCGGGACCTGTTGACAGTCTGCGTTACCCTAACTTGCGGTACTTGCGAACCGTGCGAACGTGCGAACCGGGGGAAAAACAAAGCTGTTTGTTGCCATATTCTCGGTGCTAGGGTACGGATTTTTTTCAGGGGGCAGGATCGATATCGTTAAAGGAGTAGCAACATCGGTAATCAAGATCTACCTTACCCTCCAAAGATCGAGCTCTATTGTTAGCGCTACTGCATCAAACAATGGATTCGGCTGCTACCGTAACCCTAATGTACCGTACCCAGATGCCAAAGGACTCGAAAAATCGATAATCAAAAACTACCGTACCCTCCAAACAGCGGCGTCCATCCGTGCAGCGCGTTTGCCGCGTCGATCACCACCAGACGGGACACGGCCTGAATTATTATAATAATTTAATTAATTAATAAAAAAAACGTTTCAGAGCATACAATCCTCCTGGAGATTTTGCGCACCACACTTACTGTAAAAAGTGAAGCTAATTGCAATGTGTAATACTGCCGTCTATTGCGCTGAATAATACTATTTTCAAGCAGGGTAAGGAGTGTTTCACACAGGATATGAGCGGTTGCATGGAATGAGTTTTCAGTAATGCAAGCATTTTGGTCCGAGAAAACAAAGAACAACTCGAGGGTTCGCAGGACCAATTTAAATGTTGACAGGAAGAGTGTTGTTTCACAGGATCCATACCAAAGCGTAGGCCCAGTGGTCGAAAAGTCATGTCAACTGGATTTTGCCGTCGGGCACCTAGGCCTATATTTTCTGATGTTTTCGGGCACATAGACCTAAAAATGACCAAAAAAATGCTTGCACACTTGGTTAGAACACTTAAAACTTCAACGTTTCGGGCACCTAGACGAAAATTTTACCCGACTTAATCGGGCACCTCATGTTGATGTTGACATACTTTTCGACCACTGCGTAGGCCGGGATATTTTGATCCAGTCCACACAATGAAAATGAGTAATCTTCTTAAAATAAAAATGGAAGAGTAATACTAACATCCGGCTCATTATCATCAGGCACGAAGAACGAATTTTAAATGTTAAAACAGATACCTTCTAGCATTCCCCCAGCAACCCATAACACTCCTACATGCAACTGCGAAGTATAAAGTTCGTAATGGTTTTTTTAAAATCGTCAACACTCACATCCGGTTCATTCTTATCGGGCTCGAGGAAGGAATCGTCCACGAGCTGATCGACCACGGCCATCCGGTGTTTGCCGACGTATTCAACCCTTAAATTAATTAATTAATACGTATTAGTTTCCCGGTCGTGAGAGCGCCCCCATCTGACCAAAGCGCTCAAAAGGTGAATTTGGAAGCGACTACATCACGGGGGAAAAATGGTCCGATGAAGATATTAGCAACTCCGAGCTGAATTAGCCTATAATCACTGTCATATCAGTGCAGGACGCAAGTGCCTATATTAATGGGATGACCTTTACCTTTAATAGTTGGTCATAATTCTTAACTAGCTTAAACTTTTATTAGTTATTTGGCTATCCGCCTTTAGATTACTGTTTCAATTAATTTGCAAGGTAAAATATGCAACTGAGGCCGCAATAAGTGCAACCCTTTCACGTGAGGATGTAGAGATAATCCAAATGAAATCAGGTCTGACCTGAGATTCTGCTTGTCATCGAACAAGTTATCCACATCGTAGTCCTCGTCGTCCACCTCATCTTCTCTCACTGGCTGAAAAAGGACAATAAAAATGCTTATAAAAACGTCCCTGCCCTCATCCACAATTGGCATAAACACTTCCATTACCCACTTTCGATGTGGGCTTCCACTTGTGAATAACAATTTAGCTAATGCCATTAATAAATATGCGTGTAATAAAACACTAACCTCGCCCTCCTCATCAAACAGTCCAGTCGGAAGCCGGTCCGCGTAGGCCGCATAACCGTCCTGAACAATTAGAATTAAAATTTTACTAATTTAAACTAAATTTTGCTCAAATGATCCTCGCAGATTTATTGTTAGGTCTAGCCTACACACAGCTTCAAAATTTGAGAACAACTTTATCCACACAGCAGAGCCGCCCACCCCTCCTATCTATGAAACTGCTTCAACCACTCACGATATCGGACGATATTGGCATACTCGCCGTGAAAGAAAATTTGCGTACAAAAAGTCAAAATTGGTTTTTCCTTTCCTTTCTTTTCTCTTACCAATTCTTTACTGTCACCCCGCTAACAAGTACTATAACGACTCACGTCATCCCGTGATTCGCCCGAGTAGTAGAATTCGTCTTCATCGGGCGTGGGCTCGCGCGGGGGCGGCCAATCGCGCGTCACCTCGCCCCCACCATACTGGCCCTCCATCTCTCGCTCGTCGTCCGTGGGAAAGTCCGACTCGAACGACTTGTCCATCCTGATCGAAATCACAATCACAAATTCACAATCAGAAATCACAAATTACAAAAACAAGCAGAAAACAAGACTTTTTTCAAGAAAATACAACAATTGTAACTTGAAGGTGGAATTCAGTTTCAAATTTCACGCATTACGGTAGTTTTGTGTTGGAGTAGATCTCAGGTCACTTTTCTAATTTATAAAATTTAAATTTATTGTTAATTTTTAAAATTCATCCTGTTATTTTTTTATTTAACTATGTAATTAACAAGTTGCAACTTGAACTGAATTTCGTAACTTCAAACTATCAAACAGCGGTCGCACAACCGAGCACAAGGGAGAAATTTACGCGGAGATGTTATCTGTGTAGGACATCCTGTCGCGCTCTCTGGTTCTAGTCCCGCCGGCTAATTTTCCCCATCCAATCTCCTTTCAGCGCAATCCCCCGCAAGTCCACGTGGAGGTGCGTATCGATTTCTCCAGGCTCGCCCAATCGATCGGATTCTGACCTACCGTACTCCTACCTACCGTACTCCTTACCTACCGTACCACATGCAAGTGCACAATCGCGCTCGAATACGTCTCATAGGCAAGACGATGGGCAAGACGAACTGGTGCGATGTGGTGAGTGTTTGACCTACCGTACTTGCCTGTCCTATCGTACTATTCTACCGTACTTACTCTCAGCAACCGACCATCGAAAATGTTTAGAGAAGTGATGAAGATTTTCAGAACCGCATACTAAGAACCCATGCAATGCATTATTTCAATAACATTGATATCATGTCTTACCGTAATCCTACCGTACTCTTCAGGCATTCAAACTTGCCCTCATCATTGCCGCTTCGATTTCCGGAGCCGCTCTATGGCACCGAACCATCAACATGTGGTCAATGAAGAATCTGGGTGACGCCTTTCTGACCAAGGAGATTGGTGAGTGTACGGTAGGCCCATCGATAACTGAACGTCAATCGATAACTGCTCCATGGATACAGTAATGACTTTCCCAATTATCTAATCAGAAATGCTAATGAACTGAGCATCGGTGATAATTCCAATCGATAACTGTCTACCGTACCCCTCAGGCTCGCGAATGATCGTGCTGGGAACGTTCTTCCGGGAGAAAGCCGAGCAGAACGTGAATGGCAAGTTTGCGGTGAGTTATTGTATCTGTGGGGAAAATAATCGAGGAGGATCGAAAATGCCCCATCTCGATCACAATTATTAGTGAATGTGAAACCTATCTGAAAGAGATCGGAGACATCGTGAAATTAAATCTTATTTTGATAGCGATTCCACATCATCTCTCCAATGAACGTCTCTCTCCAATTTCTGATCTAACCCGGCTCGCCTAGCTCGCATCCTCCTCCTTTTCCAGATAGTTCACTTCCTCGGGGACGGCCGGGAGGTACACGACATCTACTGCCATTCGACGCTGCCCGATGGAAGGCCGATGACGACGAGAGCGTACATTCAGAGGATCCATCAGGGTGGGCCTATTGAAAGATCAAAGATCAAAGATCAAAAATCGATGATCAAAGATCAAAAGTCCCTTCCAGACAGGGCGAATGCTTAGGAGAGTTGAGGGACTGGTAAAGATCAAAGATGATTCAGGCAAACGGGCAGCCAACGACATCTGCGCATGGGCTGGCCACATTGCCGAGTGCGAAGTGTCCGAGTCGACCAATGGTCCCTTCAGGTACCGTACCCTTGTGGTGTGCACATTTGTGTCATTTCACAAATCACACAAAGTGTAGGTGGTGTTCCTCTTTCTTACCTTTCCTATCTCTCGCAGGATCAGCATCACGCGCGACTCCTCGGACGCCCTAATTGTCACGCCCGAGATACCGAAGGAGCAGGTCAGAAACGTGAAGAGTAATCGATATTTGACTACCGTATTCCAATCGATAGCTACCGTAACCCAATCGATATCGTATCTCCATGAGAAGCCACCGTTACCCAGTCGATAGCTATCGTATTCATTCAGAGACAGCACGAATTGGCCGTGTGCGTTGCCCCGATGTACATCTACACTGACTGGGAGATCATGCTCACTGGTTTGATCTTTGATTTTCGCCATTTCACGGGGTTTACATTTTCTTTTGATGCCCTGCCTCCGGCACAACGTGGTAAATTCTAGGCAGAGATGAGAAGGAGAGGGAAGGGGGAATTAGAATTTCGGATATGCTTCATCCTGAATTCATCTTTTTATCCAATACGTTATTTTCAATTGAGTGAGCTGTGTGTAGCGTCAATAAACCATTAGTAAGCTCGAGTTGAATGACGAAAAGATGAAGAGATGATGAATTTCCAGGTATCGAAACTTGGCTGGCGCTGGGCGCCACGAAAATCATCGTGCCCATTCAATCTGCCTCGGAGACTACTTATAAGATCCTGAGGGAATACGAGAAGCAAGGTATCGTTATTTCTCTATGCAAATAGAGAAAAAAGAGGCGGAAAAACACGCAATTTTGAAAACACGAACGCTCAAAACCCGGCAGATTGCCTCTCTTTTCCCCTATTTTCCTTCTGGTAACGTGGATTATTCTTTGGCCTCTGTATTTCTTTATTTTGGTTGATTTTCGAAATATAGGAGCGATGCATTTTCGAAAATACACACGCGCACGCGACTGTCAACAATAGGGAGCACACCATCCGTTCCTCCTCTTCTTTCCCCCGTGGTGCCAGCCAGTCAGAGTAATCTCGCTCTCGCCTCCCTCTCTCCTCTCCGCCTGCTGTTTCTTACCCGGCGCGTCCAGCTCGCACTCTCTCTATGAGGGCTCGCCGCGCCTTTCTCTCGTCAGCTTTGCGCAGAGGCGATAACGTGACCAATGAGGCTTAGCCGAGGTGCGTTTATTGCTGGTTGAAAACTTTTCCCAATTGCCCGCTACGGCCCCTGAAATACGGGTGCCGTATGCAATTTTTGAAAGCCCGAAGGGGCAAAAATAAA
>LS485967.1:33865-46140 GCA_900490705.1 Pristionchus arcanus
CTATAACATTACATGACGCCCAATTTCTTCAAAACTCTCTTTCTTCCTGACACAGCGCCCTCTTCTCACAATAACTATAACATTACTTGACGCGGAAACATCTTTACTGTTCTTCGATTATGAGATCATTATGTAATTACTGGCTGACAAGTAAAGACTTCTTGAAATCAAAGAGCAACTGTCCTGCCGAAAATTCGACAGAAACGATGTCTTTGTCAATATTCGAGCGGGAAATTCAAATTTCAGGCATCGTCGATATCAGGCACTGGCCGAAATGGCCGGTCCTCTCCGATTCCAACCCGAATGGAATGGTGCTGAGCAGGGGAATCGAGGAGAGCCATGTGAACTGCCTGTTCTACGCGAAGTCGTTTGCCGATTTGGTAGATAATATTTCGAAATGTTCGGAATGCTCGATTGAGTTTCACCGTGGCCATAAGGGCGCGAAAAGTCGTTTGTCAGTAATCAGTCTTCGATGAGTATGTCAAAAATAACCAAAACAGAGCAGTGGCTTCAGCTAATCAGCAACTCTCTAATTCAAAGACCAAAGACCAAAGATCAAGGATCAATCTCCTCAGGTCGTCTTCACCGACATCGACGACATGCTCCTCCCGGTGCATCCGGAACAGGTCAAGCCCGGAGGCAACATCGACATTCTGAGGGTAGGCTCCGCTGTTCTTGACTAGAGTGTCGAAAACAAACGATTAGTCGAATCATTTCAATTCGACTAGTCGAATAACATCAGTCAATTCGAATTTCGACTAGTCGAAAACAAGTTATTTTCGACTAGTCGAAATGTAAATCGACTAGTCGAATTGGGGGAATCTTGACACTCGATCGGATGAAAACATCCGGTACAAGCTGGATGAGAACCGATTTTCGTAGTTGTCTTTCGCTGATAACGCACAATGATTCTTAGTTTTTCATCCGACCTAGTGCCTTTCCCGAATTCCGCCCATCCCCCCCCCCAATTTCGTCCCTTTCCTGAGTTCCCTTTTGCTAAGCTCCGCCCCTTTTATGCTAAGCTCCGCCCCTTTCCAGAAAATCTTTGACGATCATCCACAGGCGGGCTCGCTACTGTTCGAGCATCGCGACACCCAGGTAATCTTGATTTTCGAAAATAATAGCTGGCCTGTCGAAATTTCGACAGAAGTCCGAAATATTTCGACAATCGAGGGGGAAATTCAAATTCGGAATGGCAAAAAGCAGCTGGCCTGTCGAATCTTCGACAGCGCTGCAATTTTTTTCCTAAATTGGGCGCCAAATTCAAATGTTCAAACATCAGCTGCGCCTGCCGGCCGCCTCACCCTCCTCCCTGGCCGCCGTGGCCTTCGACTTCCTGCGCGATTCGAAGGCGAAGCAGAACTGCCAAGTGTGGCGCATGAAGACGAGGGTGGCCGTGAAAGCCGGTGAGTTGGAGAGCCGGGAGCCGGGAGATATCCCGGATTTCCTATTTACCGCCCCCTCGTTTCCTGTGAATCATGTATGATATTTGCCACATGCGGAACCAGCGTTATACTTTTTGTAGTAAATTATTGATTATTTACTTCAATGACCTACACTTATTGCCTACTTCGAAATTTGTTACTATTAGACGGGTGCGTAAAACTCAAATCATTTCGCATAAATTTTTTTTTCGGAAATCGGAAACTTGCGCTGTCGAAAATTCGATAGCAGTGAAAATTTTAATATTTTGAGCGGGAATTCAAATATCAATATCGCACCTATTTTGCAGCCCGCGTCGACTCCGTGAACATGCACGAGACGGGCATCCACCGCTTCGGATACGTGCAGACCAGGGTGCCCTGCAGGTATGGTAGCTTTGGGTAGTACGGTAGAGTTCGGAGGGTACTGGAGGTGGGATTACGGTATTTGGATATTGTATAGTTCTTCATAGCTTCGGATACGTGCAGACCACAGTTCCCTGCAGGTGCGATAGCATTTTGGTGTGGTTGGATACCGAGCAAATACGGTAGTGGGATACTGCAAGGAGCCCATCGCTCGCGACAAACGGGTTCAATCATGAAGTGCTCGCAACATTGCTCGCAGCAGATAGCTAGAAACATCACTGAAAGAATGCCGATTGTATCGATATCGATCTACCTATCGAACCGTGATCACTTCATTCCAGGATCGGCCACTTCTACCATCTGCGTCACTCGTTCTCCAACGTGGCCGACGCCACACCGATCGAGTTGGGCAAGCTGGCTACCATGCTCAATGAGTGAGGTTTATTCTTGAAATACGGTAGATCGATACGATATCAATAGAGTCAGCACTTACTGCGAAAATTTTGCAAATTTGAAGAGTGAATTTTCCACAGGCAGCGCTGCAAGGATCGCTCGAAAATATATCGATGTCTTACAAACCAAATATGAAGCCTATCTATTTTCCCTGTTTAAATTATCAGAATATTTCATGAGAATTCACAATACTCCCGTTCGAAAAATGCCTATTGATCAAATAAGGTTCACATCCTCTGTCTCTCTGGAAATCTCAGGAATGATCAAGATAATAAAAAATAATTCCAGCAACTGGCAGTCTCGACTCGACTCCACGTTCACCTCGCTGCTGAATGAGACACTCAGTCGATCGGAAACTGACTCTTTTAAGGTACGGTAGGAGAGGGCACGATAGAGTACAATTGCAGGCAAGAAAATGGTTGGCAATGTATAGCAGTGATGAAACATAACAGAATTTGATTCTTTTACGATACTTCAATGTCCATTTGGTTTGTGATTGTGAGCGAAATCGAACTTCAACATTATTTTTAAATTCAATAGATAACATTTTGTATCCGCAGGACTTCGACCGGTGCATGGGCGCAATCAATGAGGAGCACTGGACATTGCACGTATCGCGCTGTCTGACACCCCATGTCTGCTATAGTAGACTGAGAAGGTACGGTAGGATTACGGTAGGATAGATACAGTAGACGGTATATGAGCGATAGTTAGGGTAGGGTTACGATAGAGATACGGTTGGATTACGGTAGATGAGACACTGCACGTCTCGCGATGTCTAACGCCCCATGTCTGCTTCAGTAGAATGAGAAGGTAACGTAAAAAAACAATCTGAAAATAGGGAACTTAGCCCCTGGACCGCCCTGGTCCCTAAAACTCATAGTCCAAAAGAATTGAACACAATTTGTTGATTTATCTTTGAGGAAGAAGGTAGAATTGTATTACTTTTTAACCCATTGTAAGGCATACAAACGCCCTCTGAAACTCATCTACCGATCAAGTATTTTCCACTTCAATTTTGATCCGTAGAGTCTTTATGTGATACGATAACAATATTTCGAATTTCACAGTACAATCATCTTCTGAATTCCATTCCTGTCAATCTAGATACCAGGGTGGTCGCAACTTGTGACGTACTACTCTCCTTGGTTCCGACTTTTCTTTGCTCTCTTCTTCTCCTTCATTTTTCCCTCCCCGAGGGAAGGATCGACTCTCTCACTTTCCCATGCTCTCTCGCTTCTCTGATCGACGAGAGAGCACGGCGAAATGAGAGGGTCAGGCGATGTCTTCGTTATCTCCCTCGGGGGTCTTTTTCGCGGCCGTTTTGCGGGAGGAGCGGGAGCCAAAAGTGAGGAAATTGAGGAGCAGCACTCTCCCGAATTCTCATGCTCTATCCCTCACTATCTGTCAGGAGATAGCGGGAAATGGAGGGAGAGGGACCCGGGTGGATCGGGCTTCTCTCTCAAACTGTGACTCGCATTATGAACTGCTTCCGCGTCTTTATCTCTTGACTTGTTCTTCTTCGCTCAAGAACGGCTCAAATAATCGGCTCTAGAATAGGGTTCCCTCATTCAGGCCATTCCGCCTATTCAGGCGCACAAGCGCGGTGGAATTGCCTGAATAGGCGCACGAATGAGAGCGCGCCTGCCAGGCCTGCCCAGAATCCAGCTATAGCTTCAGTGAGAGAATCCCGTGAAATTCATAAAAGGACATCTGTTCTAGTATCGGTCCGTAATCCACAGAGCCCTCGAATTCATCATTCGATACAGATTAACCTTCCCTTTTTCAGGGACATGCCCTGCATCGCCTCGACTACCGACTACCAATTCGTGCGATCTGGCTCCGGATATCTCATTGGGCAAGACAAGCAACGGTATGATTTACGGCACAGTAAACAACAGCCGAAGTCAAAAACTGTTGTGAAAAAGATGAGGAAGGTTTCGGGAATGGAAGAATTCAATAAGGACATGATAGACATGTCAATAACCTAGAGAGTTGGCTCCAAGCGAAAACGAAAAGTGCAAAACATTCTGGAGGTATGGGGAATTGAACCCCAGCCCTCTCGCATGCTAAGCGAGCGCTCTACCACTGAGCTATACCCCCAACTGGAACATTCTCTCTAACATACACTCTTCCAGGTTCATCCCCGCCCAGACCAACTGTGAGGCGCCCGTGCCGGTGTTCACTGATGGAAATCACTACTTTGCCCCGTGATCTGACCCGCCGAACTACCGTAATCTAAATCTTGCCTATCCACCTATTTCAACTACTGTATCCTACCGTGCAATACTTCTACCGGGTCTTCTGTTTCTTATAATAATTCTCTTCACCAGATTCTCTATATTTTGGCATTTTATCAAACTACACTAATCGTCTATCGAGCATGAAGCCATTTCCTTCCCCTCTCCCTTGCTCCTGCTGATGTTGATAAAGTGATTTCCGCTCACTTCAATTTCATTGTTTCAATCTTATTCTTCAATCTAATCCCGTGAATCCAAGGGCATTTCCTCGTCTACAGAGGGGCGTACGTTGAATAATGTTATCGTTTCTCCACTTCACATGCTATATCGCCAGTCGGAGAAGCTAGAGAGTGCGTGCTAGTGAGAGAGAGTCAGAGAGCAAGATATGAAAATTTCTTCAATTAGTCTGTTTTATCGCCTTTCTCCGCATAGTGGCATTTGTGTTTCAAGATGCGTGTAAGAGTGCGTTACCGCGAGCATTATCGTTGCATCTGTTATAATTTAAAATAAAATTTTATCAATAAATATAATTATAATTTAATCCGATATAATTTAAAAAAAAGAGTAGTTTCGGTATCGACACGGCGGCAAATCGGCTTGGAAGGCGAATAATCACACTGCTTGGGATTGTTCTCTGTTTTGAATTTACTTGCACTTACTGTTACTGATTAGTTACTGATTCAGGAATCGGGGGATTCATTTTAACTCACTCCATGTCATTTCACTTTGTGGTTGAGCCTTGGCTGACAAGCTATCGCCATCCTCGGAACCTTCATATGTTTTCCAAATTTGCCGCATCACGGCATGAAATGAAAGATGTGTTCAAAAGGAAGGTAAAAAAGGCCTCAATAAGCTCTGGCACTTTAATCATTGCGTGTGCATATTCTCAAGGATATTGACATCCATTGACCTACCGACCCCCCATGCCTCCATCCTTTTCTTCTTTCCTCCCCTCGCTTTTTGCTTCCTTCTGCGACATCTCGGCACGACTTCTCATACAAGGGCGGCAGAGATATCGCTGATAATTCGGTTACTATCTGATCTCCCCACACCATCCATAACTGATTGAGGATTATTTAGTAAGGCATGCGTTGCGCTCATTCTATATAAAGATATAGACCATTTCGTACCGCCCATTGTTTATCACTGGCCTAGCAGTGATCCCCCGCAGGACGCAAGTGCCTTGATTAACGGGATGACCTTTACCTTTACCTTTTTTTACCATTGTTTATGAACAGTGGTGACCTACCGATCCCCCATCCCTCCTTTATTTTTCCTTCCCCTCGCTTTTTGCTTCCTTCTGCGACATCTCGGCACGACTTCTCATACAAGGGCGGCAGAGATATCGCTGATAATTCGGTTACTATCTGATCTCACCGCACCATCCATAACTGATTGAGGATTATTTAGTAAGGCATGCATTGCGCCCATTCTACATAGCGCTCATTCTATATAAAGATATAGTCCATATCGTACCACCCATTGCTTATGAACAGTGGTGACCTACCGATCCCCCTCCCTCCATCCCTTTCTTCTTTCCTCCCCTCGCTTTTTGCTTCCTTCTGCGACATCTCGGCACGACTTCTCATACAAGGGCGGCAGCGATATCTCCTCCCTCCCCTCCTCGCTTCCAAAAATGTCCGCCGCCACTGGCTTTCCGCCGGCGCATCCCCAAGAGGGATCCCTTCTCTGGTTAGAATGGGGGAGATATCAGGCAGAAGGAGGAGAAGACGGGACGGAATGGAAGGGGGGGGGGGATAGAGGGAGAGGGATCGATGTTGAAGGGCCGCGGGTTTTACTCTATCTCTGCGCCCCCCCCCTCGCATGTCTCTATCCAGCCACTCGCTACTCACAATGTAAGATGAGCACAATCTAATTTGGTTGGGGGAGGGAAGAGGGGAACGGCTCTCGGGGGCTCGCCGGTACCTTTCGGATTAGAAAGGGGAAAAGTGCGCACCGTATCGATTTCTTCGTTCTGCTCCTCTTCGTGATTCTTCTTGCGGTGATGTTTTGTTAAATGTAAAAATAATTTCGATTGTGTTTCAACCGGTTGTGATAATCTATCATTTCATTTCGTGTGTGATCCATTCCTCATTCCTCATTAAAAAAAGCAATTATTGTCAATTTCCCCCATTTGTCTATTTCGAATGCCGGTTATTTCAGATTCCCATCAAATTCGAATTCGTTTCCCGTTGAATATTTATCTCCGTTCATTTCCGTGAACTTGCTGAGTTTCAAAAATTCTTGTTTATCAAAGCGTTTTGAGTTCTCCATTAAAGTTTCGTGAGAAATTTCCTTCCGGATTTTCGTTTCCCGCGCTCCTCTTCGTTTTTTATTCAACTATCGAGAGCCGTGCAACCCTGACCGGCACTACTCGTTTCACTCCGCTCTTTTTAATTAAATTCCGGTATAAATATCATTCAGGACCGTGAATGGGTGTCGACTGACGCCCCGCCCGTGACCCTCATCACGAATCCCGTTGCTACCCAGCGTAGTATATCGATTTGTCCATTAGCGATACAGGTGAGAGTGGCCAGACAATCCTAGCCAAGAATAGAACACATTGTTTTCGCCATCAGCACCATATCGAATATGCTTCACGGTTCACTGAAAATCTATCATGTTCTTGAATTTTTGATTAGTGAGCCTGCTCCTAATAAATGTTTGAGTCGCATGATGCGTGATTGTTTTTCACGCTTTCCAATTTGATTATTTTTTTCCAGTCCCAGGATGCCCGGTTGACCCACCCCTGTCATCCCCTCTACTAGATATTGCACGACTATCATAGATAGATGCGCGAAAAGTTGCAACAAACCCAGGAAATAACGTTCATATTTCAAATTTATCGCATTTTCCGTTAAAATCTATCTCACATACCTACATTTGCAGTCCCGTGATGCCTGGTTGACCAATCCCTGTCTTCTCACAAATCGAGATTTATCAACTATCTTAGATGCTCAAACGTGTATCATACACTAGGGTTGTCGATTCAATACCGAGATCAATAGTATTGCATGTCCTTTCCTCCCTGACTCCGCCCCTGCAATACTCTCGCAAGGAGAGGGAGAGATGGGAAGAGGGTGCAATACTCTCGCACTCTTGCAATAGTATTGCATCCCCTTCCCATCTCCCCTCCTCTCGCCTCCAAGAGAGGAAGAGGGTGCGGGAGTATTGCAGTTTTGCAATACTATTGCAAGAGTGCGAGAGTATTGCACCCTCTTCCCATCTCTCCCTCTCCCTTGCGAGAGTATTGCAGGGGCGGAGTCAGGGAGGGAAGGGCATGCAATACTATTGGTATTGAACTTGCAACCCTATCATACACCCACTGAAAATTACATCTCCATAAAATGTAGTCCTCTTTTTCAGTCCCAGGATGCCTGGTTGACCTACTCGTGTCATCCCGAGATTGATCGACAACTATGCGTGACGAGGTGCGCTCGTGCTGTCTGCGCACGACCAATGGCATCCGGAGGGTCAGTTATTTAGCTTGTCTTTATCGCGCTCGAAGAAGGTGCTCGAATGTCTCGAAGATAAGTTCGAATTACACAATTTTGTGCGAAATGGACTCGGACACTTTATGTTTCACAATTCGTTCAAAGGCTTCAAAATACATATTTTGCGTAAGCATACTTTTCGAAAAAAAACTAGGTGCGCTCGTGCTGTCTGCGCACGACCAATGGCATCAGGAGGGTGAGCGAATTATCGATTTCTCTTTTGTTTGTTATTTTTTTCAAAATACAAAAAAATATAATTAAAAATTGGACAAAAAGTGTGCCGCATATTCCTGAACAATGGCATCAGAAGGATGAGCGAGTATCGATTTGCTTAAAATTTTCTCCAATTATGTTTCGCAGTCTCCTCATCTATGTTCAAATTTGATAGTCTGTTGATTCGGACCATCTGTCCAATTTACAAAATAAAAAAAAGTAATAATAAAGAAAATAAATAAATCAATTCCAGTTCACCGCATTCGTCATCTCACACGTCGGTCTCTGCTTTCTCGTAGCGATCTATGCGGTGCTAGGAGCACTGATGTTTCAAGTTTGTATTTGCAGTGATTCATGCTTTTAGACACATATATTTGCCATGAGAATAGAAAAAAAACACAAAAAGTTTGGGGAGAAAGAGTAGTGTATGCTTCCTCGTAGCGATCTATGCGGTGCTAGGAGCGTTGATGTTTCAGGCAAGATTACGTTTCAGCCGTCATGTTGATCAGTTCGCGTGTCATTTTTGGCAATAATAGATTGAACGTTGTAAATTTCGAGATACTTGTGGCCAAAACGTTTAGTTTCCAACTGATATAATTCACTCTTGCAGGCGATCGAGTACCCGAACGAGTTGACGTTCCAAGGTCACATCAAAAATGACACCTGGGTGGTGAGTTGCGTTTGGTCTTTGGACTTTAATTAGAACAATCATTTATCTTCCAAACGAAGTTTCATTATAGATAACACTCAATTTATAAAGTACTGTTTGCACATTTTTGTTACCTAACGAACCTTCTCTCGACTGAATGTTACGCTCACCCTGAAAATCAAATGAAACTTGTGAAACATATCCGAAACCAATTTCACTTTGCCGTAACGACGATCAAATTAATCACAACCAAATAAATAATTAAGATAGTTAAACATATTCCTTGAAGGTCGTCGACGGCCTCTACGCGTTTATCCGCGAGAACGTCGTCATCGAGGAGTCGGAGGTATTTAGATATTATTTTTAAATTAAAATGTTTGATCATTGAACTCTCTATCAGGCTTGATTTGGTAGTTTGTTCTCTCAGATAATCTTGATAGTAACTATATAGTGGAATTATAATAATGCTCAATAAGAATCAAGTTGATCTTTGATCTTTGCAGGTGAAAAAGAAGGCGCACGAGCTGCTGAAGGAGTTCGAGCAGGAGCTCGTGAAGGCCGTAAATTTCGAGGGTGCGTTTATTTTTTATTTTTTTACACTCTGACAAGCGAATCCGACGTGCAATACTTTATCATCATTGCCTATGCAAAATTACATGTGAAGTGAAGATGTCTGAACAAACCCGCAGTTGAAACTCCGCTAGGAAGTTTTAATTACACAAAACATCATGCATGAAATTACTCAAGCACAACATCATTGGTTTAGAGCTCATAGTGAAACATAGTTCACTCATTTGCCAAATCCAAGCACTATTTATCAGGAAGCTCCGTCGGACCTGAAACTAAACTGACATCAAATTCGAAAAATAAAATCCTAAAAATACTTTCAGGCTTCGACGAGAACGACGATGTTCGCACCAAGTACCAGTGGACATTCTCCGGCGCTCTTCTGTATTCGATCACTGTGTTCACGACTATTGGTGAGTGTTTTGTTTGATTCAGACGTACACCTTGTATATTTATTCAAATATTTATATTATATTCACCTTTAGATATTTTGACAGAAGCTAAGATTTAAGTGAGAGGTCACAATTTAACAGAGTCATTTTTATATATTTTCATCATTAGTTTTTGTCTACCCAAGTTTCGGTGCGAGTGTGTGCAATAATCACAAGAACTGTTCCCCGTGTCTATCCGTTTTCTTCCTCGTTGACGTTGTTTCATTGTTCCTCTCAGCTCTTCTTTTTGCACAACTTCAACTTTGCTCCACTTCCTCAAACGTTCATCTTCTTCCTCGTCTCTTGCTAGCACTCATCCCTTTCTTCTCATCTTTCCGGCTCCGGCTTTTCTCCAATCTCTAGCCTCCTCAATAGTCATGACAGACTTGGAGAAACGAGATAGTATGCTTAACTTGGAGGCCTCTGCCTGAGTCCCAGCATCATGCAGTGCTGAACCTCTTCAAAGTGGCCCTTCTTTCCTATCCAGACAAAAGATGTAGCGCAAGAAACGAGGGATTTGTCTCTCCAAGTCGGTTGCGAGAGAGGGATCAATGGGAGTTTCCGCATCGCATAAAATAGAGGGGAAGGGGGAGTCTCCCGACTCGAAACATTGCGCATCCCCCTCTCCCAAATGTCTAGCAGCTATGACTCTCCTCGTTTGCCGTGCTCTCTCGCCCCTCTGACTGGCAATATGAAGAGAGTCTGAAGAGTCATGAAGAGAGTCTGAAGAGAGAGATGAAGAGAGATGAAGAGACATGAAGAAAGAGAGAGAGAGAGAGAGAGAGAGAGAGAGAGAGAGAGAGAGACATGAGTCTTGCGCAGCCATCCACAGCTATGACTGAGCAGCAGCCCGCCGTTGCATCTTTAAGAAGTCGGAGGGGAAGAAAAGGGAGATAAGGCGGATGGGGGGACATAAACTAGGCGTATGTCTCGGGGAATACGTGCCGGTTGCAGGCAGGGAGTTAGATAAATCAGAACATCAAAAACCGGGAGATGAAAGAGCTCCGGCCAAATATGACCGCTGGGCTTTGTGGTGACGTGGAGCAGACATGCCGTTCCATTATCGTTCGATGTATGATAGGAACGCCAAACATCAGTTTTCACATACCAGCCCCAGAAGTTGCATTACTTTTTTACTCCACCGACATAGAAGCCATTTTGCTGAACATTCGTTCAATCGGGTCATATCAAAAGGTCTTCACTGACTGGACCTTGTAGACAAAAAGGACTCAGTGAACGCCAGAAACAAGGAACTACGTCACGCCCAAACGTTCCGAGCCCGTGTTTGTTGATGACTAGACCGCCGAATCATGGTCATTCCCATACTGAAAACTTGATACGAACACACCATATTTTACGTCAGATCTCGAGCGCAAATGATCGTTTGCTGATTCCGCTGACGTAATTTCGCCATCACACTTTCATTAGACTTTTAAGAATCAAAGACAAATAACAAGGATCTACGTGACGTAGACTACGTCACATCTAAACGTTCCCAGTTTGTTGATGATTCTGCTGACGTAGAATCGCGCTGCCATCTCTCAGTGAACAATCGCGCAATCGCGTCACTCCGCCAAAACAACGGGTCGTATTTTTGGGGAGAGGGGGATATCCCAGACTGAGATTAGGTGGGGGGGGGCGGCTATCCGATCACCAAAAATCAGCAGTTGCGTCATATGTGGCACCGAGTGCTCTGACGTAATCTCATCTCCCTAACTGAATAATTCTGTCGAACAAACCATAGGAAGGAGGGGCTATCCCAGACATTGGACGCTGAATCTGAACGCCAACCATCAGCAGTTGCGTCACATTGGGAGAGCAAGTGCTCTGACGTAGAAACTGCCTCCAGTTGAACAATTTAGCCAAACAATGACAAAATCGTATGAACGAGGGGCTACGCCAGACTCTATCTCAATCTGAACACCAAACACCGAAACTTGCGTCACATTTTGCGCGCAAGTGCTCTGGCGTAGATTCATCTTTCAAACGAACATCTTTCATACAAAACAACCCACTGACTCGTTCGTATCGTTGAAGGCATTCGGGGGAATCCCAAACTCCGGAGACGGATGTCTCCATTCCTCACAATCTCTCACTAGCGTCGGGAGCAGCATCCTATCGCTGCTAAACACCGGAAGTGCGTCATCCGGCAGCACAATAGGGAAGCGCAGCTGCTCTCCTCGTTTTGCGTGCTCTCTCGCTTTCTCTGCCTCTGACTCTCTCCAATCCGCATGCTCTCTCGCTTTCTCTGCCATTTCATCGCGCACTTCTCCAGTTCTCGATAATGAGTGTCGAATGAGGGATGCGTTGCTGTCTGTCTGACTCTCTCCGTTTCCCCTGCTCTCTCGTCGTCTCTGACCACCTCACGAGAGAATCGGGCAGAAATGCACACAGCGGGCATGTCCGTGACTGTCCCCTAGGGAGGAGTCCGGGGGGGGGGG
>LS485967.1:59597-95509 GCA_900490705.1 Pristionchus arcanus
AAATAGTTTCCTGGTCCCAGAAATAGTTTCCTGGTCCCAGAAATAGTTTCCTGGTCCCATAGTTTCCTGGACCCATCCAAAGTGGGTTGTCATTGAAACATTGTTATGTGTATACGATGCAATTCCTCTTCTCAGTGTCATGTGCACTCATTACCAATACCATGTTAAGTCCGAAAAGAATCTAACTGCAGCTTATGAGACTCTGCGAAAATTCCGCGAACACTGCCAATCTGAGCTTGGTGGCCTGTCCTGCGTTTCAAATGGTACACACACTCAATGTGGTGTTAGAAAGATATCGATCCCCTGGGAGGAGGAAAGAAGTTACGAGGGTTAAAAATGTTCCTTACCACCCTTTCCGTCCTTTCCGTCATCATTTTACATTGAAATCGCCACTCACTCGCTTTCTTCATGTCTTTTCTTTTCTCTTGTCACCCCCTCAAACTCCCCAAACTCCCCTCAAATTTCACGAAAAGAATAAACTAATTCTAAAGATATTCTACATAGAACCGTCCTTTTAATGACAACCCACTTTGGATGGGTCCAGGAAACTAAGGGACCAGGAAACTATGTCTGGGACCAGGAAACTATTTCTGGGACCAGGAAACTTTTTAATGCCCTGTTCGGCCGATTATGGGACCAGGAAACTATTTCTGGGACCAGGAAACTTTTTAATGCCCTGTTCGGCCGATTATGGGACCAGGAAACTATTCGGGGACCAGGAAACTTTTTAAGGACCAGGAAACTATTTTGGGACCAGGAAACTTTGATGGGACACCCAAAACGGACCAGAGCCAAATTTTTTGAAAAAATAATTATTTCAAGGCGGTGCGATTCTCTTCTCCGTGTGGGAGAACTGGAACATCTTCGACGGCGCGTACTACTGTTTTATTACGTTGAGGTAATATTTTTTTTGCCCAGGCTCGATTTTTCCTCTCATTATACTGCAACGTTATGCTTCAAAATTGCTGCATATCTGTGGAATATTATCAACTGCGATTTTTCCCTGTTAAACGGTTCTAATCATAGTTACTTTTGAACGATATTTGAACTATCTTTTTTTATATGATTCATTTCTAAATATTCTCGCACGTATCCATGAACCACCAAACCACAAGGATCCCTTTTTCCTCTTGCGAAAAAGTGGATTAGCTCCTATTCTCCCATAGGACAATGCGTTCTGGAGATGATGAGAACCGAATTTGTACCTCATCTGTCTTTTATGGGAGGGAAGGTCACCGATACTAGAATTTATTGCCCTTGGTACGCACCAATGTTGACATCTGAC
This sequence comes from Pristionchus arcanus, assembly GCA_900490705.1. Classification (NCBI taxonomy): domain Eukaryota; kingdom Metazoa; phylum Nematoda; class Chromadorea; order Rhabditida; family Neodiplogasteridae; genus Pristionchus; species Pristionchus arcanus. The sequence goes on from LS485967.1 coordinate 60,883, forward strand.
ATCATACGTGATCTCTTGGCGAATTTTCATTCAGAAATCGAGTTTGCGAAAAAAGGATAACAGATAGCATCGCGATAACAGATAGCAGAACAACAAAATAACAATGCAGCCTTACTTAATCGCAAAAATTTTCGAAATTCGAATTTATGATTAGGAAAAAATACTCAATTTTCAGTACGATCGGCTTCGGAGACATCGTGCCTGGTCAAGCGCTGGATGAAGGCTCACAAGTAAGCAATTGTTTGCCAGTAGAATACTGATCCACGTAGATCTTGATCACGTGTTGAGTTCGAGAATCTGGTTCTCGAATGATTATTGTTTTATTAGCGCAAAAGAAACAACTTCGGCATTGTAAAAATGTTCTGAAATTCTGAATCTTCTCATTTCCTCTTTATCTAATCTTCTCGTTACACATTCTAAATTACTGTGACTGAAATAGAAAAAGACGGATTCCTAATCCACTTCTCATCCAGGAAAAGCTATAGGCTTTTTTCACATTTTTCTGAATGATGAGACTCTTAGATGAGACTAACACTTTGAGAATAAAATAGACAAGGGACGAGTTAACTAATTCCTTCTTTTTTTTTCAAAGAGAATGTGATAAGTTTTTTTTTCACAATTGCTATATGATGAGATTTTTTGATTAGGCAAAAATAGATAATTCAATAATTCATTTCCAGGAAAAGCTGGTCGTCTGCGCACTCTACCTCCTCTTCGGCATGGCCCTCATTGCCATGTGCTTCAAGTTGATGCAGGATGATGTGGTGCAGAAAGCACGATGGTTGGGAAGGAAGATTGGCATCCTAGGTGAGAAAGGGCTTACAATCAACCGAAAAATGAAATTCGAGCAAAATAATTTTTAAATAAGTATTGAAATCTTGTATGTTTTACGTGCATGTTCCGTAATATGAGGTCGGGAACGGATTCTAAAGGTAGATTTCATGAGGGGATGTAGAGAAATAAGATGAAAGCATGGCCCTCATCGCCATGTGCTTCAAGTTGATGCAGGATGATGTGGTGCAGAAAGCACGGTGGTTGGGCAGGAAGATTGGAATATTAGGTATGTTATGACGCCAATTGGCTTTATATACTGTGAGAGAACGGTTGTCCGGGAGGGCGAATGATCCCAAGAAGGTAGTTATGAGAAATGAAAGTGATGTGGTGCAGAAGGCACGGTGGTTGGGAAGGAAGATTGGAATATTAGGTATGTCAATTCTGGCCCAATGCCTGTGTCCAGGGATTGTGCATGGAGGGAGTAATGATGAGAACATTGACGAAGTGATTAGAAGGGTGATGTGGTGAAAAAAGCACGATGGTTGGGCAGAAAGATCGGCATCCTAGGTGAGATCGGACTCGAAAAATCATGGATTCGCCTTATTCCCTCCCAAAATGTAGTGAATGCTGTATTATTTATGCAGGCGGCGCAAAAATCTTAGTGAGATCAGACTAAAAACAACCAACATAAGAATTTCGTCATAATCCTTCCTAAAATGCTTTTTGATGACGAAATGTTGTGCGTGTGACGTGGATGCTCAATAGCATATCTGAAAGATTGGTATAGTTTGAAAGACCCCCATCATCACCATCTTCATCACCATCCTCAACCCCTAAGATGAGGAACAACTGATGACATCGTTGTTGTTGTTTCTTCTCCATCACAAGGAAGACTCCATTTGTGTGTAGGCGTCTTTGCCCCCCCCCCCCCTGGGAAAAGTAATTACTCCTGAACGGGCCTGCAAGCCAAAAATGTGTGCATTGTGTTGTTGATGTCATCAAGGATGGTTGGAATCGTGAACAAGCACAAAGGGGATTCTTCCGTGATGATGAGTATCCCGATCATAGCAGGATAGGAGAACGATTGTATACTCTGCATTTGAAAAAGGCATGGTGTCGTTGCAGTGATTCTCAAATACTTTAAGAACTTTAACGTAATGTACTTTAACGTAATGGGAGTATTGGGTACATTCATCATGTTCAGATATCTTTCCGGCTCTAACTAACAGGGTTACACTACTCTACGGTGGCACTGGGCAACACCATTGTTATCCAATTGTCCCCAATATCCGACTTGATGCATGCTGTCGATCATAGCAGAGAATCTAGATCGAAAAGGAAAAAAAACACAGGTCATCTGACACTAATTATCGGTATTTCGCGGCATCCAATTGTCTTCCATAATAAGACAATTGGATCCATATTGTTGATGCATGCTGTCGATCATTGCTCCCATCGCGTGCCACTGTCGGCGTTCGAATGTGATGAATTGGCTATTGTGTGCTTTGTTGTCAGTTATTTATCTTCCCGGATGACATCAACCGAATATTTCGTATAGCATTAGTCAGTGTTTGATGTCTTGAGTACATACTCTTCCCTCAAGGCTCAAAACTAACCAAAGATGCATGTACGAGCTTTTCGCTACAGCTAAACTGTTACCTTCTAGAACTGCCAGCGATCAAAACGCTTCTGCTATTGCTAATGCTTCCCGCTTCCTCCGCTTTCAGGCAAGCCCATTCTCCTATCGCAAACGATCACCCGACACGTCTTCTTCTTCTTCACAACGACTGGGTCGATGACCGCGCCGCCTTCGGAGAAGCGTCAGCGACGAGCGGATTCTAGACGTCGAAATACGGGTAATCTCGGCCTCCTCATTTCACGTGCTCTCTCGCCGGCTAAACAGACGAGAGATTGTGTGAAATGAAGAGACGACGACCCGTATTTCGAACTCTAGACGATTCTGGAGCCAGCCGAAGTCGTAGTAGACGAGACACGATAGAGGACTTCTTCTATGATGAAGAAGAAGACGATGAGCAGACGGATGTGGAGGATGAGGAGATGGCATTTCTGGAGCAGAGAAGGGATAGGTATGGCTTATTGTGTGGCTGATTGCTTATACTTAGTTCTCAGATATGACCCTGCAAGCTTACTTTGATATTGCTCTGTTTTCGCTCCATTGCTTCTGCAAGTCAGATCATTTCCTAATTGATCCGTGGGAGGAAGTATTCAGTATGAATCCGTATCAGAAGCCTTTTCGATAATCCTAAGGAAATCGCTGGAAACTGACGACTAAACCATAATATCCATCGTATGCTGTGGATTCAGTTAGAATACCTACATCATGATATGGGCCACTGCAAAAACAACTGATCTAAAAACAAATTCAATCTAAATTCACGGTTGCAAGCAATATCAATCATAGTTGACGCAGTTCGACAATACCAAAACACCATGGTTATTCCACCGAAACTCAGTTCGCGATAAGCAGATCCCTTCCACTTTTCAGTTCGCGATAACTGAACTACCGTAATCCTCCAATTTCCAGTTCGCGAGGAGGAGGACAGCTCGTCCTCCTCTACCCATAATACCCCAACAATAGAATGATAGTGCTCGATAAGTACATTTCCGGAGTAATCCAAACCAGTTCGCGATAACTAAACTACCGTACCCTGCCCCATAACCCTTCTTACAGTAATCCATTCCAGTTCGCGAGGAGGAGGACAGCTCGTCCGAGTCTGACCTCGACGACGACATCGTGCTGGAGGAGGACGAGGAGGACGACCCGTTGAGCGAGGAGAAGACGGATCCGGTGAGTAGATTCCCGGCCCGGACTATTTGCCGGCTCTCAAAAAATTGGATCAAAATTAGTGAGAAATGATGGATCCGGTAAATATAATCCGGCTCTGAGTATATTGAAAAATTGGGATGAGGAGGACGACCCGTTGAGCGAGGAGAAGACGGATCCGGTGAGTAGATTCCCGGCTCTGACTATTTGCCGGCTCTAAGAAAATGGGTAGTAAATTCCGTATCTACTAGTCTCCGGCTCAGGGGAATATTTGAAAATTCTGAAAAATTGGGATGAGGAGGACGACCCGTTGAGCGAGGATAAGACGGATCCGGTAAGTATTTGCCGGCTCTGGAAATCGGGGAGAAAACCGGACCCGTACAATATTTTCCGGCTCTCAATAACGTGTGAAATGAAATTCACGTTGCAAGTTGAGTTGTGCTTCAGCAGTTCCACATTTTCCAAACTATCCTTCCTTGTCAATTTTTTTTCCATTTCATCTCAAACAATGAAAAAACTACAACATTCATTGCAAGAACTACTAAGATTTGTATTTTTGAAATGCCAAGCAAAATCTTGCTTTCAGGATCGTTTTTGCACGCTACAAACCCTGCATGCGCAAAACCTTCTCCAGTCTCGCATTTCGCAATGCTCCTTTCCTTTCTGGGAGTACTGCGAAATGATATAACCTTTTTGCACACCGATGCTACGAAATCCCGTGTAGTCTCCTAATGTGCAAATAACTAGACCCCTACAACATCCAAAGTGCTACTGCCCCCGGAATCATCGAATCATTGGGAGATTTCAGCGAATGTTGCGATCCAAATACGCACTTCCGTAAGCTACTATCCGTAATCAGACGCTAATAGTATGCCATCTCGGCGGTCAGACAGAGCTAGAAAGCAGGTGAAAAGGAGAGAGTCAGACGATTGATCCCGCAGCGAGTTTGCGGCTTTGAAGGGGTTTCCTGACGCGCGTTTACCCGTTGAATGGAATTATCGGGCATACTTCATCATTCTTTCATTTTGACCTAACATAGATCATTTGGTAGTACTAGAGTTCGGAAAAGAAGAGGATAGTTTTTTTAAATGCATACAATTGGGATCGTTGGGACCAGGAACTGACTTAATTAGGGCATCTTTAATGAAGAATTATTCTTTTATTCTGGTGAAAAACTGCATATTTATGAGGTGTGCCCTTCATTTACTCCTATTGGCCAGTAAATTTGGACTCCTATATCCCTTGATATCCACTTTTACCATGCCATTCATCCATTTCCTAAAAGGGCCCCGTAGACAAATGAGGTGTCAGAACCGTCCACCCCTTCAAAAACCGTCCACACGGTCCAGAGTGGCGAGAGAACATGCAGAATCGAGAGACACTGGCACATATTTCGCACTCTAGTGGCGCAAAATGAGATAGACGAGGTGTCACGAACCGTCCTCCCTTTCCTGTTTTCGTGAAATGTGCCACCCACAGAGGTGTTCTCGGGGTGCATTAATTTCCGGGAGAAAATTGATGGTCAGAGAAAGGCGAAATAGTGTGTGAAATTGAGAGAGTCAGGGTGTCTGACGGTTAGACGGAGGCGAGAGAGCATGGGGAATTGAGAGAGTCAATCTCCTTTCCTCATCCTCGGACACGCTGGCGGGACGACCTAACGCGAGCTATTGGCGTACACTGGTGGAATGCAACCTATGAAGAATATCAACCCATCCTCATCTGAGCATTACTGCCTGACATGAATAAATTATTATTATTATTATTATTAATCTCCTTTTTTTCCAGGACAAGCGGACCACGTCGTCTGGGTCGTCGAAGCGGGACGAGGAGCGGTTCGAGAAGGGATACGGTCAGCGCAGCCGACGGTTGCATCGATAACTGACTTTATTCCTCCGCCCCCACGGTCTCCTCATTTCGCACATTATCTCGATGTTCTGTCCAGTTCAGAATGTGTAGAATGAAGAGACCCGCATCGCCAACTGACTTTATTCCTCCTGACTCCGCCCCCTTTCCCTCATTCCTCATCTTCCCATCATATATCCCACATAGCTGCGACCCAATTCGTGTCTTTCGCTATGATGACTAGAGTTCGCAAGGCGGGTCCATATATTTTGCCTCTACTGACCCGTACTAGAATTCGACCCTTTCAATGACACGTTTCAATCGTTTCCATTATCCAAATTTGTCATTCACATGTTTTGAAATGTCAGAAATTATTGATGTTCCGTTTTGACCTACTAAGTGCTCACTCATACCGGTCTTCCGTTCCTCCGTTGCTATAGGTTATACGCCCCGTCTATCCCGTTTAGGCCCTCCAGAATGACTGCGTCTCTCCATTTCGCACGATCTCTCGCCCACTCAAACCGGCGAGTGATCGTATGAATTGGAGAGAGGCTCACCATTCTGTCAGCCCGAATTAAGTCAGTTCTCGCTCACTTGACGTTTCCTCGATTCTTTCCTTACCCGATTTATCCTCTGTGGGTGTGTCTGGCTCCTCCCTCACCAACCTCGAAGCCCCCGGGTACCGACATGTCTATACTTTTACTGAATTTACCTAATTTTACTCATTTGATCTTTGATCTTTCCCTGTGTTGCCTTGCCTATCCCATATAGTAACTGTAGTATTCTGTTTTCCAATCAAGCCTTTCGTGAGTATATTATATTCCGCGTTTTTCGCAGCACACCTCCTCTGTTTTTATTCAATCTCATTATTCTATTCCATCTCGTTTCCTCACTTGATAAAAACGCGACTAATAATTTCCTGGGAGCCTGAAAGTCGAGAAAAACATTTGCTTGATGCGAAGGAAGTCAGGTGTATTCACTAACTTGCTGATGTTTTTGCGGAATATGATGTTGAGATTTGCTTTTTCGACTTATTTGACCAATTTCGAAGAGCAGTGGTTTCCCAAAAAGTCTATTTTTACATTGACCTACGCCTACTCTGAAACAATTCGTGACGAATTCCGGCTAGACCCATTGAGTCAACACCTCATGAGACAATTCCTCTATGAACAAAGGGCTTCCGGACTTGGAGAGCCAATAATAGGGCAGTGGGTGTCGCTAAGGTTTGGTTCTGCACTTTTCGGGCTTCTGAAACCTCAGTAATGTTCACTATCACTTGACCTAAAAAGATAGAAAAAAAAATTTGTTTATTTTCTTTTGGGTACCAGCATCCGAAGGTGTAAGCTGTTGTTTCGCTCCGTCCCTTTCGTACGAACATTTGTTTTGTCTTGGGATGGAGTGTCTTCTCACCGTGAAGAATTCGTTATGTATTAGCGCGAATGAAATAGATACTACAGCACAAATACCGACTCGACCCAGTGTCAGCTGTATTGTCAACTATCGCGTGTCTGTTTTACACATATTTATTAATTTAGATGTCTGTTTTCGAGGTCTTTCTCAAATTAGCTTGACGTGTCGAGCACTGTACTACTCATACTAGAGTATTGTTGAACAGACAAGAAGGTAATGGCATCATGAGCTGAATATAGTTGTACCGGCTACATGCGAACTGTAACCGCACTCATACTATAGTATTGTTGATTTACGAAAAATAATGTTGTGACGACAATCGACAAACATCACAGCCGAAACGTATCAGATGTTTAGGAAAGACCCTCCTCATATCACACAGTCTCTCGCTTCTCTGAATCGCGAGAAATGATGCGAAATGTTGCGCGTTATCCGATGTTTGGGCGATGCATCGGATTCTGTGATATCACAGACCCTCGCCGATAATGTTATGCTTCTTAACGCATTTCTTGTGACATTTACGAATGGTGAGACCGTTTCATCGCATCTCTTTGAATCTCTTCTGCTTACACGCTCTCTGAGCGGTCAGAATCGCAAGAGAACACGCAAAATGTGGAAAGTCTGTTCTTGGCACTGTTTCATATTAGATGAGATTCTGATTAAATCCAGCCGGTTCCGTGTATTGTTGACATATTATGGACGTGGATCTCCGTGTTTTTGTGACCGTTAACTGTGCTTTAGAACTGTTTTCTTCAGCCTGAATTCTCCTAGTACTCTCTTGGATAGCGGGGGTGATCATGGAGAACTCAGAGGCTCAGAGGATTTAGTTATTTTCCCTAACAGCTGATCGCTTCTTTCCGGTTCGTGTAGCTACAATCTCGAATCATGGAGCATTTTTCGCCCATTTTTGCGTATTTTCGCACCAAATTCGCGCATTTTCCAGCACTTTGCGTCAACCGTCGATCCTTTTTGTCCGGAATGTTGACGCACATCCAGGTTCTCCTCCCCCTTTTCTCCCCTTATCTAGGGCAGGACTATCATGATGAACAGTCTTCGTTCCTCTCATCGGTCAGTATAGCGTGAGAGATTTCGAAAATAAGAGACGAATGTCCGTATTTCATTATCTAAATGACGGTGCTCCTCCCCCTTTCTCATCCTTATCTAGGGCAGGACTATCAGGATGTCCGTCGCTGCTCTCAGCCACCGGTTAGGGCAACGAGAGAGCATGGGAAATGAAGAGACCATTACCCGTATTTCTCCTATTTTCAATTCATCCCCCTTATCTCGAGTTTAATCGTCTAGCCAGCAATTTACCGCCCGCACTCTTGCTTTGACCATAGGGAACTGTCATTAGCATCGCCTTTCTTAGAAGCGTTCCTGTCGGTAGATAGTGGTTTGGCTAGAGTATTATAATCAGCATAATTGGGTAGCTTACGTTGAATAATATATTTCTGAACGCGATGCAAATTACGGAGCACCTCTAATAAAGTCGTTGGGAATTTCCCATGCGCTTTCTTTTGGCCTTTATGCGATTAATGATTCCCCATGACTGCAATGTCGCTCCTACGTATGTTTTACGCGTTATGTGAAACACCTCTCGTGAGATATTCAGAGGAGTTAGACGATTTCTCTCTGTATCACTCCATTTTACCCACTCTCTCGATTTCTGGCCTTCGAAAGATCGGAAAACGTATATAATTTGGCTTTTCGTGAGATATTCCGTCAAAAATCGCGCAACGTTTGACGCACATACCATATTCTCACGGAGTTAACGTGCAAATTTGCCGAGTTTTCGCTGATCTGACTACTTTTCTTGACAGACATTGATATTGTGGTCGTAATTATCATTGGTTATGCGCTTGAGATGTCATGAAAAAAAAACTATTTGATTAGTCTACAGTCGGATTTCCGGATGGCATTGTAGCTATTTTAACGCGGTATTGACGCTTGTTGACCTAGTGTATTTTTGGGGAATAATGCTGCCATGTCTGTATTTTATTATCCCGCATTGAACTTCGACCCTACTTATTGTGGTCCTCTGCTGTTATTACGAGCTACACATAATCTCTCTTAGCTGGCTAATCACATCATAGTTATGCGGTAGTTACAGGTGCTTTATTGTGACGGTGTCATCATAGTGCAAGGAGTGGTGGGGGAAGACGCTGGAGTGTCATTATTATACTTTGGCCTAAGACTATTACCTAAGACCTAAGACTAAGACTGTAAGACTATTGATCCACTTGACTATCTTGTTCTCGGATCCCACGAGCTTCTTGCTACAGGTGTTGTATCGCCAACGCATGCATAATACACATGGGTTACCCCCTTTACTTCCTTAGCCACATCATCCTTGCTCGCTTTACAGGTGTATTATTATATCGTTGCCATCATAGTGCAAGGCGTGGGGGAGTACCCTGCAGTGCTAATATTACATTAGTCTCAATTGGTGTTCAATCCACCTACAGCAAATGAGTAACAACTCAGGGAGGAAGTAGTGAGAGCTTTGATGAGTGAATTCTGAAATGTCTTTATTAGCGCCTCATTAGTTTTCGCGTCACCTATTTCGAAGGCGAATAACAATAGTGAACTTTGCTAGGAGGCTCCCGCACTGTCTCCATTAGATTAAAGGTTGGATGGTCTTTTTCTACCTCTTACGACACAGAATCGTAAATAATTCAGTATAAATAGGTGTGTCATCACACGAAGTGGTCTTTGCACCTCGCCTCTCGTCGACAACTCAAACTAGTAGGAGAATTGTCGCCATTTTCCTGCGCACTCAACGAAATTTTACGTCTTTCGTAGATTGGCAAGTAAAGGTTGTTCCGTGTTACGTTTGCGCTGCAAACCTTTAGTTTCAGCTGTTTTCAGACACTATTGGCTGCTGAGTAACTGATTGTGGGGTTGTGCGAGACACATAAATGTCTGCACGCACCTAGTTTCTGATTTGCTCAGACTTCTCGAAATAGACTTTTTGGAATATCAGCTATTTTTAACGGGCTGATGAGATGATTAGCATGACATCAACATCGTAATTTCCATGGTAGTATTTAAATATAATTTTAACATTCCTAGGATGAGCTCGGAATGATAACATGCAGGTCTGGCAGTATTTAGAATCCATTTCTTGACTCCCAGTAATTGCTGAACACCAGTAATGATGAGATACATCACTCGTCCAGACAACCCTATTTTAAAATCTGCATCACCAATAGAGCTCGAGAAATGAGCCGACTTCTCTTCATTCCTCACACTCTCTCACCGGTCATAGAATTGAGAGAGTGTGTGAAATGGAGAGACGGCGGTATCATTTCTCGAGCTCTAATCACCAAATTGCCCCAGATGTTTTCTCTCGATTTCTTTTGCTTCCGGGGCGATCATTGTAACGTGAGACTAGCATGATCTCATCGACACTTCCAAACAATCGCTACTCATTGATGTCGCTGTGCTACCGTGTGCAATAGAGATCGAGAAATGATACCGCCGTCTCTTCATTTCACACACTCTCTCGCTTCTCTGACCGGCGAGAGGGTGTGCGGAATGAAGAGACTGCGGCTCATTTCTCGAGCTCTAGTGTGCAAGCTGCGCCACAATCGCTTGCGTAGCGTGGGATCCTGAAACGCTGCAAAAAAAAACAATATCCTGCGACGCACAGTGATACGGTAGTGGTGTTAATAATGCGGATTATCGTCCACAACACGCGTTACCTCTTCATCTTACATTTCGTTATTAAGGGAGGGTTTGCGGAATTGAGATATCGCTCAGATGGCCTGTTTTCGAAATGAATACTGTAGTACCCCACACAGCCAATCTCCTGCACTACATGATGGACCATTTCAATCTAGATGCAGATTGAGTCCAGGATGACGCACCGTTCATTTCTAGTCTACGTATGGCTTGTCATGCACTGACTCTCGATTGCCTGCGCTCTCTCAAAGAGCAATGCATGATTCTTCATCCTGACAACGCCTCCGTGTCTGCATTTTGATGAACTGACCCCTCTCTCCCTTTTCCATGTCTCTCATCGGCTCTGACCGCCGAGATAGTGTGCGAAATGAAGAGACCAATTCCAATCCCACCCCAGCCCTTTTCGCTTCCTCAATCACCGCCCAAGCAAGAACAGCAGACAGCCGAACCCCGCTTTTTGATTGTAAATGAGGACAGCGGGGAAATTGCTCTCTCGGTTCTGCCTTGTCTCTCTCTCGACCTGTAAAAATCGAGGAAATTGAAAGTGGGCGGGGCGACAGAGGCCAACTCCTCCCTTTCGGGAGAACAGACCACAGTGTCAGCCCAGTCCAGACAAGAGGTGAGAATGGTAGCTCTTCCTTATCTTCCCTTCTGAATCGGGACGGTCTAGTCTACTCACTTCCTCAATCTCATGTTTTGTTCTTGGTACAATAATTTCTCTAGTCGTAGCCGATTTGAAGTCACAATTTCTGTAGAGATTGCAAAGAATTGTCGAATTGTTTTTGCCTCGAATTTGTCACGTTTTGAAAGAAAGGTGTTCAGTTCAGTGTGGGTGAATGCACCTCACTCTTCTGTGATTACTGGTCACCATATAATTAACACTCCTAGATGACCACTAAATAAGTAGATGGGAAGTTCAGCGCTCTTCCGCAATGACTGGCGTCACGTTGATGATTTCCCTAGTGATTCCCTTAATAATAGGTGGCTCGTAGGAGGTTAACCTTTTTTTATTACCCTAGATGCTTTTTGGAAGTTCATCGATCAAATATACCATTCATACTCCCTTGAGGTATTATTATGCTACATGAGCGCAGGTGACTTTTGCAAGTTCATTGATGATTGATACACGAGCATCTATAGTGAATCATTCTTATCTCTATTAGTTGTTCCCAGGTGAATAGATGATGCGGTAATAGGCTAAAAATACCCCAGATCTGGACTCTTCTAGATATAATTCATGCTTCGGACTTGAGCTGATGACCAAATCGCCACTTTGCGCCTAGCTTACGCCTCAATGTCAAGAGGCAAACAAAGCCAGTCTATCATTAGGCACCCGCTTTTCACCACCACTTTCCCCGAATGACTCTCGTCATTTCGCGTAGAACGTTACCTCTTCCTCCGAAGCCTTGTGAAGATCCGAACGTCACAGAAGCATTATATTCGGCCCTGATGACTGCGTTATCTGAATCGGCCTCCGCATAACGCATGACATCTCACTATGAACGCGCCGTACGTATCGTCTGATATCGTGTGACGCTCTGCTATCGCTCGAGCGAATCTGATTAGCCCGAAACTCCTAGGTCTTTCCTTCAGCTTGCTTTAGTCGAGAGGTTTGCTGCCACGTTGATTACTATCTATTTCGCATAAACGCTGCACTTATAACGCTCGAGGATTTTCTTGGGTTCATGAGTGTCATGTTCACTTCGCGAGTTATTTCAGGAGTTCAGGGTTTATAACCGTTGAGCAAGCTAAGCGCCTCTTTCACGGAGAATCGCTGTATTATCTCCTAACACCACGATCTCTCGTCTATCCATCTGTCACAGGCTGACATGAACCCCCGAAATGAATGCGGATTTATTTAAGTACACCTTCTGTTTGTGACATGCGCATAGTAGTAGACGCCTCTTCATAATCGCTGCGTAATCGCAAAAGCTATATAATTTTCGTGAGAAATAAGTTTCCCTTTTCCACGTTTCCTGTAATGAAACGGAAAACATCGTGTGAAAAGGTGTAACTCTATCACTTTAGAATGCCTTCTCGTTTCTTTGAAAGATGAGAGAACATTGATAAATGAGAGAGCGCGACGAATATTCTGTGTGAATCCACAAGGAGTTTCGCATGTTCCACAAATAGGTGTAGGTGTCGCATAAATTTGTCATTACTGAATATAATCATATCCCATTTATCCTATGCTCAGTGAAACGACGAAAAACAATTCCTGGAGTATTCCGACGCCCTTCTATGAAACGATCCAAAACAATTCTGGGATTTTCCCGACGCTTTCTGGTGTTTGAAAAATGTAGCACCACTGTTCTGGGTGCTGGACAGTGTGATTGTTGTGCGATAGTAGCTTTGTCGTGGACAATTCATCGAATCTTTTACAATTCCGACGTTTTGCACAATTGTCGCACGGAAATGAGGAACATTTAGCTCACTTTATGAAGGAGCGAAACGTTTATTCTGTTTTCATGGTCGTAAAGTACTTCAACGGTGTTGCAGCAATTTGATTATAACTAACTATAGGGTTTCGTATTCTATTTCTGAGCTTTGAGTACTCAAATCGAGACAGATATAGTTGCAACATGCCCTTACGCGTATACGCTTTCGTCAATGCCCCCGAGTAATTCATATTATCGTGATACGCGCGCGCGCGACATTAGACTCCGCCCCTTCCTATCTCCAGTATAGCAACACTCGGCCTAACACAATTCTCGCGTATTCGCTCAGCCTGATCGGTCATTATGACAATCAGACCCCGCTCATTCTCTCTATCTCAATTCTCCCAGTCTACGTTTCGGATATGTTTCACGCTCCAATTATGCAGTGCTTCATTTTTCATTTTTCAATGGCATTCGGATTTTTTTATAAAAAAAACAATAGTCCTCCTGATTCCCGAAAAATGTGAATACACTTCAGGTACCCCTTCCCCCATCTCCTTCCCGCCATGTCTCCGATCTCGCTCGCCCTCCTCTCCCTGCTCGCCATTCACTCCTCACACGCTGTGCTCTTCGCGACCAAGGTGATTAATTGATTATTAAAATATTATTCATTTAATGATCTATTTAAATCCTATAATTAATTCCAGGTCGTCCAGAACGCGAATGAGCCGTTGCCGCAAAACGTGCAGATGCCCAACCACATCAGACTGAGACGGAGTGGAGGTGAGCGCAGTTTATTATGAGCTTGAAATAAAATAAAATGCAAAGAATTACTCTGTACAGGGCAACATTCGATTTTTAGGACATTTATCTCATAGGTTGCAAGGTTGGTTGAGACAGAAAGGCAATGCGGGAAGTGTCGGTTATCCCAAAATCCGCGAGTATGCAATATTGAATGAGTGGGTTGGCTCAATTCACCTGTTGCACTCTGGAAAAACAAGCTCATGCTTTCACCGGTTGTCCTAGTAGTGCGCTTACCTGGATATCTTGGGTGCTGACAATGAGTCACCTAAAATATTCCTGAATAGACAAAGTGTGAAAGTGCGCTATTTCCGTTTCAAAATAAAACAGCCGCGATTTTGAATAGACGCTCGCTGATGTTAGTCATGCTATTTCAAACTCTATCCTTCCTATTGTCGACCAAAAACCGTCATAGAAATGATTATACTAGCAGTGAAGCATAGCCCAAAACGTTTTTTCGTTAACTGATTAATAAAATAACTGCATTATATTGTAGGTCTGACCCATCCGGAGTGCCACAGGTCCGTTATCACCGAGCGATGCGCGCTCACGGGGTGAGTTGATTGATCTTTGACCTTTACCATCTGATCTTTGATCTCTTCAGTGACTTCGACGCGTGCGTGCGTGCCACGTGCTCGGAGTGCATCGCCGAGTCCACCTTCAATCCCTTCGGTGATTTTTATTTATTTATTTATTCCGGCAAGAAATTCTGCGATCACTTTTGTACAATGCCGTTTTTCATCATAATTTTGCTTGCGCGGGTACCCGACAACAACAGTAGCGATGTGAAATGTATGCGATATTTGTGTGATGTCGTGACCGATGATCTCCAACTCTGAAAGTGCACGAAGGAGTATCAGAATAGCACCTGGCCATTATGATCAAGATCACACTGCGTCATCCAGAGCCACAATGGAAACTGACCTGCCTGAACTCGCTTGTCTGAAATCATCCTGAGCTAACATATTCTTGAGAGATCGTGAACAATATGCAACCAGCATTCGAAAACACATTTATGCCCAATCTAAGAAGTGTAAGCAGGATTTGTGTTAGGTATTTTTGTATTGGAAAGGCAGAGCTACATTATTGTGAGGAATTAATCAGAGAGGATGAAGAGGAAGTGAAACATAACTTTTGGCAAAAGAGTTTTCGAAGAATAAGAGAATTAAAGCATTAAAAATAAAATCATTATCGATAAGCAAATAGTGATCACGAATAATTTTTCCGTTTCCAAACATGTACTGCATGCATGACTATTTTGTTTGTTTTTATTTAAAAAAATAAATTTTAAAACGTTTATTTTTTATTAATCAATTCTTTTCAGACATGTACTGCATGCGCCTGACCGCCTGCGTGTGCACGATCATCAAGGACGGTTCGTGCTACGCAGTCACCGCCGCCGATTGCTATTGAGAGGCCAAAGATCAAAGATCAAAGACTAAAGACCAACCAGTCCCCTATCACCGTCCCCTCACCTGAGCTACAGATCAGAGCCCCTCCCCTCCTGACCCACCTTGTAGAGACCATTCACCCCCTCCCGTTCCCAATTTCTTCAGACTTGGCACCTCCTGTCGTTGAGATATTGATCGATTCCCCAGCCCCCCCCCTCCCCATTCATTGATCGCAACACGCAATAGATCTCACTCTTGTCGTATTAATGTCGTATTCGGATAAAGTGTCCTGCTGTTTTTATGTCTCCGTCTTAATAAATATTAAAAATCACCAAAATTTCAGATGAAATTGAACAATGGGGGGAGAGGGTGTTATTTTTGAGGGTCTTAATGTTGTTTTTAATTTTGACAATGTTTATTTAACCTCGTGAAAAGAAACAAAGGAAATTTTAAATTCACTTTTTCGGTATGAAAGGATAAGATAAATTCACTTGTAGACAGAAACAGTTAGTGGCTCAAGAATTTTTTCGAATATCAGCGACAGTGGAATCGCCAGCATTCCATTATCCATCTGAAAAGAATCGAGTGAAACATAATGTGAGAAAATGGTGAAATAGTCTGGCTTCTCGAATTTTTATGAACACTTTTTGAAACGTGCCTTTCGAAAAATGTCAATTTACTACCCTAGTTCGTATTTCGCTGGTCTCTATCCATACCTCGAGTCCAGAGAAGCTCAACTCTTTTGAGAAGTACGACCGTCCTCTTACCTCCCGAGGGCACCGCTCCTACTCTCTCCATTTCTCGCGCTCTCTCGTCTTGTCTGACCGGCGAGAGAGCAGTAAGTATTGAGACAGACATTGCCCTGATTCAATTTTGCTAAACACGAAACCAATCTTCATTCCGCCTCTCAGTCCAAAAAAAGCGGTCAGCACCGGACCAAAGCACGAATAGGTGTTTATTGTCTAGCCGAGTTCGTTAGATGAGTCGCTTGTAGGGTAGTCAAAATGAAGAATACATCTCTTCATTTTCCATGCTCTCTTGCAACTCTAACCGGTGAGAGAGTGTGTGAAATGAAAAGACCATTTCTCTTCATTCCTCTGCTCGATCTGCGTCAAAATGCAGTGTGGTGGACGAGAAAACTTGTTTTTGCGTGAGCATTGTATTGCATTTTTTGACCGGTGTACGCGTCGGTGCCTGTAAGACATCTCTGACTGTCTAGTCCGTTTAGTTCCAGGCTCAACGACCTTATTATTCTGCCGGTGTAGTGTATCGCATGACCCCCTAACAATAAGGTACGAGCACTTACATTTGCAAGAATTTATATTGACGTCTTCATGTCTTGTGCACTAACGAGTCTGCAAGCGCGGCGTACGCAAAACAGGCGTCTGTCTAACGAAGCTGTCGCTGGACAGTTCAAAACAAGACAGGCTGCAGCGACTAATCAAGTTGTTACAGTCTAATGAACTGCGAGAGACAGAGAACAGTAGCTACCGGAGGTCTGATGAAGAATTCGTCTATTCATCACTAACACTCTCTCACTGATAGGATTTAGTCCTAATCTTAGAAGTGGCTTAAAAGAATAAAGAGTTCAAGCTACGCCGGTTCTTCATTTCACACTGGCCTTCTCTAATGGAGGTCGTGTGTAGAACGAAGAGTCGGTGACCTGTGTTACTTCCAGCTCCAACAAGAAACTTCCCAAGTTGCATCCCCTTTTCTCCCGTTACCAGACCATTCATTACTAATTGCTAGGGTTCCGCAAGTGAGACATTTCGGAGACAGAGACACTAATTGAATTATTGTCTCCCCTCATTCCTGTCTCTCGTGGAGGCGCCTCTCGGTTCAGAATGAGGGAGAGACAATTCGAGAGGCGCCTCTATTTCCATTGTTCATTTTTGGCTTTGTTAAAATCAACTAATTCAATCAAAACCTTATTCTAATTCTACACCGCCAGTGAGATTTGGAAGAGAGGAGAATGGAGAGGCGCCTCCCCCTCCTCATCACAAGAAAGGAGACAGGGAAAAGTAATATTAAAATCAGGAGAGGCGCCTCTTGTCTCCGATTAAAAATGGAGACACGAGTCTATCCTTTGTTCGATGTCTCCACAAATGTCTCACTTGCGGAACCCTACTAATTGCATTCGCGCCGGCGCCACTGTCCCTCTTGAAAACAGTCTGAATTTGCGCAGTTAGCCTGTTTTTATATCGCCCGGGGTATTCCCAGAAACCCGGCCGGATTCGGCTTAGAAATGCTTGTAACACGATTACGATTATTATGGTATGTCGTTGGGATGGTCAATGGTCTCTTTATTTCGCACACTCTCTCGCCGGTCAGAGAGGCGAGAGAGCATGTGAAATTAGGAGAGTCATTGCTTGCCAAGCCCTCGCTAGTGTGCCGTTTAGCGATCGGTTGTGGGCGTTCCAAGAAAATGTGAGTAAAAGACAGTCACATGTTCTTATTTTTACGGATATCATTAGTTTTTTTCTAGGGTCATTCATCTTTGTTGTATTGTTGTTATTGTTCGATTCATGAAATCATTACAAGTTATTCCGTGCATGGGCTTTACTAAGTTTTGCTTGCCCGCAACAGTTTATAAAGTCTCTTCAACATTTAATGTTTTATTTGGCTCCCTAGAATTCCTCCTCGAATTGAACTAGTAAATTTGTAAGTGCTTATTAAGATCTTGTGAAACTCATACGATTTTGACGTCCGAAAGATTTTATTCCTGAATTGCAGATTATTGCACGTCGACTTCCTTTTCAGACGGCGCGTTAGGTCAATCTTCATGAATAAGAAATTCGCATGTTCTCGGGAGTGCGAAATATCCGTCATGACCCCGAGTGCACTAATCTTTCATGCGTTCGTCTCTTTATTGAATTGTCGATTCGCACGCAGTCTCTTCATTTTGCACTCGAACAGGCTTCATAATACTTCATTCTTCATTCTTCATTCCAACGACAAAGCCCTCGATGATCAGTGATCGAGTAAAATGAAGAGGGTCAGATCATTTTCCTTGAGAATCGTCTCAAATTACGTGCGTTCCCTCTCGTTTTGATGTCCTCGGAATATTTCGGCATCTGATTTCGGTTCGCTCTTGCCGCGAGTTATTTTTATTTTTCTTCCACAAAAAAAGAAAATCAAAAGATTTTCCGATTCTTGAACGATATTCTGGAAGCTTCGCTTGATGTATATTTACAACCTCATGTTACGTTGGATTTATGAAGGCGCTCAATCATCGCTTTTGATCGCTATTTATCCCGTCATTCAATGCATTTTATGCACGGTATGATGCATTCGAAAAACAAATCGGGGAAATCTTCGCTCTCGTCATTTGAGCGAAATGAAGAAATGTTTAGCCGTTTTGCGAACTCTAATATTGTATTTCGACAGCCTGTTCAAATATTATAGATATCGATGGTTGTAACCGCCAGACTGTCCTTTCTATCTCCACCACCCGGTCATAGTGTTTGCGCAATTCGCACTATTCAGTGTTCTATTTCTGCGATTTTCTGTCATTCATTTCGTAGCTTGCTCAGATACCGTAGATCTTGTCCGTTTCGAGTAGAGATCTCATGCGGAATAGGCAAACTTATTTTTCACCCTGACTGTCTGCAGCTAAATCTTGTTTGTTGCAAGTGCCAGACTGTACTTGCCCCTCATTTCCTTAATTGGGGAAACACCTTCCCACGCGCAACCAGTAGCTGTGCTGCTGCTAACAGCTAACCGCTGGCCTGACCAGTGGGTCCCACCTAGCGTTGTCTTACGACTGAAAAATCGCTTGACGTGGATACATATTTACCTTTTTTCGACGACTGAAAAATCGCTTGACGTGGATACATATTTACCTTTTTTACCTTCCTAGACAGATTCGAACAATCAGGATGTCTTGCACAGTCGTTCTACGCTCGTCTACGTCTCGCCAGAAATGAGAGCACTTTGGCTTATTTTCTATCGTAGTGGAAGAACTTGAAGACGGTCAGTGGCACCTCTTTTCCTCTAATTTTAGCCTTTCGCCTTCCATTCGCAAAAATATCCAGGATTCCAGGGAAAACCATTCTCGTGACCTCGAAATCTAACCTCGCTTCCTTTGCATTAGCACAAGGCGCTATCTGATCCTCGCTGCAGCTTTTTGTAATTGAGATTTGAACACACTCAAGGATGCGTCGCTCTCCTCATTTCGCACACTCTCTTGCCTATCAGAGCAGCTAGATAGTGAACTGAATTGAGACCCGATCCACTATCATATCCTCTGAGCAGGAAGGGCACCGGCCAGAGAGGCGAGATAACACTTAAACTGAGAGACCCTGGCTCCAGTCTAACCACCAGATTTTAGTAGGCCTCAGCCTGTGAGTGTGTGTGTGCGTTTGTAATTCGATACCGAATCCAGGGCGCATGCGGCAAAAACAGAGCGAATCCTGTAGGCAGAAGAAAGAAGAGATTCGAGAGATGCCGGGGCGCATCCCTCCCTCCACCCCAGCCTCTTTATTATTTCTAGTTTACATTTACCCTGACTTATGGATCTCCAACAAGTTAACTCAACACTCAACATTAATGTTGCTCCCGCAGCGCAGTTGAAATTTTATAAATCCTGTATGCAGAAGCGAAGAGATCCGAGAGATGCCGGAGCGTTATTTTTTTAATTTTTAATTTTTTTTTTGTTATTTTTGAACACACACCAATGATATAACCAGGCCGTTCTCAGAAAAAGACTGTGGCAATTTGTCTCCACTCCTTCTCCCATTCCCGCCTCCACCTTCGCACAGCTCAGTTGCAACGGATGGATTATGTGTCCAATTACCGCGTTCCGTGTTCCAGACCGGCGAGAGAGTATGGGCAACGAGGAGAGTTATTTCGAAAAGAGATTCATTTCGTGTTGCCTCATTACTCGCACACGGAACTGCTTTGTTTTCACGCGACCGCAGCTCCATCCGAGGCAGGCCGCGTAATCTAACTAGCATCCCCCCTTATTTCCTCATTCTGGGGGTGCATTCTAAGCCGCAGACACTTCTTCGCTTTTTTACAACAATTATTTTTCACCTCTTTTCCAATAATTCTCACAGTCCAGCCATTGTTGTATACAGCTTTGTTCTCACGCGGATCCCCCTATTTCCTCATTCTGGGGGTGCATTTCTTCGCGCATTCTAATATTCTAGACAGATCATGAGACATTCATACATTGGGCAGCATGTCTTCAGTTGATGCACGCAATTATATCAAGTTCTCAAGTTAGACCCTTGTTGCACTCTCTTTCGCCTCTCATTCGGTCCTTCCGGAATTTTTTGCGTGTATCGTGTTGCCATCAATTGTCACTCACCCGCGTGGTTTCTCGCTGCAACTTGACCCCGCAGTGTCCACCCTCTAGACTGGAATAGATGAGGAGCGGCCTGAAGCATTCCATTCCTTTTCTTGCCGCTCACATCGTTCGTTAGGCTTCCGCATTTCATATGCTTTGAATACGGGGTGAACCTCTTACCTTATACCGTTTACTCAACGTTCGCGTTGAAATCATTTGCCACTCTTGCATTTAGTGTTTTACATATTCACTAGGGCGCGCATTCTTCATCCTTGCAGAGTCGTTAGATGCAATGAATAAGTGAATATGAATGGGGTTCCTTGTTGCTGTCGTGAAATACTTCCTTTTCTGTAGTCACGTCAGCACTTGTTTCGTTCATTCAATCCTGCTATAGCTCCCATCCGCACTTTTTTTCTGCAAGCATTGTGTCTTCAAGTCCCCAATTCTTTTTATGCCCGTGGCTAATGATGCACCAACTTGAACCGAATCTGGACTCTCGTTCCTAATCCGATTGAACGCTTGGCTGAAGTGCAACGTTGTTAACTGATTTGTCTTCTTCTGTTGAAGCACTCGAGTTTGTGCTCCTAGTTCATCCTACCATCATTTTGCGCCATCTCTATTTCGGTAACCCGAGACTTGATTGCACCTAAAATCACCGACCGCACATCCTGTTTTCTGCCCCGCAGGCATATCTAATATTTCAGTCGCTTTCCGAACCCTCGAAAAGGGCATGTTTTCGGGTCAGGTTCCTGTATGATATTCTATTTTTTTGTGAGAGATAGCATTGAGAATTTTGAGGAAAGTGCCTAGTTAATATGAGGCTGCGCCAGAAATCATGAGAAATCTTGTCTTGCCTAATAGTGCATGTTGTCGAGAGAGGGTTCGAGCGGGCGCACCACAAAGAACGCGGCGCCAAATTGAATTAGTTTCTGTCTCAGACTAGACACTACTTCACCGGTACACAGGAGTAGGGCTGTCAGGGTGAAGAATCCATCTCTTCATTCCTCGCACTCTCTCGTCACTCTGACCGGTGAGAGAGTGCGCGGAATAAAGATACGGATTCTTCACTCTGACAGCCCTACACAGGAGAGTGGTAAACCATTGTGTCCTGTCTGAAGAAAGAAAATGATTACGTAAAGCGGTCTAGACGGTCAACAGTACGACCGGTGCGCTTGAACTAGGGTTGTCTAACCGATAACGGGATAACGGGCCCGTTTAGGGAGGCTAAACGTGGCACCATTACGGGCCCGTTTAGCCTGTATTACCAACTCTAGTATGAACCCCTGTCTCGTTTATAAAGAGAAGCCGAGTTGTTCTTCATTTTGAGAGACGGAATGGACGATACAAGTAAGCCAAATTAGTATAAAAAAACTACTCAGGCGGGATCTTGTTATTGAAGGTTTGCCTCAGTGTTCATAATGAGAAGTACCGTTGATTTCGTAAAAAAAAGTCTAGACGGTCATCAAGCATGAGCCCTTACATCTTTCATGTGAACCGAAAGAACTGTGATTACCCTTTTGTTAAAATGGGAGGAGTAGGTAAACAGATTTACGAGCTTGTTCACTATTTTGAAACGATCCATGTAAAAAAACCTTAACTAGACCAGGGACAGTTGTTTTTGAGAGTTTGCCACAATTTTAATTTGGTGAAGCACGTTGATTTCGTAAACTTGTCTAGACAGTCAACACATGAACCTTACTGCGTTCAAATTGAGTAATGTTTTCAATCTCAGCGTCGCTGCTATTGTACATTTCTCGTGCCGGTCAAGTTAGACAGACGGTATTGCTTCATTTATTCCACTGTACATTCATTAGCCAGAATTGTGTGCATTCTTCTAATAACCTACCCTGTTTACACTTTTCTAGACAAAACTGATTAGATAGGTGGTGAGCTATTTGAAAACATGAATTATTATCAGGACAGAGGAAGTTATCATCCCACGAGACGTGTTTATCATGGTATTATTGAGTTCACAATAGAGAAAACATCTACGGGTCCATGTTTTCCGCATTCGGACAGTTCCCATAACCATGACTACGGTAGACCCGAATTCACACTCACGATCTTTGCTTCGGCCCTCCACGTGGGTATCGTTTTACGATTGCGCTACGAAATATTATTGAACCCAGACAAACGACGTTCCGAAATTTCCCAAAAGGGGACTTGTTTCCCAGAGATCTGTGCTGTTCCCGTTGATGTGGTCTCATTTTAAGCAAAATTTATTGGGATGCTTTGGATCTGGGATATTCTTAGATTTTCCTGAGCTGTATGCTTTGATTTCAAAAACAACCCTCGGGCGACACGTTCACTGTATGCTATTCTGAAATACCGAGCGCATTTCTCAAATCGCTTGGGAATACACTCGCAATTCCGTACAGAACGAATAGTAAAGTAACGCATTCTCACTTATTTCCCATTCGCGAATTTGCGTAAACTTTCGTTTAGGCAATAGCCACGTAAACGGGTTGTGTTGTTCGAATGGAGTGTTCTTCTCTGAGCGTTGAGAGAGTGCGAGGAGTGAAGAGAAGCATTCTTCATTCTGACAGCTCGACGAGTTGTTCCGCGTTCCCTTTCACCTCACACGGAATTTTTTTACAGCTAACACGTACCGACAAGGGCAGGGCATGTTTTCTCGTTTGTTCTGATCTTCGAGGAGGTTTAAAAAAAACAAGATTGGAGAACCCGGAACAACCTGTCAGAATGACAGTTTTCTGACAATCCCACCCGATTCGGTGTATATTTGTTGTAAATTTGTTCTGAAAGAGGGACCTCCCTTCGATGAATTGGCAAGGTGTTCCAGGGAACCCGGAACAACCCGGCATTAGAGATCGAAATAGTTACGGGTTGTTCCGTATTCGTTTCTGAATGGAAAGTCCCTCTTTCATGACAATTGTACAGCAAATACTCGCCGAATCGGGTTATGGTTGTTAGAAAAACTTAATAATGACACGGGCTGTTCCGGGTTCTAGCATGAATAGTGGATTCCCTGCAATTCAACGCTACGCGGGCGGTCCCTCTTTCATGACAATTTTACAGCAAATAGACACCGAATCGGCTTAGGGTTGTCAGAAAAACTTCATCCTGACAGCCTACGAGTAGGGTTGGCCTGTCGAGAATTGGTGAGAAGAGAGAGCGTGCAGAATGATGAGAGACATCTCTCGACAAACTAACCCTACCTACGGGTTGTTCCGCGTTCTAGCATGAATAGTGGATACCCTGCAATTCAATGCTACGCGGGCGGTCCCTCTTTCAATGCACACGGCGGCGTTCGTATTTTGCTGCGGGGAGAAAACAAACTAATTGAGCATGCTGCGTATTTTGCAAGCCTGAGCTACTGCAGTGCTGTAGCTAGTAACCATCGAGCAGTCTTCCTCTATTACGTAGGCTCTCTCGCGCATCGGTTGGGTTTTTTCCGCACTATAGGTCAGAACCATAGCTTAGCCCTCTTTTCTTCAACCTATGAACTGGTTTAACGCGTATTTTTGCAGGCTTGAACAGCTCTAGCAAGCAAACAACGCCTTCTCAATTACGTAGGATCGTCTATTAGGCTATGCGGGATAACACTAGAATAGATAAGGTGGCACGTGGCAAGGGCCGATGATGAAGCACATTTTCTAAATTCTGTAGGTGCCAGAGGTTCTTGCGCCCCTAGACTTAGAGCTCACAATCCTACCCTATAACTTTTCATAGCATGTACGGCCTCATAAATCTCAATCTATGGTAAACGAATTGCAGATTCCTGTTCCTACCATTCCCATTTTCTCATTTTGCTTGGGAA
The DNA here is from genome assembly GCA_900490705.1 of Pristionchus arcanus. Classification (NCBI taxonomy): domain Eukaryota; kingdom Metazoa; phylum Nematoda; class Chromadorea; order Rhabditida; family Neodiplogasteridae; genus Pristionchus; species Pristionchus arcanus. The sequence continues at coordinate 85,016 of LS485967.1, forward strand.
AACATGCTAACGTGCTGAATTCTGCTCGAAATTTGCAAAACACGACGAGAGGAGAGATGCATAAGGGATCTCTAACTCAAGTGATCACTAGAGTAGGAACGGAAGTTAGTAGAGTATTTTCAAGGATCTGCTGAGCTGTCTGCGTTAGGGATGGCTTGGCAAAAAATGGTCTCTTCATTCCACGTGCTCTCTCACCGGTCAGAGAGGCGAGAGATTACGCGAAATGAGGAGAGTCAGTTCTTGCCAAGCCATCCCTAGTCTGCGTATACTGTTTATCCCTGAATTTGTGCCATACATTCGCTTTCTGAAATTGTTGCTGCAGACTTACTCTGAAAATTTGGTATTGAGTGTTTCCAATCAGTTTGTGATACAGCAGCTACCGTATGACACAATACTTCTGCTAACATCGCATACAGAATTGTATTTTCTACTCAAGCTAAGCCAACTCGTGTTTGAATCTAGCAACTATGGAAACACTCCAGTTTCTGGATCAACACTACCTTTCAATTTCCGCTTTAGTGCTCCGGATATTAATTCCTGCCATCCCCATACTTTCATGAAAAATACTCTAGAGGTCAATTTCAGTTTTGCTTCACAACACTCATCTATCTTTGTACGCGTCACATCATTACCGTCACGGTCTTGTTTTGACTTTTTCTCAGATTCAAAACGTAAGCCTGCAGTTCTTTCACGCCTTTCCATGCGCGGGGTTCCCGGTATTGCAAGCCCTGCATCAGTACAGCAATTAGGAGAAGGGACTCAAAGTACTGTTGTTTCCGGCACGTAATGTTATTCAAAAGCGCAGCAGAACGATGCGGGTAATCATGGTAAGTTTCGACACACATTAGATTTTGGAATCTTGAGTATTGGGCCTTGATGACGTTTCATCCCCCGGATATCACTTCCTCTTCCTTCCTACATATTATTATGGCACCATTCTTTGCCGGTCATAGCGCAAGTACTGAAAATAAATATAGTATGCTAGTTGTCGACACTTTGTACGTAGCGCATCGTGCCTGTCCCCCAGTGCCGGATATTACTTCCTCCCCTTCCCGTTTTTGAACCGTTCATGAAATAATACTTTAGCTCAACTGCGGAAAATAAGTGAAAAATAGGTCGGCAAACACCCTTGTACGTAGTAGCACATCGTGCCTGTCCCCCCGTGCCCCGGATATTACTTCCTCTTCCTTCCTGAATAGTATTTTTCCACTGTTCACCACCTCCCACTCTTGACGCAATCACACTTGCGATGCTTACAATTGCTCTCTTCATCTCGAACATTTACAATTACGGTAGGGCCGGCAAATATGGTGCTAAGTGCCGGAATTCTCGAGCAATGCACAATGAAGTTCGATGTTCAGAGCCAATTTCACATCCTTTCCGCCCACATATTGTTTCCGAACCATGCGTAGGAGCAGCCGGTGCTTGCGGCAAGCTACTGTAGGTAACAATGATGACAATTCGAAACACGCCTCTACTCATTTTGCATGTGCCCAATTATCACCACTAGAAGCTAACTTGCTCCCAACCCATTTCGTTCGCGGTTAGTGTGCGATAATTCTATGCGATAAATCACCTTGTGCTTTGAAACCGCCCTACTTCTTGGATACAGTAAGCTCCTATTGTTCGGCTTTCCTCACCCACTCTTTCATTTGTTGAACCCATTTCCATTCACGGCGCGAGCCAACAGTATTGTTCCCTTTCTGCTCTTTCTCTTGTGCAGCACTGCATTCCCGGTATGGAATTTGCTGCAACAGCAACGTAATAAGTAGAAGGGGTTCAAAGTACTGTATCTTTCGGCACGTATTGTTATTCCAAAACGCCACGGAAGATGCTGGTAGACTAATTTACCGACTGCTCAAAACACTTAGAGGCACCGAAGTTCGGTATGGGCCATCAATTTAGGTCTTCCCTTTCTTTCTTTTGTATTGTTCCCTACTCATTGCCAGAGTGAGAAATCGTGCTGATTAGGAGATGCACTCATTGTGGGGCGTGTCCGTAACCTATGATCAGAATAAAAGAGGAAAAATCGTCCATTTTATCCGAGAATATCATATCATATTCTTCTTGTACAGTAGAGTTTGAACTACGGGTAATCGTCTCTTCATTTCATGCACTCTCTCGCCTCTCTGACCGGTGGGATAGTGTGGGAAGAGCAGCGGCGATTAACCATATTTCGAAGTCGCGTTCAGTGCTTACAACTCCTTTCAAAGGCTCTAAATAACTTTGTGAGGGTGTCAGGGTAGATGGTTTCCTAAAATAGAGCGCGATGCAATTGCACCATCTGAACTTTCATGCTCCTGTGAGTGTTTTGCCATCTCCTGCCTGTGGATATTTCGGGAACGGCGAGGGTGGGAGGGGCTAATTGTTTTGACCATATTTATCTACGCGCGGCGTGGAGATCATTGACATACGGCCTTCTGGCCTATATTTTCCATTTGCTCTATTATATCCAGATTGTGAACTTTGTACGTGGTCCTTTATGGAATACCAATGACCACATGAGCTAAAAAACACACACATTACTACGAGCGGAGTGGAGATCATTGACTTCTACTATTCAGAGCTATTTTAACCTTTTCACTATTCAATCTCGTTCACAGCATTCTGATCCCCCTTGTTTTCTCCAGATAAGGGTGAGCAATGGGATAATGTTTTGAATTTTCTGTCGATGGAGAATACTGTGAGTTGGTTTTCGCAGACCATTTTTTTTTATTTCGAATAAACGACCCACAACATTCTGACCCCCATTGTTCTCTCCAGATAAGGGTGAACAATGGATGCAAATTTCGCGCCAAAATCCCGACACGAAAGAACTGCAATTTCCCGCTCGATTCAAATCACAGAGCGGGGAGAGCGGTCGCTCCCCCCGCCCATGGCCTAAGGCCAACTGCAAGGCTTGCAGTTCGGTTCATGCAAAGTGAGCGAGTGCGTATGTAAAGTGCTCCCCCTTCTCTGTCGGGGCAGAATGCTGTGGACCTTTGTACGTGGTTCTCTCGCAAAAGGCCAGTGACCAGATGAACTAAGTAATTTCCTATTTACGGGGGTAAGGTTAATTTTCCGCCGCGTGGCCACAGTTACGTGACAATGCTAGTTTTTGAGCGAGTTCTATTCGTGATTAATCATTGTCCCGCAGTTGAGCGAGCTCTCTCATCATTTCACCTGCTCTCTTTAGGCCCGGCGAGAGACGAACACTAATATTTTCAAATTATTTATTATTTTTTTTTAGAATCTTCATCATCCCTCAAAGTTTGATTCAAATTGGAGCACTATTTTCTGCACGACAGTTGACAAACTCGTATTATCATTTTTTAAGACCTTGAGTTGACGGCCCGGAAAGAATACCTCATTTCGGTGCATTCGAACCAACACTCCTCCTTGCTTCGCAATCATAATCCCTTCATGGTCACAGTTTAACCTATTCAAACCTATTCGCTACCTTGTCCCTTTCCAACGATTACTCCACAAATTCTAATGAAATAAGTGCACTAGAACCAAGTCCCCTCCTCCCCTCGCAATCATATTTGACCTTTTGCTTCGTGTCGCATGTTTCTGACAAGCGTGCGAGCGGTGATTTATCTTGTCGTCTTTCCTATCTCTTTTCTCTGCCCCTCTCCATTTCGCACGTTATCTCGCTTTCTCTAGCCTGCGATGGATCAAAGATATTCCAGAGAGTGCGAGTCGTGTTCCAGCCTTGCCTGCTTTCTCAAAGTCTCAATAGAGCCAGAGAACATGGGAGTAGGAGAGAACCAGAGTCTAGCCCAGCCCCCATTCAGACTTGAGTCTTTTGAGGAACGCCAATTTTCGGCGCGGGCCAGGCTCAAAGGCCTCTTTTCTTGGCGCCCCATCCAACTTCCTGGATGCGTCTCTCTACCTTTACGCACTCTTTTTTAAGTCTGTGTCCGGTGAGAGAGCACGCGGAATGGAGAGAGTCATTGCTCGTCTTGGATAGATGGCAGACACTCTCTAGTTTCCGTGGGAAACGCGCGCGGAAAGGGCTCGATTAGCATTTTGGTGAGGATGTACCGCCGAAAGGTCTCGCGATTGTCAGTCATTGGCTACTGTCGAAGTTCATGTCTCCAGGGTTCATAGAGTATTCCAAATCCGAACTATCCCGAATGCGCATCGAATTTTTTTTTACATTTCCTTCTAGTTCATAAGATAGATCAACATGTCACATCTTCTATGCTATAATATGTTCATAATGTCCTCATATCGCCCACCCTCTCTATCTCCTAGTGAATGAGTCCCGAACACGCTAGACCTCCATCGAAATTGCTCTTTTTGCTTCCATCTTTCTCGTTATAATGATGAGGTTCCATGCAGTTGGGTGCAGGACCAATCTTGCTTCCTCTTCTCGAAACTTGAGTTTTGTCATTGTTCCGGTTCTCGCTCTTCTCTGTAGGTGGAACATCACCATCTCTTCGTTTCTCGAGCTTCTTCGAGTTTACCGTATCCCTGCCATCCTTTTTTCACTCTACCATTACATGCATGTCTAACAAGTCGCAAAACAGTCTACTCCTTCCTGGGGTAAACTTGTTCCAGTGTTGAAAATAGGCGTGTTCTCAGAACTATTTTTGATTAATCGGTCTTCACAATGCGTGTGCCAGATGGGCTCTTCATTCCATGAAATAGCGTGTATTTTTTCTGACTTTCTATTCGGGTATACTTGTAGTGGCGTCCTAGCTCGGCACTGTGTAGTCAGTAATCGTTGGTTTGTGTCACCATCATAACATTTCTGATTATTCGGACATCGCACTAATTTTGACGACCAGCCAACATCTTCGTTCAAAGTCATGTGTAAAAATTCTGGCTTGGGTGCGGGCATGCTTCAAATTAGTGATCAGGGGTAATCGTATCCTCATTTCTCGCTACCTGACCTGTGAGAGAGTGCTTGAGATGAAGTGACGATCAGTTGTATTTTGTGTTTGCTTCGAATGACGTTCTATGAGGTAGCTATTATCTGAAGCAGGCTAATCGTAAGTGTGTGTCAAAATCATAGCCCAGCTGTTTTTCGGTGCATAGTGAATATTTAGGGACAGACTTGTAATAGTTTGTGATCTCCAGTTCTGGGACTGACAGACCGGTTAATGGCAAATGTGTGCTCTGTTCATAGCCAGGGACAAGATCGAAGACCGTGGTAGCTGTTTTCAGCCAGACTGCGAATTCTGGAGAGTAAGTACCCGGCGGAGATCAAGACCCGCCCGTTTTTGATGTATGAATGAGGTCGCCGAGTACCGTCAATTGACTTTATGCAGCGAAGCGAGATAGTATGACAATTGAAGAGACCATACACTTTTAATTTTCAACAGAAAACGAACGGGCTAGACGTTGAGCACACGATCAACCATCGCGAGTGCATTACTGTTCATTCTACGCGCCCTCTCATCGGTCTGAGATGCTTGAGACACTGTGCTGAATAAGTAGATGATTACCATTGCGAACTCTAGAGTGGACAGACCAATTGCGTGCGGAATGGAAAGACCAGTCGTCTAGTGGTTTGGCGCCTTGACAATGAGAGCAAACGACTTGAAGACGTGACACCAGAGTTCGGAACACTGACTCTCTTACTCTCTTGTCCGCCTTACTATTCTTACGGTCGCAGATCATGGTCCGTGTCACTCGAAGATGACACGATCTCTTGTTCGGTGGACTGTAGAGGTCGAAATCTGACCGGTGAGAGAGTGTGTGAATGAAGAGACGATTACCCATATTTCGAACTCTAATGGACCGTTTGGAGACCGCGTTCAGAGTAGAAAGGAAAATCATTTTGTCGCGCCATGCAAATATTGTAGCTAGGAATTCTCAGAATTTCCGCATGGGATCACTTCCTTTCTCGGCACAGTAAAATGATACAAAAAAAGCGCTCGTGTAGGCAACGCTCGATTTTTCCATCGTCTCTTCGCACTGTACATTTCCCTTCTTCCGCCTTCCATAGAACGCCCTACATAGAACGCTAGAACGCTCTGAGCGTGTAAGCAACGTACGATATTACCAATGCCTCTTCGCACTTTACTTTCCTTCCTCTCTTTCAGTCTTCCATAGAACGCTCTACCGGTCAAGCCGCAGCATACATTATTGTTGTTTGCAGCAGCTCTTTTCACCTTCTCCCCTTCTCTTTCTTCTCTTCTTTTCCAACACTGCAGGAGTGGGGCTGTGAAGATTCTGTCTCTTCATTCCTCACACTCTCTCATCGGTCAGAGCGTCGAGAGAGAGTGAATTAGAAATGAGCCGCCGTCTCTTCATTTCGCGCACTCTCTCGCCTCTCTGACCGGTGAGAGACTGTGAGAAATGAAGAGACGGCGGCTCATGAAGAGACACTCTTCCAACACTGCAGTGAAGAGGAGAGGAGTAATCTAGTTTCATGGCTCCTGGACTTGGACATTGTTCCCTCTTCTCCTACTCCTCTTCTCCAGATTTAGGTAGAGTTCGCTGCCGTCTCTCCATTTCTCATTGTCTCTCGCCTCTCTAACCGGCGAGAGAGTGTGCGAAATGAAGAGACTGAAGCATCCCTCTCCTTCTTCTTCAGATTTCGCTCTAGATTAGCACGTTTCGGCTCTGGAAATAGATAAAAGGCAACTAGAGTGCACAATGTCCTCAAATTTCTTATTTATTCTGATTCTTTATTGTTCCGGTTTCGTTTCGAAATTCGAATTCCGCTTCTCGCCTCATTCTCATCACCATTACGATAGAAAAAAAGAGAAACAATTACCCGCGCCGTTTCACCTCTTCCTCCTTTCGAGGAGCATAGAGTGAAGAACGTTTCTTCATTTCCTTTTCCTCTAAGCAGTCAGATATCCCGAGATAGCGCGCTAAATGAAGAGACCATCTCTGGTTTCTCCCACCCACTGGGTACCCATTAAAAGTGGGCGGAGTTTGAGCTACCCAGTGGGAAACCATTACCTCACCCACTGGGCGCCCACTCCCATTTCACCCACTGGGTACCCATTACCCCACCCAATGACTACCCATTAGAGTGCCCGATTATACCCGGTGTCGCTAGCACGCACCTTGCCTATAAGGTCTATTTTTGAAGCCCTCATCGGGCGGCCTCGGATTCGAGTGTTGCCCTACCTACGATCCAAAGTGGTCGTATTTTGGATGTGACTAACCACTCATGGTCTCACCACGTGTGGTTTGGTTACGGTATGGGTACAACTCATACACTTATCGATCAACAATGCCCATCTACAGTACTCTCCCACCCACTGGAAACCCACAACCTCACCCACTGGGTACCCATAACACCACCCACTGGGTACCCATAACCTCACCCACTGGGTACCCATAACGCCACCCAGTGGGAACCCATAACCTCACCCACTGGTTTGTATGCGCGTCACCCAGTGGGTCAGTTAATGGGTACCCAGTGGGTGGGAGAAACCAGAGATTCCTTCGTCTGACTCTTTCACTTTTCCATGCTCTCTCGTCCTGTCTAGCCGGCGAGAGAGCATGCCGAATGGAGAGAGCGGGCAGCGTTCAATTTAACCCTTGATACTTCAGAGGGCTACTTTGTGCTTTTCCAGCGTTCTTTCTGGTTAGTTCGACCTCGTTTGCTCCCTTTTTCTTCCAATTTATCCGTTTCCTTATTTTACACGTCCACCACATCATTTGGTCATTGCATCTAGCACGTTTGCAAGGTAAAAGATCGAGAGGTAAAGGTACCTTACCTTAAACCTTACCTTAAAAAACCATACGAAACCTTACGAAAAGGTAAAGATACCAGGTTGCAGAAAAAAGGTAAAGGTGTATCCACGTCAGCGATGTTACAGTCGTAAGACGACGCTAGGTGGGCCCGCTGGTAAGTCCAGCTGTTAGGGTAAGGGTCGAAGTTATCCAGTTTATCAATTTGGGTCGTAATCATCGCCAGTGCATGTTGAGGGCATGCAATACATTGTTGTAAGACTCACTCATTCGTTCGCTTTTATCTATCCGTCCGCATGATCTGATCTATTCATTCTCTCTGATCTCTCGCCGGTTAGAAATAGCGAGAGAGCACGCGAAATGAAGAGAATATCCAGGAAGATCATCCACAAAATATTCTCGTCTCTCCATTCCGCCCGCTCTCTCGCCAGTCAGAGTAAGCGAGAGAGCACGAGAAATTGAGAGAGCGCGCATCATGCAGTCACATCTCTCGCATGCCCCATTTCTCATATCCCCGCTCATCCATTATTTCTGCTCAGCTTTTGTTTGATCGGCCCGCCGTCCGGGCCACACTTTATGCCCCGAGCCGAGAGGGGCTCACCGTTATTTTGCGATTCCGAGTTTGAACTTCTGTCCATTTCCCTCGAGTATGAATCTTGTAGCCTGGCCTAAACTTCATGTCTGGCCTACGGGCCTTTCTGTCATCGTAATTTTGCGATTCCGTGTATGGACTTGTCACCGAAGTGAGGGTGCATTGATGCTGGTCTAGGCAACAATTTTTTGTCCAGGATCTATGGATCATAGGATGTTTCTTTCTTTGTGTGTTCCTCTCTCTCAGACTCTTCTCTTACCCCACACCCTCGAGGTGTGGGAGGGGGGACTCCGGCACTTAGCTGAGCTTCGGGATATTGCGCCCTTTTCTTTGTTTGCAGTCTGACTCAGGGCGGCGAGCTAGGGCGAACAAACCCAGAAATAGGTTTCCATGTATCCCAGCTATCTATCGTCTATCGTCTATCTATCTATCGTCGTTTAATCGCCATTTAATCTCGTTTCTTCTTTTCATTGCAAATCGCACGTCTTTCGCTGAATTTCCGTTGATGTACCAACGAAACGAACAAGGGTGCTGCACGCACTAAAAATAGCAACATTGAGCCTGCCACTGTCTTTTTCCGAATCTTATCGGGCCTCTTGCATTTCTGATCACGCTCGAATCTCGGGTGCTCTTTCATTCTTGTCAAATTCAATGACTCCGTGCGGACCCCCGAGGTTCACTGCTCTCTGACTCTCTACATTCGACACACTCTTTCGCTGTCTCTGACTGCAAGAGAGCGTGCGAAATGGAGAGAGTCGGAGCGGGTTTCAATACTCGTATTCTAGTTCCGGGCTGTCATTTCTGGTGCGTTGTTGCTATTTTCCGGTCCAGCGCAAGCTTCACTTGCAATATTATCGGCCATCAATCTATATTTGCGTGTCAGCGTCAAGGAAGCTAGATTGTTGTTGTTTTGCAGTTATTGTGGGTGATGACTCTAGCGTTTTTTTGTTCTATCACGCGTCTTCTGAGAGGTTGCATGACCCTGAGGAAATAGAAACAAAAGTTTGCGCTATCTCCCTGGAATTATTATGGTAGAGTACTGTGGAGGAGGGGAAACTTTTGGCATATGCGATTTTTCCGAAAACCGGCTTTTAGGTATTTTCCGGCCCCGGATCCGTCTAGGACCGGAATTATCGTATCTCAGTTTAGAGTAAAGATAAAAATATGGTTAGGAGCTCAAAAAATCCGCAAAAATATTCTAAGGAAGTTTTATATTTTCAACTTTTAGCTACTGCAAAGTTTTCGATATGAAAAAATTGAAAAACTGTTAAAAATATCACAAAATTAATTCTCCTGGAAAGGGGACCCCCCTATTTACCACTTTTTGAACACGGATTCTGAAACTACATACTCATATTAGTTCTAGAAAAAATAGCACTTGTTTCGGGAGGGGTGAAAAGTGGACCTCCCAAGTCAAAATATCCGAAAAAGTGCAAAAATAGTGATCTTTCAAAATATCGGAACAATAGTTTTGAGTGTTCTAGGACCTCAATTTTTGCTTAGTATTTTTATTCTATCACCATAGAATGTTTCTAAACTCATTTGGCAAAGAATAGCCTCATCCGTCCATTTTTTCATATTTCTGGTCTGTGTTTCTGGAGGTAAGCAAACCCCAATCTCGAGGTCTGATGGCAGTAGCAAAAAGGATCTTCGACCGGGCTTAAAAGTTTAAGTTAAGTACTTTTGATGATGCTCTTTCAAACTGCACTTTTGGAATTTTGATATTGATTTTAATTTCCTGGTTACGGTAGATCAAAGATCAAATACTCGAACACTGTGAATTTCAGTGAAATGCGCGTCACTAAAAAAATCATAACTCTGTTCAAAATGAAGATTTTATCTCGTTCTAAATTGCCATGGATAGAGGAAAGCTAGAACAACATTACGCAGTCAAAAAACTCATTCCTGGTGGGTACGCTCGTGCGGAGTGGTCGGATCTCAGAAAATAGTATGCAACTATGGCAATACCGATTTGGGATACAATCCACTATCATTTTTTCGAACTACCTATATATGACTCAAAAATCACCAAAAATCAGAAAAAATTCCTTACGCATTTGGCAGTAAAAAAAAACAGAGACTTTTATTTGCGAGTGTCGTCCATTAACCGGCAGGCTTAAATGCTGTCCCCATTTTCTCCGCTCGGATTTTTCTGATTTTTTGGTGATTTTTGAGTCATATATAGGTACTTTGAAAAAATCATAGTGGATTGTTCCCCAAATCGGTATTGCCATAGTTGCATAATGTTTTCTGAGATC
>LS485967.1:95943-113566 GCA_900490705.1 Pristionchus arcanus
GTTGCTCTAGCTTTCCTCTATCCATGGCAACTTAGAACGAGATAAAATCTTCATTTTGAACAGAGTTATGATTTTTTTAGTGACGCGCATTTCACTGAAAATCACAGTGTTCGAGTATTTTATATTTGATCTACCGTAACCAGGAAATTAAAATCAATATCAAAATTCCAAAAGCGCAGTTTGAAAGAGCATCATAAAAAGTACTTAACTTAAACTTTTAAGCCCGGTCCAAGATACTTTTTGCGTACTGCCATCAGACCTCGAGATTGGGGTTTGCTTACCTCCAGAAACACAGACCAGAAATATGGAAAAAATGGACGGATGAGGCTATTCTTTGCCAAATGAGTTTAGAAACATTCTATGGTGATAGAATAAAAATACTGAGCAAAAATTGAGGTCCTAGAACACTCAAAACTATTGTTCCGATATTTTGAAAGATCACTATTTTTGCACTTTTTCGGATATTTTGACTTGGGAGGTCCACTTTTCACCCCTCCCGAAACAAGTGCTATTTTTTCTGGAACTAATATGAGTATGTAGTTTCAGAATCCGTGTTCAAAAAGTGGTAAATAGGGGGGTCCCCTTTCCAGGAGAATTAATTTTGTGATATTTTTAACAGTTTTTCAATTTTTTCATATCAAAAACTTTGCAGTAGCTAAAAGTTGAAAATATAAAACTTCCTTAGAATATTTTTGCGGATTTTTTGAGCTCCTAACCATATTTTTATCTTTACTCTAAACTGAGATACGATAATTCCGGTCCTAGCCGGATCCGGGGCCGGAAAATACCTAAAAGACGGTTTTCGGAAAAATCGACAATGCCAAAAATTTCCCCTCCTCCACAGTACTCTACCATAATAATTTCAGGGAGATAGCGCAAACTTTTGTTTCTATTTCCTCAGAGGGTCCAGTTTCCTGCAATCTCTCAGAAGACGCGTGCTATGCCATAACTGAATGAACCAGGGTTTTAAATGGACCCTTTGCTTGAATATTCTACGTTTTCTCACAGAGTTCGTTCGCAAAGTGCGTCAATTCTCCATGAATAATGCACGCTTTTCTTTTTTTACTGGAATATTCTACATTTTCTCACGGACCGTTCTTCGTCCAATCTCCTAATAGGCGATTTCGAAAGAGCGGGCCGCTAATGGGCGCCACATTAGCAATTCCACGGGAAAGGGGAGAACCGTTCCCACAAAAATCGCGCGTTGGGTCTATGCCTCGTGGTGCTGGTGAAAGTGGTCTGTGGCTACTTCTCTTGGTAAATCGTGCCCATTCTTGGTAAATCGTGCCCATTCTTGGTAAATCGTGCCCGTCGTTTCTGGTTGGGGCATCTAAATATATTTAAATATTCATGCTAGAACTCCAGGTGTGCCTTTTCAGGGTATGCTTTTCACAGAAAATTCACACTTATTTTGAACGCCACATCTTGTATTCTAGCATTTTTCGGGTCATTGTGCGAAGAATATTCACACTTGTTTTGAACGAGACACTTCATCTGTTCCGGTATTTTCCTGGGAAAAATCAGCCTCTCGTCACGACAATTTTGCACTTTCCAACAATGCCGATTCTAGCAAGTGCTGACGATTGTTTTGTTGGGGCCTGTCCTCAGAAAGATTAGCCTAAATTTCGAAAGTCAGAGACGGCGAGAGAGCAGGCGAAATGGAGAGATAGTTCGACGTTCGTTGATTGCATTAGGAGCTTTGTTCTTCCCTTTGTCCCCTTCTCCCCAATGTCCAAAAACCGACGGCACTCCTGTTTTCATCCGGATTCATTGTGGGAAGATTCTCGGTCTCTCACTTTAGCATACTCTATCGCTCCGTCTGACCCGCGAGGCTACATGCCTAGATTCGACCCGCTTTCAGTTTACGACGCATTTGCACTGCATCTGTTGATTCTGGGGGAGTAAACTAGCATGATAATTCATGCATGCACTCCTCAGTGGGTGTAAATACGAGTTCAGACTTGGGCTGTGCAAAATTGCATGATCTCTAATTTTACACACACCCTCGCCTTTTTGCACACTCAAATGTAACTGCCGGTTCGGACCGCCCCCTTGCTAGCCCGGTCTAGATGTGCAATTACGAGACTTCTGCTCTTTCCGGTGATAAAAATAGTGAGGTTGAATACACTGAATCCTTTGCTTTTTTCTATGAGTGTTCGTTCACCTACAATACTCTACCTTGTTTCAACAAAATACTTGTATATCGTATGAAACGCAACTGAAACGCGGAAACACATTCTTGAATTTCATTCGCTCACGACCAGTGAGCAGACACTACGCAAGCGGGCGTATGCATCCTCCTACTCCATCCGATCCATCTAACTATGCTCTATGTTGCTGTGCAAGTATCCGTGTATACTGACAATTAGCACTACTTCCACTCGTTTGTTTTGTGCCTTCCCTGCCCCACTGACGATTTTCAATGATCGTTCGGTCTTTCTGGAACACCCATCGCCATCACTCATTCTCCCTCCACTATCCCTACTCCATAGCCCGAGTGCGTGGGCCTTTTTACTGCGCCGTAGTTCGAGTGTGACAGGCGTAATCCTCCTGCATGATCAATCGGTCTCATCCCCTTGTTTTGACGCTATTTCACGTGCGATGGAGTTCATTTTTCTTGAAAACGGTCTCTTCATTTTACACACTCAATGAGCGATCATTGCTGCGAGAAAGCATGCGGAATGAAGAGAGTCAGGTCATCCATGAGCTCCTTTCTCAAGGCACGTATCATCATTGTTCCTACTCTATCAGTAATCAGAGCTGCGAGAGAGCACGCGGAATGAAGAGAGTCAGGTCCCTCAGGGGTCAGAGACGAGCTCCTTTTGAGGTATTGTCCACTATGTGCGACACGCGATATTGTTCTCTAGTCTGTTATTTTGTTCTCTACTTATTTTTCTGCTCTAAAGGTTACTTCCGTGTGAAGTAGTGAGGTCTTTGTTAGGGATTTGAATGAAGAATCTGTCTCTTCAATCTCTATCGCAACTCTGTTAAAGAGCACGTGAAAGAAGAATAACATAAAGTTCATAATCCAGCCCTTCTTTTGATCATGAGGCTACTTCCTTGCGATCATCCGTTGAGTTTTCTCATTGATTTTTTTAGTGTTTTACAATTCTCTGGACACTAAAACGGAAGGTTTATGACGAAATACCGTCTGCCTTTTAAAAATCTTCCGTGAAATATTTGTTATTCTTTTCTTGCGAGTGCCATAAATATTCACTATTTTTGGACTCCTAGCACGTGTCGACTTTTCTAGCATATTCTTTTTTTTCGACGGCCGTACGAATGATTCTTTATTGTTAGATCTACCGTTTCTGTATTCTCAGCCTGATTTCCAGTCTAATCTTCAAGTATCGACGATCAATTACTCCAAGATTAATCCCGTAGATTCTGAGGTCGACCTCAGCCGTTCTCTGTCACTCCTCCAAGGTAGCTCCATTTGTTCTTCTTCTAAACCTCAAAAATTCGTCAGAAAGCACATGAAATTAAGAATCAAAGGTAAATAGTCGATTACACCCATTGCGCACTCTAATTCTAATGCCACCAAATGGACGATACCGTTCTCTATCGCTCCTGAGGACGTTCCTGTATATTTTCTAAGCCTCGAAATATCAGTAAATGTTACTGTTTTTTTACGAGCTATGCATTTATAATTCACATCAAGTCACAAATAGATTACACCCATTGCGCACTCTAATTCTAATGTCCCCCAATGGACGATAACGTTCTCAGTCGCTCCTCTAAGGTCTTCCTGTTTATTTTCTAATCCTCAGAATACGGATATCTAATCGCCTCTTGATTATTCACACTAAATCGGCAAGAAATCGATTACACCCAACTCGAACTCTGAATCTAATCTCCACATCGACATTACCGTTCTCTATCGCTCTTCTAAGGTCTTCCTGTTTATTTTCTTATCCTTAAAGTACGGATAGCCTCTTGATTTTACACACTAAATCGATCACGAATCGATTACACCCGTTTCGCACTCCGAATCTCAGATTGAAGACGATATTTACCGTTCTCTGCCACTCCCCAAAGGTCGCTTCCGTTCCCATTCAAGAACTCAAAAATAAAGGAAAATCTGTTAATTTCACGCCTTACTGGGCCGATTAGAGAAGAAGGAGGTGTGAAATAGAGTTCGAAATACGGGTAATTGTCTCTTCATTCCGCACACTCTCTCGCCTCTCTGACCGGTGAGAGAGTACGAGGAATGAAGAGACGATTACCCGTATTTCGAACTCTAGTGTGAAAGGAAGGACGCCCATTTTCTACCAACAAAACTCTTGACCGTTCTCTGCCACTCCCCCTAAGGTCGCATCCGTTCCCTTCCCCTCTCGACCATTCCCCCCTCGGCTTTCCTTCCGAATGACTGACTGGTATTGTCGCGCCTCGGCCGCGGGTGATTTACGACCCGCAGCGGTAGGTTTGTTTCTCTCCTTTTCCCGTGCTCTCTAGCTCTGTATGATTAGCGAGAGTATGTTTCTACCAGAGAGTTTCCCGGTAATCGTAAGCAATCGTTTACAAGAATCAAGGTTCTTTTACTAGCAAGCGTCTCTGTTTTCTACGTTTTCTCTAGCCAAGTTTCAGAATCGGTTCTGAACAGGCGCCAAGGTTTTTTTATGTGAAAAGTTGAAAAGTGTGCTGTAAAATGCTGATGAAGCTTGTACGTAAAATTGTAGGGAACGGTCTGTATTTGTTCTAGCTCCCTAAGATTCAGGGAAATTAGCAAGAATATTTACTAGACTAGTTCGTAGACCTCAATCTTGTGAGAACATTTGTCTAACTTTGTATGCCCTCATTTACCATCAAGAGATTCTGAGATTAGAAAAAGACAATAATATATATATAAATACATAATACCCTGACCTAGTGTTGTTCTCCCCGCCAGACTAGACTAGTGCTTCACGGGTCGTATCGAGTGCCTTCTGCGAACTTTAAACTCCGGCGCACTCACATTTTGAGCCTTCGCGTTTTCAATTTTTTTGACTCCCCTGAGTGCATCAAATGTAGGAGAAAAATAGGGGCGAAATCGAATCTGAAGAGAACGTCTCCCACGTGTTGTGTTGAAAACAGCAGTCGGGGAGCACTTCTAGGAATTGCGAGAAACGGTCTCTTTATTTCACACACTCTCTCGTCGGTCATCGGCTTGCGAGAATAAGGTAAAAGTGAGAGAATCAGAGTGATGCTCTGTAATTTTTAAAAGCCCCTTTCACCAAAGATCAATGATGTGACCGGATGGAAAATATTATTTTGTTCTTGCTTAGCTGATTTGTCACTATAATTTCGGCACAAATCGAAAGCGGCCTCTAACTGCATAAATGCCTTATTGATGTAGAATGATCTCTCTCATACGGAACTCCAAAACACAGTCTGTCTGGTAACTTGAGTGGGAGAAATGATGCGATAATGGAGCTGTAATATAATTCCAATGGAATTTAAATCCAATCCTATTCCAATAGTAGATCTGTTTGATATCGTACATGACAGAGAAATCGGAACGGCTACCGGACATTACCGGACAATCTTAGCTTTTCTCGTACTTTGCGGATAATGAAAATTGAGAGTCGTGGTTGGGCTCATTCGATAGCCCATAGTCGATTTGCCGGAATCTACCCGGATGTGCCCGGTGAAATATTTCTAGAATTCGAGATATTTACAACGCGTTGTGACGTCATGCGTACGTGACCTTGGTGTTGCCCTGGAGAGGAAGAGGGGTCACGTGTGACGTCATCAACGGGGGCGACGTCGATATCTCGAATTCTAGAAATATTTCACCGGGCACATCCGGGTAGATTCCGGCAAATCGACTATGGGCTATCGAATGAGCCCAAGTGCGGCTCTTAATTATCAGTATTCGCAAAGTACGAGAAAAGTTAAGATTGTCCGGTAACGTCCGGTAGCCGTTCTGATTTCTCTGTCATGTACGATAGACCAATCATGAGGAGGCGGGACTGTCCAATGATTTCACTCTTTTTTGAGCACTAACATGATCCTTAAAATTCTACCAGGGCATCAGATTTTTGACTGATCAATCATCAATCAAAATGGGAGGAGACAACCAGCGATGATTTCACTCATTTATCTCAGGACAGTTCGCATCTCGTGCACTGTCACTGAATGGTTCTCTGATGAGCGCAGTTCAGACGATTGCATGTATATGAGGCCGTTTGCCTAAGAATCGAGCAAAGGCCGGCACAGTCAAAAAATATGAAACCCTTGAAAGTTTGTTAATTGGGGTTCTTGAGTATGCTGATGATGATGGCAATTCTCATTTTGCTCGTGGAAGTCGCGTTGGCTCCAGACGACGTCATGTCGAGATCAGAATTTCGTGATTTTCTCTTTTCACAAATTAGCAAACTTTACGAAAACAAGTTTACCTGTACGGAATTTGATGCTGATCACGCCTATGTTATTCATTTTTCATGATTTACACAAATAACGGTGTAAACTGTAACTTCTCACGGAATCAACTGAGAGTTTCCCAACCTGTACAGATCGGATCGGAATGACGACTGGAGTTCATTGCCAAAATTTCAGCCAATTCCATCACGGAGCTTTTGAGAAAATCAAATTATAGTGTTACTGGCTTGTAAGTAAAATTGGCCATCCTTCTCTAGCTGGCTTCCGATCCTTTGATCTACCCGAGTCTCTCTACCTTGACCTCTTCCCAGACTCTGCGCTCTCTCTATTCCCCGTGCTCTCTCGCCTCCCTCGAGAAGGAGAGGCGGATCGATAAAAGTTCGGAAGTCAACAAGTGGAACGATCTTCAATTTACTTACAAGCCACTAACTCTATAGTTTGATTTTCTCAAAAGCTCCGTGATGGAATTGACTGAAATTTTGGCAATGAACTCTAGCCGTCATTCCGATCCGATCTGTACAGGTTGGGAAACTCTCAGTTGATTCCGTGAGAAGTTACAGTTTACACCGTTATTTGTGTAAATCATTAAAAATGAATAACATAGGCGTGATCAGCATCAAATTCTGTACAGGTAAACTTGTTTTCGTAAAGTTTGCTAATTTGTGAAAAGAGAAAATAACGAAATACTGATTTCGACATGACGTCGTCTGGAGCCAACGCGACTTCCACGAGCAAAATGAGAATTGCCATCATCATCAGCATACTCAAGAACCCCAAATAACAAACTTTCAAGTGTTTTATATTTTTTGACTGTGCCAGACCCTTACGGAAATGCTCGATTCTTACGCGAACGGCCTCATATCATCCCTATGCGCTATGCCAGACATCAGTTTATCATGTCTTGTGCTATCACCTAAAAACTCCCCTTGTTTCTCGTAGCCAGATAATGCTCATTTCCATCGCACAGCACTCTGCCAGACATCAGTTTATCATATCTTGTGTCACCACCTTCAAAACCCTCCCCAAACCACCGGAATCTCCCCAATCCCCTTACTTTCTCGAGGCTAGATAACGCTAGAGAGCTATGGTTAGCTAATCTTCAACTTCCTACTGCGTGCAAACCTACCAATTTACGCCTTGTTATTGTACCATCTAATTCTTGCTCAGTGGGTGCAGGCCGATTTTCGAGCAGCAAAACGATTTTCGAAATGGTGAATCAGAGTCTGCACTCGTTCGTGATCAATGCAGGTTTCAATTAAGAAAATTGAATCTTCGTGCACTTTCCTACACTTTCCTTCTCATTTTAAGAACTTGCTCATGCGTTTTACATTCCGCAAAAACTCATGTCACAACATGCAATCAAAGGTCTGGTTCGTGCCCTTTCGTACACTAACTGTCTCATTTTCCGCACTTGTTCACGCGTTTTGGTTTCCGCAAAAACGCACTCACAGCTTCTCGAACCCCGCAATCAGTTGTCTGGTAGAGCTCGAGAAATGAGCCGCTGTCTCTTCATTTCGCACACTCTCTCACCGGTCAGAGAAGCGGCGCGAAATGAAGAGACAGCAGTATCATTTCTCGAGCTCTAATGTCTGGCCGGCACACTCTTCTTTGAACAACCACTTTACGCAGCGTCATTGCGCACTTTTGAACAATTTACCATCTTAGCAGTAGTTATTAGAGTTCGAAACACGGGTAACCGACTCTGGTATCTAGTTAGAATTCCATTTTACGCTATATTTTAGCGATCGTTTACAATTGTGGTACTTGAGGGTGGAAAGCCTCTCGTTCTCGGAACTTTCTTCTCAACAACCTGACACTTTCTCGTTCTTTGCTATACACGCTTTTCAGCCGTTCCATTCCACTGACACTCTCCCGGAATTGTTTTCCGCAGTTCATTTCATTTCCCTTCAAGCATATTTCCGGAACATGAGAACCCAATGCATTCCTGAACCAGAAATTAGCAGCTTCCTTCCGGAAAATTCTTTTCATTCTACTATCATTTGTGGGAAAAATAGTTTGTCTCTAACTCTCTCCATTTCCCCTGCTCTCTCGCCCTGTCTGACCGGCCATAGATCAATTGGAATCGAGAGAGGCATTAGCCCTACAATTCCTTTCATTCCGCTGCAGAAAGTCCTTCCTTACTTTGCTCGGGTCTCTGTTTCTAGCATTAACTCATGCTGCGGGGTAATGCAACACGCTCTCTCATTTTCTCATTCTCTCACCAACTTCATGAGTCCAACGAGCCCTCATCGAGCCTCGCGATCTTTAATAGACTTTCGCGTGGACTCTCCACCTTTTGCCCTATCTCTAGCACTTTCTGCCCTGCAAGACATTTCGGGATGAAGATACCCAACACATCTGCTCTTTAATAGTCTGCAACTGCAAAGTAAAAGAAAGAAGTTTGGAAGTTATGGAAAGATGAAAGATGATGACACCGCCGGCCCGCTAGATTCTAGCCATCCATAGAAATAATAATATTCGGGAAGAACCCACGCGGCCTCTGCTGCTGCGTAATTATTGCCCAGGCGTGCGCAGTAAAAAATTGCTTTCGGCCAAGCCCCGCCCCCTTTGCTCTCAAATTTCAAGCCTTCTTCCCCTCCCCCCACGTCGTGTTTTCCACGCACAGCGCCTCCTTCCTTAAGTTTTCGTTGCGCTCCACTGAACTGGTCGCTTCTTAGTAGTATTACTATCCTTTGAGATTTACAAAAAAATGTACCTCTCAAAGGACTGGTAAATTTCAAGGTCCATTTTTCAAACTAAGTTTTACGTACATATTTTTTAAGTAACCTGCATGTAAGCTCACTGAGCTGGTCGCTTCTTGTATTATATTTCCAATTTTCTGACTTCCCCTGCTACTCATTTTCTCTTGCTGTGTGATGCGTGAACGTCTTGTCTCGTGTAGTTCAAAATTCATCTCGGATCTTTAAAAGAGGAGTGGTCAAAATGAAATTTGACCATCCGTGATCTTTCCTTCGATCTTTGTAAAATTCGCAAACTTGCACGTTTTCTCCGCTGTCCTATTTCTATTGAAATACAAGCTGGAACCAACTCATCATTGACTATAGAAAAAGAGAGATCAGTTCTATCTTAATTTGGCGTGCTCACTTGCATTACCTGTTTCTTATTGTTAGTAGTGATGTACGGCAACTGGGCTTCTATGCTCTGAAGCAGATGTTTCCTAGTCATTGTCTGTATTGTTTACTCATATTCTTATTATTCGTATTATTAAGTGATCTTCAAGAAATACTCAGAGACCCTCTCCGTGTTTCATGTCATTTCGTTATCTCTGATCTGCGAAAGTTCGCGACGAGCCTCTGTTCACATGCTCTCTTGTTAGAGAGGAGAGGAGGTGAAATAGAGAGAGATTCTCGGTTGTTCGAGCTCCATTCAGCACCAAAAACTCCAATTTTCTACGTGCACTTCTTCGAGCTTTGAACCGTGGCATACGTCTTTTGCCAAATATTATTCGGTGCACACAATTCTTCGAAAATGCATGGTCTCTCAAGCAGAGTTCATTCGCAATAAGCGTCTCTGCTTTTCGAGAACTCACTAGTAGAGTGCGAAATACGGGTAATCGTCTCTTCATTTTACACACTCTCTCGCCTCTCTGACCGGTTAGAGAGTACGTGAAATGAAGAGACGATTCCCCATATTTCGAACTCTACTCACTAGCCACTACTTGTCTCAGGGCGAACTCATTACTTTTAATAGGGGTGAGGTAGGTAGATGGGAGGTAGAGATCAAGTAGCACAGGAAACAATCAACAAAAAATAGGTCACAGGACAGCCATTTTTCCGACCTATGTTTTTCTCTAGAAAAAGTAGGTGCACTGGGCACTGGAGCTCAACAAATGAACTCTCTTCATTCAGCACGCTCTCTCGTCACCCTAAAGGGCGAGAGAGCGTGCGAAATGGATCCGTTATTCCGGTTCCGTTATTTGGGTGCCGGTGATGTTTTTGTTTTTAGGTGCACTTATGGGGTTCTGGTTTTCTTATTCCTTCGGTTCCAGAAATCTGGTTGCGTTTATGGGAGGCGGGGTTGGTCTATCACTGGTTGTTCTGTGCCATGCAATGGTCCTGGACTGGACCGGTGCCGGTTTTCTGGTACCTTTTATGGGGGAAGTGTTATCATGGACCCTGATGGACCAACGCTGTCCGTTCTGGTTCCTGTTTTGGTTCTGGTTGAGGTTCCGGAATACTGACCCTTTATATGGCGTTGTTGCTCCATCATTCATGCTTCTGGGATAGGATCCAGCAGGGACCCTAGGTTCCGACTCTGGTTCCGGTTTTGTGGTTCCATTTCTGGTGCGGGTGGTTCATCATGGACTCTGTGGTTGTTCATCATAGTCGAGTCATGTTTTCCTCCTTTTTTTCGGGAGTCGCGCTTTTTGTCATGTTTTCTCGTGTTTTGGAATACTTCAAAGAGTAATCCAGACATCGAGGCCAATCTTCTAAAAACGTCTAAACATCGTTTTTCGAAGGTTTAAAACCGAAAATCTCTTCAAATTTGCAGCTGTCGAGTTGAACACAACGTCGTGTTGGAACTCTGATCTTTCAGTTATAATGTTATTTGAACGCAAATGCAGCCCCTAATTTAGACAAAAACTTTGAAAGATCGGTTGTCTGGAATAGACGCACATAATGCGATTGTCTTTCCTAGAACGATATTCAACCCACCGTTGTAGGGAAGCAATTAACTGCTGGTCTTGGGTCGAATTGTTGTGACACTAATCGGGCTCCTGGAATGATCTATTCACGTCAATGACTTGAATGGGTTGTTTGCATCTCTTATTTCGCTATGTTCTCTGACGTACGAGAGATAATGCGAAATGAAGAGACCAGAACATTGCTCCTGACTTATCTCGGTCTCACGTACAAAAATTCCATTTGACGTGATTCCGCGAGCAATTTTAATTAATCATTCATTCATCATGGGAACCGAGATGTACAAAACCGGCACTGTATCCCAAGGATGAGCTCTTCCATCTCTTGTTTTGCTCATCCTTCTTATTAGAACTCTCGTAAAGGTTCCTCATTCCCATCCTCGCATCCCTATGGAGAAAGGGTACGTGATATTATAGAGTGCATTCGCTCCAAAGACCGTTATTAATATGTCATGGAACCCTATTTTCGCATTCTTTCGACCGAAAAACACTGTCCTATCTTCATTCTTTTACTTTTCGAGCTGTCTCTCTGCATTTTTCGTGCTTTGTTACCGCTTGCTCTTTTCGATCCTTGCTCAATTCTCGTTTATCGTACCCTACTTACTGGTCAGTTAAGCCAGCGACTGTAAGAAAAAGAGCTTATTACCCGTATTACGTCATACAAATCATACTGCGAATCTTCAGCATAAAAACTGCACGTTTTTCTGTATTCCCCCTTTCCTCGGCTTGCTTTCCAATTTGATCTCGGCTCCAGATAAATGAGATTTTCCACTTTAGCGAGGCATCTGTTCGAGCGAATTTCCAAATTATGTCCTGGTTCTCGGAGACAGGGAATGCGCTGTGCCCGTGGCTGTAGTGGAAACTGTGTTGTAGTGTGCAAAGTTCAGGAAATGGTCTCTCTGGCTAATGCTAGCGTGAAATGGAGAAACGATTATTCGTATTTCGAGCTTTTATGAATTCGCTCATTGTATTGAAGTTCGCTACCAAATTGATGTTTCATACCGAAATTGAGCTTGTTTGGCTCTATTCTGTTTTCTCGTCAGAACTCTCGTACCCAAAAGGTTGCTCATTGGTCTTAGCATTTAACGTCTGATCCATTTTCCTCCCTTTACCTTATTCTTTGTCATTGTGGTTACATCACCGTTTTCCTCTGATTTTATCGAGTTCAGTTCGCGATAACCGACCACAATATCCTACCGTATTGCAGAAGTACAACCGTACCCCGCTCGCCATGATTGAGCGGACACTCTTCCTCGTGGTGTCTGCAATATTGCTGCAGACGAGGTGAGTTAGGACTGCACTCTCTCCGTTTCGCACACTCTCTCGCCCACTCTGACCGGCGAGAGAGCACGTGAAATGAAGAGACGATCACACTAATTTCGACCATAGCAAACACGAAATAGTGCGAAATCCGGACAGTCTGTGCCTCATTTTGCACCATGTAAGGTTGTTCAAATTCCCGGCCCGGATCTCTGTGCTAGGAGTGAAATCCCGGTTCAGAGAACCGTGTTTTTAGATTTAGGCAGAATAGGAGGAAGGGGTTTCCCAGACTTGTTAGGGCGATGCGGGTAGACGGGCCCTTCACTGTAAATAATCAGGAGCCCGGATTGGATTGGCATTAGCAGGCTAAGAAAATAACAGTACAAAACAATAGTGAATAAAATTAGATAGGAATGGGAATACAGAGTCCTCAAGATAGATTCCAGATACTATTGAAATTACATTCAAAAAACAATCTAAAAACTTTCAGCCTGCAAACACTGGACACGGAATACCCGATCGTTTTTTCTATATCCTCACATAAATTGATTAGTAGTTGATTAAATAATATATTAATCACATCCCCAAAATATGACAGTTATAAAAAATAAGGTATAAATTTATAAACAAATTTCAGCCTGCAAACACTGGACACGGAATACCCGATAGGTGCGCATCCCATCTACCGGGAATTGAACAACAAGCCCATGCCGAAGCAGAGACCGTTGCAGGTTTCATAAATTTCATATTTACCGCTGTAAAAGAAAACAAGACTGGTTGAGACCCAATTCTTAAATGTTTTCTACAGCCGAAAATCCGGTGACGATTGAAAATGGCTGATGGCGATTGAACTTATATGTATTCTGAAACACATTTGAGATCATTTCTAAAACCAAAACAATTCCCCAATTCCAGGTCAATTTCGGCTTCTACATCGAGTCGTTGGGAAATTTCCGATCGACGGAAATGGTGAGGATTTGATCTTTAGTCGTTGATCTTTAACCTTTAGTCTTTGATCTCATCTCAAACGTCTCAAGCGCATTTATGATCTCTGTCGCTCGCTACAACTCTCTTATTCTGGAACACTAATCAAGGCGATTGAATTGAAACGCGCGATTCGTGGAAAGAAATGCGCGTCTGGAAATTGACCGACGCTGAGTCTCTCCATTTTCCGTGCTCTCTCGCTGGTCAGAGAAGGTGAGAGAGCAGGCGAAATGGAGAGACGTCTTTCTCACTTGAGAAATTGAACGACGTGTGTTCTCCGGCTTAGTGCTTGAGTGAGCGGCGCGCGCCTGTTTTGACGCGTCAAAACAACCGCTTTCTTTCGAAAATACTCTCTGACGAGTAAGGAAACGTGCCAAATGAAGAGGCACAGACCTTGGTCTCAAAGTTTGACTGACAGGCGAGAGAGCATGCGAAACGAGGAGGTCTTTTACCCCAGAAATAATGTAAACGCAGTCTCTTCCGTACACGTGCTCCGGGAAGTTGGATGATTTCATCCTTCCGTATTTTAAGGTGGTTAGAGAGGGTGAGAGAGCAGGGGAAGTGAAGAGAGGCAGAGAAATTGCTCAGCTGGAGTAATTAAAATTTATGAAAAATACGGCGCAATCCGGTTGAGAGACCGAAGCTCAATGAAAGATCGTGGCACGAGCTGTGTGGGGGTTTCATTATGAAACTTTCATACATGAGGTGTGCCACCCTCACAAGCGCAAATATATGTGACGAGGAACAGCATGTCTAGGACTATGAGGAGCTAGAATCCGAATCGTCGTTCCTCTTACTCTTTACGAGATCAGATTTATTTTGGCACCAGGATATTGATAGGCAGCAGGTGGCTTCTTCCACATCACTTTTGCATTAAATATACGGAGTCTACGGCCTTGCAAGGATAATTTATTTGTAGACGCCCTAGTGAATTCGGAGAAACCGTTTAGTCAACGCGTGTGAATAAGCTGTTTCTGCGTAACTTCCTTAGCAATATGTCACTCCAACTACACATTTTTCCAAACGTTGCAATAAATGTGTCTGTCCAAAAGAAGTCACGAGGCTACTATGTTTGGCCCTGCTAATTCGAGAGGTGGCACTTTACCTCGCACGAGAGTCTCTCTCCTAAATTTGACTGCTAATTTCAACTCAAAGACCGGGTTGCTTCATTTATTTGCTTCCCTCATTATAGAGGAGGCAGTGAAGTAATCATCAAAGGTTGTCATTCAACACCTTTTCTTATTTGCCCTACGCCTCGCGCTCATTGACTTCAGTAGATAAAAGGCCGAGATAGGGGGACTTCAATTAGGAAAAAAGGCAAGGCCGAGATTCAAGGATAGTGCACAGTGGGGCAATGTGAGTTCGAATTTCGGACACAGTCTCTTCATTCTGCTCCTTTTCTCGAGATTCTGAAAGATGAGAGAGCGCATGAAACGATGAGACTATAGCATGCTTTAGATGGGAACTGGAGATGTTCATGGATGCCTTTCCGCATCATAGTGCGCAATGTGGAGAAGAAAAACGTCAGCAATGGAGAGATAATGGATCCCTTGGGGCTGGGAGTTCAATGAGTCGAAATGCTTGATAGGCTTCCGAAATGTTAGTATCCAGAATAGTGGGGTGGAACTGCATCTCTTTTTCAATAAATGAAGGAGATGAGCTTGAAAATAACAACTTCAAAATAAAATATTAATATTAATTCCAGACCTTCGACGTGGACATGTATCTGTACATGAGCTGGCAGGACGAAACGTACAAGCACAATCAGAGTGACTACATCTTGATTAGTGGTAAGAATTGTATTTTTTTGTTGAAATATTGATTTTCTAAGCGCCGCTTTCCCGTATCTAATTGAATTTTTACCTTATCCGAATCACTTTATGCTCTGGCGAAGCATAGCTCAATCAATTTGAGCTGTGTGTCGGCTGTTGAACTTTTGCTAAGGACATCAAGATTGTAGACGAGTTGTTTTAGCATATTTTTTGCGACTTTTTCCACAACTTTACTGGTGATTATCGGATTGCAGACCTATTATAGCTACTCTGAAACATAAGCTATTTCTGTTTGTGGCGAACCTCAAGTCAGTTACATTATTTGGTCAGGGGCGTTTGACTCCTGCAAGAGACACTGGCGAGTAAAAGTTGATTAGCGGCGAAATTTGGATAATTAAAATATAAATTTTGTCAGGCATCTTGTAGGAACTCTGATGCCTGACAAAAAAACGTGATTTCATTTCGAATCTCTACTCAGTGACTCTTGCACTCCTGCAAGCGACACTGTTCGAGGAAAATGCTGTTTGCGGCGTAAATTGGAAAATAATCGGACTCGACGAAACATCTTGTACATAATGTTGACGCGACCGACTCGATTTTGCGGGGGGTATTTTGTAATCTTGCAAAGATAGATACTTGGAAAGGTGCAAAAAAAGTTGCCTTTCTAGAGGGATATCAGGAGTCGAAATATTTATAAATAAATAAATTTCAGACAAAGCGATTCTCGACAAGATGTGGCTGCCGGGGCTCTACTTTGCCAATGCGCGAACTGCGTATTTTCATGATGTGAGCATGCCCATTGTATTCTATCCCAATTTTTTCTGTTACCAGCCAAATAAAAGGACTATTAGATAAAATA
The DNA here is from genome assembly GCA_900490705.1 of Pristionchus arcanus. Lineage (NCBI taxonomy): Eukaryota > Metazoa > Nematoda > Chromadorea > Rhabditida > Neodiplogasteridae > Pristionchus > Pristionchus arcanus. The sequence continues at coordinate 111,842 of LS485967.1, forward strand.
AAATACATTTAAATTCAGGTGACCGTGCACAACTTCAACCTGTTCATCGCGCCCGATGGTACGATAGCGTACGGAACGAGGTATCACTACTAAAAGTATTTAAAATAATTTAAAATATCAATTTAAAAATACAAAAATAGTGATTTTTGTGAGAAAACGCACAAGTAATCGGAACCATCCAACAGTTGAGCAAATTCGAACCCTCAATTTGCAGAGTGACCCTGAACGTGGCGTGCAATCTCTTCCTGCAGGACTACCCGCTGGACCGGCAGATCTGCGGCATTAAAGTGCTCAGTTGTGCGTTTGTTTTTGTTATTTGCTTTGTTGTTGTTATTGTTATTGTTTTGATCTTAAAAATTCGAAAATTGCAGACGCTCACGTCAAAGAGGAGATGAACGTAACCTGGTTCTCGGACGGGCCGATCCGATTCAATCCTGCGGTAGGACACTGGAACTGTTATCCGTGTAAAGATATGCAGTAGTTTTTCCGGCCCTGTCTGAATAAGATGGACTCAAAGGAATAAGATGGGCCCAGTAGAATAAGATGGGAAGATTCTTCGGTCCATCTCCATCTTATTCTGATGGGTTCATCTTATTCCTATGGATCCATCTTATTCAGACTGAGCTGTTTTTCCCACATTGTGCTAGGCTTCGGCAGGCTTGTTGACTTATTCTGGACTTCCGGCCGTTCTGAACGCAAAAAATCCTATCCCACACTTCTTCTTGGGTGGTTTGCACAAATGAACTGTAAACAATTTATCTGTTCTTCGCTCGAAAAGAAGAAAACATTCAGAAAAGACTAATCTCTAATTTCAGATTAACCTACCCGAGTTCCACATCACCGCACTCGAAAGTGGCTACTGTGACGGGCTGTTCCACTACACGATCACGAAGAATAGCTCGAGGATAGGTGAGTTATTTTTAGGAAGAGTTTTATTTTTTTTATGTGGCAGAGGGAGGAACAATTAATTCCTCTCCCTATTCTTCTGATTCCTATTTGTTGTGAAACATAACGAAACACTTACACGAAAGAAGCATGTGGTATTTTGAAAATATTGATTTTAATTAAGAGACCTTCTCCGTAAGAATTTACCATTTTGACCCTGCCCCCGGACATTCAACTAGGAAAGGGAATCAGATCTCCATACGAGTGTGGTGAGTGGATGTCATGGCCTTGTTTACAAAACTACCGTAATCGAGGTCTTCCGCACACAACGTGGCTCGTCAGGTGCGCGCGAAGTTCAAAAAAGCTATTTTCATAATTTCTCAGCCGAACAAGCTAGAGTCAAAATTTTTTTTGCAATGTATTAGTCATGTCATATTTGCAAAATTTCATCAGAAAAGTTTGCTCAACTTCGATTCTTAAGGGCACTTTTTGATATCAAAAAGCACTTTTTCGTCCATTACTGAGGCATGGCGAAAAAACGTAGCGTAGCACCTAGTGCGAAATGTGCTTCCACTCTTCCCGAACAACTTCTACAACATTTGAAAGAAATCGGTTTTACTCCTAGAGGGGCTTTTTTATCATGAAGCTTGTCAACCTTGAGTTTTCAAAAAGTGATAGTTTGGCTTTGACTTGAATTAGTCATCAGCTGGTAGCACCCTTGCTGGTGAGTGCAAATACTAACATCATGTAGTGGTTAAAGGTCTTTGGATTTTTTGAGAAAAAAATTTCGACGGCGATGACCATGACCCGGGGGTCATGGTGTCGAGGTGACTTACCACC
>LS485967.1:113825-137358 GCA_900490705.1 Pristionchus arcanus
AGCAAGGGTGCTACCAGCTGATGACTATTTCAAGTCAAAGCCGAACTATCACTTTTTGAAAAACCAAGGTTGGCAAGCTTCATGATAAAAAAGCCCCTCTAGGAGTAAAACCGATTTCTTTCAAATGTTGTAGAAGTTGTTCGGGAAGAGTGGAAGCACATTTCGCACTAGGTGCTACGCTACGTTTTTTCGCCATGCCTCAGTAATGGACGAAAAAGTGCTTTTTGATATCAAAAAGTGCCCTTAAGAATCGAAGTTGAGCAAACTTTTCTGATGAAATTTTGCAAATATGACATGACTAATACATTGCAAAAAAAATTTTGACTCTAGCTTGTTCGGCTGAGAAATTATGAAAATAGCTTTTTTGAACTTCGCGCGCACCTGACGAGCCACGTTGTGTGCGGAAGACCTCGATTACGGTAGTTTTGTAAACAAGGCCATGACATCCACTCACCACACTCGTATGGAGATCTGATTCCCTTTCCTAGTTGAATGTCCGGAGGATAATGACTTTTTACTGAGAAGGTCTCTTAAGTATATTTTTAAATAAGTATATTTTTAATTAAGTATATTTTTAAAAATGTTAAAACACTTTCCAGGCGACTTCAGCTGTCTGATCGGCATGCTCAAGCTGCAGCGCGCAATCGGATTCCATCTGGTGCAGAGGTGAGTTATTTCAATAATCTCTAGAAATTTGAGCAGCGGTCTCTTATTTTTTCGCACTTTTTTTCGCACTTCGCTCTAAACTATTTACAAAGGTTCAATAGAACCATTTTTTCTCCTACAATTTTTGTTCAATTTTTATTATTTTTTTTAAATTAAAAAAATATTAAAATTGACCCCTGCACAAACGGATTCCAGAGGCGCGAAAAAACTTTTTTAGAATTTTTTTGAAGATGATTAATGATGGAACTAATCTCGATGTATTTCACGCGATTTAGGCTGCTCGTGAAACCTAACTTATAAATGATGTTTTCATTGTTAAATTTAATTTTATTATGAAATAAATTGATATTCAGTTACATCCCTACCGGTCTCATCGTGGCCATCTCTTGGGTGTCCTTCTGGATCGACAGGAGGGCAGTGCCGGCCAGGGTGTCGCTGTCATTCACCACTCTTCTTACACTTTCAACACAGGTAAATAACTTCTCTATAGACCCTGAAATTAAGAAAATACGACATAGTAGGGTGGTTAGAGAGGTTAGGTAGTTGATCCTTCTGGATCGATAGGAGAGCCGTGCCGGCGGGGGTGTCGCTGTCATTTGAAACTCTTCTGACGTTATCGACGCAGGTGAGCAGATCAATAGAATATATATTGTATTTGATCAGGCAAATGGGAATAGCTGTGGCCTAAAATATAGTGGGTTCGGTGGGTGGTCTGAATAGAGGAGGGCCGTGCCGGCAAGGGTGTCGCGGTCGTTCACCACTCTTCTTACTCTTTCAACAAACGTACTAGGACAGCTAATGAAGAATCGTTAAAGAAAACGCTCGTTAATGAGCAATAGTTGAGCAATTAGGAAAAATCCGCATAAAACAATTATGGCTATGGTAAAACAGAGAGTGTGCGTGTTCGATTTTTATGTTTCACAATCGAAATATAATCAGCTTGCTCTGTTGAATATTAATTGATGGTTCTTAGCCGCTCCTACATAAATAAATAACAAACTCAGCGAAAGCATTGCAGTTACCGAAATTTTAAAAAATGAACAATTTTTCAGGGCAACGGCATCCGGTACGCTCTTCCGCCCGTCTCATACGCTAAAGCCATCGATTACTTCTATGGAGGTGAGTTCGAGATGGCAAAATCACTATGAGGTTACGCTTTATGATGCATAAAGGGTTCGAGAATTTGTTTTGCGACCATTATTTGTAGATAGTTTCGCACAAACTAATTTATTCCAATAAAAAATACTCTTTTTCAGTCTGCATGCTCTTCATATTTGGCGTGCTGCTTGAGTTCGCGCTGGTCAACTCATTTATGAGGCGGTACGTTTTTATTGATGGATCAACATTTTCCCGAACCAATATTTCGTTATTAGCTTATTTATTTTTAACTTTTCGCGCAATCAAAATATGTTTCACATATTCGACTTTATCGTTTAATTATAGAATCTTTAGTATGGTTTGGCTCCGGTCTCCGAACTAAAAATCAATTCTTAATTATCGTTTGTCTTTCAGCGCAAACAAGTACTCCCAGATGGCGGAGAAGTTGCGGTCGAACGGCTACTCCCCTCCGCCAGGTACAATAGATAATTTTTTAGCAAAATTAACCAGAAAACGAGACTTTCAATACAAATTCACACGAGCAAACTTCGACTATGCAACTGGGCGCACATTATACGTAACTTTGCTTGACTAGACTAGCCAAATATATTTTTCAACAAAATATTTCAGTAATCGGCGAGTTCGACTCGGACTACGACGAGTGCAAGACCAACGGCGACTTTTACTATGGGAAATTGAAGAAACCGAAGAACGGAGGAGGTACGTCAACATCATTCTCTTGATAGAATTGTATCGGATTATCATTGCATTAAATTGCGTTAGATGATGGATGTCTTGGTTTGAGATTAATGGACAAAACAACAACAACAACAACAAAAACAAAAACAAGGAAAAATTCAGTTGCAGAGAACGGCACCCTCAATCCGCCCAAGGTCAACCCTGCTCACTTCATGTACGAGGCAATTCGATACTCGAGAAGGGCCCTGGCAGTGGATCAGATGAGCAGGATCATGTTTCCTTGTAAGTTTATCGATTTTTATGAATATATTTTTAATCAAAGATGGGGAGGACTAAGCAAGAGTTAGTGGCCAGGAGATATTCTAGAAGGGCAGTAGAATAAGATCAGCATTTTTCTCCATTCTGATGGCTATAAGCTTATTTACGAAAGCAATTAGCGGTAGTTCGGGATGGTAGGGTAGGGTTAGGGGGCCATTCGCTACTCGAGAAGAGCGCTGGCAGTGGATCAGATGAGCAGGATAATGTTTCCTTGTTGGTTATTTTCATGTTGATTTTGTTATCTGCTTTTATAAAAAGCGGATCAACAAATGTCGATATCTCGATTTTTGTTTCGAATGGGGGGATAAGTTTCAGATAGAAGAGAAATTTGTAATATTTTAATTATTCCGATTTCGCAGGGATATTCTTTTTATAAAAATATGATCTATTATTTGACACATGAAAATCCACAAATTGTCCCATTCCAGTGACCTTCTCGATCTTCAACGCGTTTTACTGGCTGTACTATCTGAATCGATCCGAGCAGGATACGGTATTCGCTGCGTGACCCCGTGACGGACCCCACTTCTTTCTCTCCTCTATTTGCATGCTCTCTCGCCTGTATGAGAAGCGAGAGGGCCCACCTCTCCACCTACTGTACAACCGCTTTCGCTGCTTGACCTATCCTCAATACATCATTCGCCCTCGAAAAATATAACGCAACCAATAGGTAAACCGTACCTGTGATTGAACCCTGACATTTCCTCCTTTTGTTGTTTTTGTTTCTCTGATTTTGTCCCTACCTCCGAACATGTTGTCAAGATCTCATTTTGTACGTGCACGGGTTGAATGAAAATTTCGAAATACGGACTGCAACCTTCCTCATTCCTCATTCCCAATTTACAAGATGGGAAATGAGTGCAGCCTTTATTTTGAACTCATTCCGATCTCCTATGAATACCAATAAACGGGCCAATTTCACATAATCGCAGGTTGTTCCTTTTTCTTACTAGTACGATAGTCTGATGTCGATAAAGTGAATTGATGGAATTAATTCGTCTTTGTTACGATAACATAATACCAATAGATAAATTTATGTTTTCACACTCACGATTTGCACGTAATCACCATGTAGTGAGTGAACGGGGGTCCCTACGTAGCATCGGTGGTTCAGTGGTAGAATGCTCGCCTGCCACGCGGGCGGCCCGGGTTCGATTCCCGGCCGATGCAATCCTTTTGCATTTTCAATTGCTATTTTTCCTGAAGATGTTTTTTCAAACCACTCAAACAGAACGGTGATCTGCGATCATTTATGAATTAAAAAAAATGAAAATATTGTTTCCGCACACACTGTTGGGGGTATCTCCATCTACAGGAAACCTCAGTTATTCGAGAACAACCTTGAATACCTTTGTTATCAGGAGGAAAAAAGAAAGAAATAAAGCGAGAGCATTTCCGCGAAATTTGGAGAAGATCTTGCACAAATACTACAGCGTACGTTCAAATTGGCACATTGTTTCCCATCTACATCATTTATTTTGTCTTTTTCCACACGCAAAATGAATAACGGAGCGCGCTGAGAAGAATGTCATTTCGCGCTGCTGATTCAACGCGAAATCAGAAAATTGCATTGACTGAATCTCTTAATTTCGCACACTCCCTCGCCCTGTCTGAGCTGCGAGAAAACAGGGAAGAAGGAGAGAATCCAGGCAAAGGGGAAATAAAATATTTGACTTTTGATCTCAATTTTTTTGGCGACAATCACGTCATCATACAGGTGGAACACTCTTATCTTTAATTGTTCACTTTGTTTTGTGTTTACTTCTCCCTGCCGAGATCAATTTTTACAAACTGCTTAGTTACTTGTACCTACTCTGGACAAGGAGAGGCTCTTTCAAAGTTTTCGCATCCTTGTTTTGTGGCTTCCCTTTCCTGTGATTTTTTTTCTCGCAGGAATAAGGTGTCAGCTGTTTATCCTGTGAAAGAGGCGAGAAAGTTCACGAAGAGATGTATTGTATTTTTAGAATTCCGTGGAATTGGCAGTCCATTGACAATCTCGAGAGTCGAGTTCAATTATGTTTCATACTCTCTAGAATAGGTTCAGTATGGGCCAGTGACCATTGGATCAATTGGTAGTGGTTTTATTAAAAAATCAAAATATTTCATCTTCCCTTAGCACTGGGAAAAGATAGAGCACTCGACTATTTTCACAAGAAATGAAGTCGGGAACTGTAACGGTCGCCATGCCAACGGGAACTGTGCGAGAGAGAAATAGTGATAAAACTTGATTACTCACTTCTATCCTTGTTTTCGCATTCCCCATTCGCTTTCAAGATTCTAGACCTCAATTTTTAGCTAGTTGCTTCGTTTTTTCTTAGTGCTCCGCTAACTATGCGTAATACGTTGTTGTTTTTGTCGCTTTTCGTCTTAGAATTCGAGCGCATTCTCAGTATACTTTGTCAGATTGATTCTAGTCTACATCGGCAGGTTTTCAACTCAGTAATCAGGACAAGGCAGATATCTAGCTCTTTTCAGCTTGGAATGACGATTAAACAGAAACATGGTTTTGAAATTGAAAAGGAAGAGAGACACTGCTGGGAAGAGACTAGATAGGAAAGACTTCCTAAAGAAAAACTTTTTATAAATTCTTGTTAGCTCGTAGATTGTTTAGGAATCTGAGAGCTTTGGTTGAGCGTGAGAGTAGAGCGGATACGAAGAGTCATGCCTACTTTTCTTCTTCGAGAACGGATGCCAAGAATTAGCATTTGTATTGTATTACCCTTCGAGCGTAAGACAGCGGGAACTCAGAGTAATTCTCCTATTTATCTTACCTCTTTTCCATTGCTGAATCGACTCTCACATCTCTATTCTCCAGTTGTTTTCATTATGTATTTACACCTTTTCTCAATTTGTTTTATTTCCTAGTTCTCGATTGCAAGGTGAGTATTCAATAATAATGAGTGTTCCGTGTTATTTTGCACGCCGTTCTATCTGGCGATTATTCTATTGTTGTCGAGAACACCCCTTTCGTGTTATGACCATTGATCTCTCCACGGAATTATTGTTCGATAGGTGAAAGTGGGTGAGCCATGTGTTTGTTTCACATGAATTTCTTATCAGTATGAGAACAACCGTCCTGTTCATTCCCAATGATCTTTCGCACTCTTTCTAATTTTGAAGATAGAGGCCGAAGTTCGGAGCACTCTTCGTTTTGCACACTTTCTTTCCACTCTGATTTGGGCCAGTGAGAGAACACGTGAAATGAAGGGACGCTTACTCGAATTTCGACCTCTTACAGATGTGGTGATTACTCACAAGATTTGTCAGAGATTTGAGGCGCTCTGAGGTCAAAAGCGCATTTTGTGAAACCAAAGTTGAACTCTCTCACTCGCGACACGCACTAACATTTTTTTTCCATTGTGATCCTTCGAGAAAGACCATCAGTTATCGTCGTTCCTATTCGTACCGGAAGGAAGGTTCACAAATATAAACCGAGAGATTAGTGTCGATGTCATTGATAACAACATCATCGTGTTCATAAGAACATCGGTTTGATAGCAGTGATTATCAGGCTATTTTTGTTCGGATATATAACTAAAGAGACTATTTTTTAATGACAACTCTGATTATGAATTCTGTAGAAAAAATTCGTTACCTGCAACAATCATTTTACTGCTCATTCTTTGATCTGTGCAATCTTTATCGATAGAATAATCTGCATTACATTCTATGGCAGTTGGTTTTCCGCGAAACTATTGTCCAAAGATGCAACTGATGAAAATAGTGCATTCATTCACATATTCACGTAATTGTACAGTCTTGCTCATTCTTTCATTCTTTGATCTATGCAATCGTCATCGATGGAATCATCTGCATTCCTCCTATGACCATTGGTTTCTTTCTACCCTCTCTTCCTCTCTTGGAAAATGATCACCTTTCTGACGCATTTGCCCCTCTGTTTTCACAATTTCCAAGGGATAGTCTGTCTCTCTCACTTCGCAATACTCTCTCGTTTCTCTAACTGACAAGAGATAAGGCGAGATGAAGAGACGAGAACATTTTCCATCTCTCTTTCTCTGCGCCAAAACCAAAACAGTTTTTTCTGTTACAGAATTATCCCGCTCTCTCAATTTCGTACGCTCTCTCGCTTAATCTAGCCTGATGGAACGTGGTCGATTGTCTCTAACGAGCAATGTTGTCGTCTCTCGATTGTGCATGCTATCTCGTCGGCCAGTGAAACATGGAGATCATGTCCCGTTCCCTGTTCTATCGTTTCTCCAGGAGTGGAACAGAGCCTTTGATCGATGAGAGAGAGTTGTAAAAGAAGAGAGTGTCATTCACAGTTCTACCCTTCCACCATTTTCCCGCGATAATCCGAGCAACGAGTGGCGGGAAATTCCCGGAACGTCGGAGACCAATGCACCTATGATCTTTGACTCTGTCATTATTTCTCCATCTTCGAAACCGAATGCCTGACTCTCACCCCAATTTGCATACTTCAATACGGAAAAGGCAATTGATCTTTGATTGATGCTCATTGAGGCCCTATTGTTATCAGATTTCATCGTTTTTTTTCTATCTTTGATGACGTGGGATATGTTTCAGATTACTGCGAAAAGAATAGTATGCATCTATTTTCTGATTTGTCGTTTATAGTTTCCTTATTAAAAAATAATAGAGCCGAGATTGAACGATCTCTCCTTGCTCCTGTTCATCGAATTATTTTTTTGAGATTTTGATTAGAACAATCTCTCATGAACGGTTCCAAATTTCCTTTCCGCTTCGCGCGACTTAGGCGTGCGCATCATTGATACGTTTACTAGAGTATTCAATCTTTTGTCGTTCCGTATTGAATATTCTCTCTGAATCTTCACTGAGATGCGTCACTCTTCCCTTTTCAATAGAATTTTTTTCCGGAAAAGGGGTTTCCTCCTTTTATAACTTTTTCAAGAATTTACCGTTCAGGAGTTCAGGGGCTAATCTTTGTTAAATAATTTTGCTTTGTCTAGATACGTCTTTCAATCCAAGACTATCCTCAAAACTCTAACACTATGCAACTTCAACTCAGATGTGCCATTCCATTCTTTTCTATTTTGAATTGGTTCCGGAACTGGTGTTTTTATACTTTTCAAGAGTTCAAGAGTTTTCAAGAGTTTATACCTCTCTATTTCTCTGCGAAAAAACCAGTCAGGGAACAGATTTTCTATCACAGATTTATCTCGCTCTCTCAATTTCGCACGCTCTCTCGCTTTCTCTAACCTGATGGAACGTAGTCGATTGTCTGTAACAAGCGATGTTGTCGTCTCTCGATTATGCATGATACCTCGTCAATCAAAGAAAAGAGAGATCATGCCCCATTTCCTGTGCTATCGTTTATCCGAGACAACCAGGAGAGCAACAGAGCCTTTGATCGACGAGAGAGAGTGGTAAATGAACAGAGTGTCATTCAGAGTTCCCCCTTTCATCATTACCCGAACGATAATCCGAGCAACGAGTGGCGCGAATTTCCCGGAACGGAAGAGCCAAATGCACCTATGATCTTTGGCTCATGGATTCGTTCTCCTTTTCCAAACTGAATGCCTGGCTCTCACTCCAATTTGCATACTATCTCGTCATCTTTCACTAAAATTCAACCTTGCATCCACTCGAAATCTTTATCCTACTATTCCCTGAGATGCGCCACTTGGAGTATTTTATTTGTTTTCTTTATTGTTAACTAGGGATACGTTTCAGAAATCGGATAAATAACATAATAAATGATAGGTATGATAGTCCGAAGAAGAATCTTTTATCGTTCCGTATTGAACAACCTCTCTCATTCTTCGCTGAGATGCGTCACTCCGCCCTTTTCAATAGAAAAATTCTTTCCGGAAAAGGGGTTTCCTCCATTTTTCTTTTTTCAAGAAATTACTGTTCAGGAGTTCAGAGGCTATTCTTAGAGGTTTGGCTCCAGACAAGCACAGCTTGCATGTGTCACTTCGTCCTTTTCCATTGTGAATTGGTTCCGGAAGTGGTTGTTTTATACTTTTCAAGAGTTCGCTTTTCGACATCGCATCTTGCAGACATTCATTCCCCCCGTAATCGTATTATCATTGTCATTGTTACAGGGGAGGTGCAAATCGCCCTCAGGGGCTACTAGGCTATTGCAATGAGTCCGAAATACTCTCCATTCTTAGTGCCCTGTCAGAGAGTCGATGGAACGCGCTGATTGAAGAGAAAAACTCTTCAATAATATCAAAATCGTATTAGTTATTATGGTTATTGTTACAAGGATTGCAAATCGCCCCTCAGGGGCTACTAGCCTACTATCACACCACGCTCAAATCGCCTCATAGTCACCCATACGAGAGGTGCTCAATAGTTCCGGTTCCTCTCCTTTTCCCATCTCTCCCCCCTTCCTAGCTCACACACACGCTCAAGGGGGTGATCGTGCATTTTTTCGCAAGCGTTGCCTCCCTGACAGCACTGGTCAACGAATCGATCTTGAAGGAAAGCCTTTCCATTACTCGTTCTTACAATTAAATGGTCAGACCTGTGAGAGAGCATACGAAATGGAGCGACTAATCCTCCATCGTATTCTTGATACCCTTATACGACAGATTTCCAAATATGCTTCATCATCACTACATACGTTTGGCGAGTCCGGGAATTCTTTGATACTGGTTCCTTTCACGTTTCATATAAAAACTTAATATTTCACGTCCCGCGCAGATTAAGCGCAAATTATGGCTGTTCCATTATTCCCGTAGTGCTTGCACGCTTTCGAACTATCTTTTCATGTGCATACGTCGATGAATACTACTCGATGAATCCTTGATCTGAGACAGCCAAAATAACACATGTTTTGTCTCTAGCGTCTGCACTTCACTGTTGCCTTTTTATTCATCCTTTTCTTTCTTGTTTTTGGGGAGACTATTCCTTAATTTTTGGAAGCTACTAGTGTCCATAGTCTGAAAATCTTCATGATATCACAAATCCGCTTGATTAGTCGCGACTACGAGATCTGAGATATCTGATAATATCGCACTAGGGCTCAAATTTCTCAAGCTTCATTTCATGACGCCTCTCCCACAAAGCAGGGCTCTGAATCGCGCAATCATCCTAGATAGCACTCCCTGCTACAAATACTCCGCAGGCCCAGTTATACTGCTCGTAATATGCAGTTACTGAATAGGCCAATCAACCTGATGATACGCAAATAAATGCCTTTCGTATTGGCTTGGTTATGTGTAGTGGCTATTCCATACAGAGTATGCCACTTGCGAGAATGACTAGCCCAATCAACCTGTCAATACTCAACCTCCTTGATGTGCTCATAGCTAATTGGCTCATTGCGCATTCGTGTCCCCTTTCCTTCTCTTGCATCTCCCCAATTCTCATGATCCCTCACCTTTCCCTTTCCCTTCACTTCTCTGTCTCTCCTCATGGCGCATGCTATCTCATTCGCTCCCTACAACGTTCCAAATCTGGTCCACCCTGTTGGTTACTAGTCGGTTCTGTGCGCGATGAGTCATCCTTACTACTGAATGAAAACAGTTAGGAGCCAATTACCAATCGAGCAACGTTTTGTCCATTTTCATTACGCGTGCTCATCATTTACCAAATAGAGAATTTCGAAATTTGAATCAAATCTCAACTCGAAGACTTTTATCGCTTCATAGATCTCGGCATTTGAGCAATTGTCCCTCTCCGTCTCTTCATTTCGTGGGTTATCTCATTTTCTTTAACCGGCGAGAAATCGAAACGAGACACTCCGAATGATCTGATCAACCGTCCCTCTCTCCATTTCTCGTAGTCTATCGCCATCTTTGACTGACGAGAAATCGTTATTGCCCTAATAATCGAGCCATCGGATCTGCCTCTTCTCTATTGTGCCGATCTCCAGAGCGATTAGGCCAATTGGGCAAGTTGGCAGTCAAGATCGTAACGTCACTGTCTACTAGCGAATCTTTTGCCGAATCTTGGAGCAACATGGCACATTTTGGAAATATTTCCGGGTTATTGCGCAGAAAACAGCTGATGTTGCCACCTGATTCAGTAGATTCGCCCGATTATAGTGTTGCGCAATGCCTATAACCTCTCCATATTCTTTTTGCGCATATTTATATTTTTAGTTGCTCCTATTTTTTTTCATTTTTGGACTGAGAATGACTATTTTGTCTTCAGATTGAGTAGATTCTTGCGCCGATTGCATACTTTTTTCCTTATTACCTGCCTATTTACATCTTAGTTTCCCAATACCTCTATTTTTGGTCCGAATACGCTCGATTTAGTCTACTGATTGTCAAGATTTTCGCACCGATTGTGGGATTGTTGCTGGCACTGGCGATCCTGCCATTCGTGCGCCGCCTCTTCTGTTGTAGACATCACTTCCCCTTTTCATACCTTATTTGTAAGATTCCCCATTGCGGAAAATACAAACGACTAATCAGTTACGTCACGTGAGAGTAGCACCTCCCTTCCCTTAAATCCCTATTGTTCTTCTCCCTCCCTTGTTAGGCTACCGCGCTAATCTCCTATGTAAACTCACTCATTTTCACGAAACAACTGTATGATTCTCTTCATTTTCCATACTCACTCGATGCTCTGACCGAGTCTATATTTGGGAGAGATCCTTGGCTAATTTTGTGTCGTTTCGTAGTGTTTTGTAGTGGGGTCACTCGCGGAGTTCTTGTTTTATGTCTAACAAGAGATCGATCCATAGTTTTTGTCATTGCGTTGTTTCGACCAATTCACTCCTTTCTCTACCGTTTTATTTTCTTGCGCAGTGTTTCAACCGTTTGGTCAAGTAGTGCAAACGATAAAACACCGATATTGCGAGAGATACTATCACGCGGACAAGGAGTATCATTTCCTAGGTCAGCAGATGGCTCAGGACACATTCTGCAGGAAAGATCATGCATTATTGAGCGCACTTTCGCCCCTCCCATTGTCTTCTTCTTGGGACTTAGCGGGAGTGCGTGCTTGCTCCTTCTGGTGGGAAAGAGAAGCGAATAATCTCACACACTGTGGTGCACCTGCTGACCTAATGAGATACGGGGCTTGCTCCACGAAGTGCCAGGATTAGTGCGTGCGCTAGCGAGTGCAGATAGCCTGCGTAAATTCTGTCGATATTTATGTGTTGGCTATGAGCTGCATTGATCCGTTAGGTGCATGTTCCATATAACCACCGCTTTGGATTAGTGCTGCTGAGGATAGAGTGTGAATAATCCTACCCTCTGACCCAATCAGTACACCATTGTTTCACAGTCGATAGACTTTCGAACTGCTCCTTTTTCGATGAGTCAATGTGCATATGACTGAATCGTTTTCTTTTTTCCTTTCATTTTTTCGAAAGGCTAGAAACAATGTTGACTGGGAAGGTTAGGGGTGTGCGCGAAAGTGAGCATGGAGGCTAAGCCGAACGCGTTTGAAGGTCACTCGTGAGAGAGGAGAGGCTACTGGGAAGATCCATAATCGATCCTCCTCACGCGCTACCGGCGGTTTTATACGCGCGCGTATCTATACGCTTCACTCGCGGTTCACGCTTATGCGCGTTAGCAGCGTGATTTATCGACCCGCGACAGCGCGAAAAAGAGAGGCTATTACCCTGGTCCATAATCGATCCGCTTCTCTCGCGGAGTAACGCTTATTCGCGCTACGCAATTAATCGATCCGCGAGCGTGAGCCGCAACTCGTTTTGAACGCCCGTTGAGCGGATACCCGTATCCGTTTCCGGTGTATAACCCACAACGTTAAGTCAACCCGCGCTCTTTAGAGGATAATGCAGCCTGCAGGTTCGGGTGCATTTGCCATTGTTTTATTTGCGGGCTGCCATTCACAGACCAATAAGTCCAACATCAATTGATGGTCACATTTCCACATGATCTTTCAAGATCTATGAAGACGTACACCCATTTCCCTCCATGCAATTAGCTTTCGGTGCATGATCAATGCACCTGGTTTCTGCAGGTGCGCGCGATTTTCCCACGATACTTCTTTTTTCCAATCTATTTTCTCGAATCTAGCTCAACCATCTGGCTAGTTTATGCTTCCCCCTCCCCCTCTCTTTCTTTTCTAATGATCGACCCCTTTCCCTTTCCTCTTTTGTTTATTTCTCACTTCCAGACTTTCCCATCGCTGCGAATGGTCTGGCTTTCTTGTTTCATTTATTGTGTCTTTTCTTTGGAAAACATTTTTTTGTTGATTTTAAATTGGGAAATGAACTAAACTAAATTCGAACTCATTCGCAGAGAACAAAATCAATCAGTGAAACATATTATTGCATTGCTCGTACATATCTCAATCAGAGCCGCTGGTGTGCGATATGTTTCAGCAATAAGTATTATAAATTACTCGCACACCAGATTCATTAACGTTCTTTTTTCATTCTAATCAAAAATTATAAATACGTAAACTGAAACGACGATTACCCGTTTTTCTAACAGTAAAAATGAGAGGGGGTCACTGCAATTATAGATCGATCGATTGGGTGCCGAGTAGAAATAAGAGAAAGAGAAAGAGAGAACAGCGAAAACGCAGCCAATCCTGTTCCTGCCCCGCTCACTTTTGCCACTCTTTCTCTCTCTCCAAGTTACTTCTCAGAAAAATGTATCATTCACTCTGACACATTGATTATTTTGTTAGCCATAACGAAATATAAGCATGTTATTGGACTGCCTTTAATTTTTTTCCAATCTATCTGACGTCTTGGTCTTTTTTCGAGAATTTTTTCCCTCGATGACAAATTTTGACTGTTTTAGAATATGTTTCAATGTCTGCATACAATCTTATTTTCATTCAGAATTCGATTTCTATTTCTATTTGTTCTCATTCGAAAAATTTTCTACTGATCGCCAAATTGTATTAGCATAGTGGACACAAGTGAGAAAGACTAGTCCAGTTCTTTCACCGCACACTTTATCTACAAGTCATTCTGCAAGTTACTTACTTCAGAAAAATATATCATTAACTATTGGACTGTCGCTCACTTTTGCCACTCCCTCTCTCCGAGTTACTTCTCAAAAGAAAAAAATCACTCACTCTGTTCCATTACACTCATCAATTCTGATTCATTTCTAGAATATTTGTTGATTAATTATTCTGAACAAATTTAGGCGTGTCATCATTTCCGGTCTCGTTTATCAACCCTCTCTATGTATTCATAATTATATTATTTATTTACCTTTCCCTCCTTGGCCCAATGCCGTTCCATCATATCGCCCATCATTCCATTCCTCCCCTTTCTTATCTTCCCCATTCCCACAGTCTTGCTTGAACAATCACACCTTCGCTTTTGCCACCCTTTCCGAGTTACTTCTCAGTAGAAAAATGTCATTCACTCTGGTGCATTGGTCATTTTCTCAACCATCTTAGCCATTTGCTCATCATTCTTACTTCATGGTTATAATATTTGTTGATATTTGATCAAATTCCACGCATTACGAATATTTCCTGTCCCGTCCCTTTCCTCAAATAATTCCCCCTTTCTTATCTTCCCATAACATTCCCGCAGTCTTGCTTGAACAATCACACCCTCGCTTTTATTGCCGTAAATCATGTGTGAACGTAGTGCAAAAAGCGAGATTTTGTCTGACTCTCTCCATTTCACGTGCTCTCTCGTGTACTCTGACCGACGAGAGAGCATGTGATTTGGAGAGACCAGAACACGATCGAATTTGCCGCATTTGTCACACTCCTTGGCCGCGTGCGTGAGATGTATACTTGACTAACAAGGGCTAGCGATCTGACTCTCTTCTTTTCACACACTCTCTCGCTCTGTCTGACCAGTGAGAGCTCTAGTAAAAGGGAGATGCGCTCATTTGAGTCAGAGCTCTAGTGGTACCGGTTTGCTGTCTGCGACCTAAGATTTGAATTGCAAGGATGGTCTGAATCATCCGCATCAAAGCATCTTGCAAAGCGATTCTTAAATTTGCTTACATTGCCTTGAAAAGGATCTTGCGATGCCGTTTCCTCTTTTTTTTTTCGAACTAGGTAATGAACTATGTCATGTGATACATTCGCCTTGGCTATCGAATATCACTGTTATTGAGCAAAATAGAAGACGGGGTGCATTGCGGGGACAGAGTCGGTCTTAGGTGCTCAATCGAATTTTCGGGGGGCAATCAACCCCGTATACCCGGCTCGCGCGGTAATGAAATTCTCTTCGAGTAGGGTTGGTCGATAGGGTTGCTAGTGAGCTTTCTCTCAGGCCCTCACTAAAGTGCCTCTCTGTTCCGCTAGTATGTTAGCTAAAGCAACGTAAGACTGTGGTGCTATAACTCATTTATCGGTGCCTATTAGATCTATGCTTTTCTGTAGGAGAATCGCATGTGCGCAGAGTGTATGAGATCCGCGGAAAGTGCCTTTGTGTTCCCCTAGTCTGTTCACTATAGCCACCACTCAGACTTCCTTGATTTATTTCTGCCCGCCATCCTACTTTTCATGTGTCTGAAATGTAGCAGACCCACAAAAAGTGTCTCTCTTTCGCTAGTGTATTCGGCTAAACAAGATTTGCTTGAAGCCCCAAGTTTGAGTCTTTCAATTTGGCTCCCGTGCTCAATTGGTAGTTGGTGAAGTGAGGGTGTCGAGTCATTTTCAACTACATCTGCGGATATTCTCGAATAGATCGGTGCCATTTACTTCAGCTGCTGCAACCCCTCCCACCCTCACATAGAGTGGGTACACTGTTAATGTCATGTTTCCAAGACCACAATTTCAACACGACTTCGAAGCCTTGAAGTTTCAATCCTATTCCAATTTCCTATCTTGGCGAGATTCCCCCAATCGATTGGTCCAGGAAACACTTTTTTCTCAATTTTCATATTTTCTAGCAATTGTTCTTGAGCTTGATCGCTCTTCCCAAATCATTTCCAGCACTTGCAGCAACACCTTGTTTCTTTGAGGTTCCGGCTCAGCTGATGGACGTTTGGTTCCAATGATTCCATCATTCATCACTCATGCTCAAACCTCGGCATCTCACCCATTGTTGGCCCATGGCGATGATGGTGTGATGTCTTCCTCCATCACTGTTTGCCGAGTGACCCGCCTCAGGGCGGATCATCGTCTGCCTCTCTCTGTCTCCCATTGTCTCTCGTCTACTCTGACCGTCTGACTCTCTCCGTTTTCCATTGTCTCTCGCCTTCTCTGACCGCCCAGAGAGTGTAGAGAGCGAAGAGACAGAGAACACTGTCTGACTCTCCTCTTTTCCCATGCTCTCTCGTCTTCTCTGACTGACGAGATAGCACTCTGAACGGAGAGACGAGGAGAGCATTGAGAAGGTTGGGATTGTCCCCTGAGGCGGGAGGCGGGAGGTGGAAGAGATGGAGAAGAAAGGAGGAGGTAAGAGGGGTGAATAGGATGAACCTCTTCCCCCTTCTCTTCTCAACAATGAGTGTATACTCACACTACTGCTCTTTGGACATAGTATTTCCATTCTTGTATCTTGATTTCTATGACTGCTGAGCATATCAAATGTAGAGACAACATCCCGTATTTTGATCTCTAAACCTATGATCACAAGCCCTCGAGTTACGAGAGAAGGGTGATGAACCTCTTCCCTTCTCTCAATGAGCATACTTTCTCGCGTTTCCAATCTCTGGTCACATTTTCTTCATATTTTTTTTGTATTTTATCGTGTCAGAGAAACCGAGAAAAACGAAAAGTGAGGACAGTGTGATCTTTCTTGTCGAGTGCGCATCCCCATCTCACTTCCGTTCACGATCTTGAACTTGGCTGACCACTCGACAAGTGGTCTCCCCACTTTACCCAATCTATTCGCTAGTCGAGTGCGAAATGAGAGGCCCTCGAAGTTTGATAAGTATCTTGTAGTAACCACGTGCTTCACAGTGAATCGTTTCTCAACGTTCTTACACCCTGTAATTACCACTTATCATCGTAAATCATCTCGTATCCTACAGGGAAACGTAGAATTATAATTTCACTACCTAAGGAATGTACCTATTTCTTAGAATGCATCATGAAATAGCACTCTCATTCTCACATTCGGTGACTAAGATGCCCTTGAGTCTCTCCTTTTCTTCATCAAACCATCTGTCTTGCTGACTCAGAACCCACCCTCCTTTGAAGGAATCATCTAAATCTCTCAATTCACCATGCTCTCTCGCAAGCTAGGAATAGTGAGATAGGGTCGGAAACTAAGAGAGTCAGACCAGTGGCCCCTCTTTTGTCTCCTAGGAAATGTGCCTTTAGTCGAGTGGAATCGCTGAAGCCCCACTCCGTAACTGAATCTGTATTAGGAAATCTCCATTGTACTCAGTTCTGGATGAGTCAATCAACTTCAATCGCTCTTTGTTCATCAGAACCGTGAAAATCAGTAGAAAAGTCTACTAGACTCTCACTTCCTACTTCTTCACGTTTTCTCACTAACAACTTTTTCTCCATGTATAATTTCCTCCTACAAACTAGAAGCCGTTTCTCCTATTTCCGCTGAATTCCATGGGTACCAACACCCCAATTCATTATTCTGACTGCAAATCTTTGGATCATGCTTCAGAGTGCAGTCTCTAAGATCGCATGAATTGAATTTCCAACCGACTGTGTCACTTCCCAGTTTTTCACGTTTTCTCGCTTACAACTTTCCCCCTGTTTTCCTTCTCCTCTCAATTCCATGGATACCACTGTTTGTTTCCGCTCGTTCTCGCCTTATTATTGCTATTTTTCCTTTTTCCTTGATTTTAATTTTAATAATTCAGAAAACAACCGAAATTCGATAGGAGATGCGAGACAAAAATGAAGGCGAGCAGCAGGTTAATTTATTAATTTTTTTAAAACTAATTTAAATAATAAATAAATTTAAAATAATTAAAATTAATTTCAGGAAGCGTCAACGTCGAACTACGAATCGACCGATTCGATAGGCGGATCTTCAACAGCGACGCTAGAGATTATGTAATTTTTCACAAATACACTAACCCACAATCAAATTCTACTCACAGCGTGTCAATGAGAGAAAATCGCGGCAAACGAGTCCTTTTCCCGCTCGCTTATTCTTCCCTTTCCGGAGAGAATAGTGCGGTCGGAACAAAGTGAGAGGGGCGATTTATAGAGAGTGAAATCGAATTTGTAATATATGTTACAGTGAAACATATTCGAATTCCACAATTAGAATTCGAAAAAGTTCAAGAAAGTGTTAATAGACATTGAAGTTTTCCCGAATGCTCGTTCATTGGGACCCCCACACCCGCATTATTTTTGGAACCCTGGATGAATTATCTAACTCGTCGTTAGCGCAGTTTTTCAACGATAATGGAATTTTTTTGAGAAATTTGATTTACTAACTCTAATCATCAAATTTATCGAAAAAATCCCACTATCGTTGAAAAACTGCGCTAACGACGAGTTAGATAATTCATCCAGGGTTTCAAAAATAATGCGGGTGTGGGGGTCCCCAGTTGCTGAATTTTTACTGACTGCAAAACGCAAATCAAGAGACTTGGTGGGATACTGTTGCTGACCAAGAAGTGACTAGAACTTTGTAATAGGGGATACGGTAACCGGATGATGATCGAGAACTGATCTTCTATTCCAGATTCAATCCCTGTTCGCCGCCCTTCCCGCACTCATCGACTCGTTCACGCCCGCCATGACGTCATTCAAGCCGGAGGAGCAGGTTTGTAGATTTATTGATTTATAACGTTTCCGCCAAAAAAACTGCCCGAGAAACTAGTAGAAACGAAGTTTTCCAAAACATGGCATTTCCATGTTGCAGTGAGGGCAGGTAATCGGGTTGGGCGGGTTGGTTGCAATTTCGACAGCCGGGCTTCAATAAAAATTTTAATTCTTTTAACAAGATGATATCTTTATTATTTTTTATTTAATTAATTATTATTATTAATTATCCAGGCCGACGCGCCCTCGGATGCCGAGGAGGAGAAGGAGAAAGAAGAGAAGAAGGGAGCGAAGAAGGGCAAGAGGGAAGGAGACAAGAAGGAAGAGAAGACGGCTGTGAAGAGGAAGAGGGTGGGATATTTTGAATATATATTTAGATTTAAAAATTAACTTAACTTTGATTGGCACATTTTCCTTGAAAATGGCACTAAAATTTCAAGGAGGATTCGTGTTGCGAGACAACTTCACATTCATTTTTGGCGCTGTAGTTTTGATGTGTAGTATTTTTTTCTTCTGAAAATAAATAATGTAACTTGTTTCTCTTGCAGGAGCCAGCGTCAGACCCGGCGAGCACGGCTGCAGCGCTTGCGCTGACGCGTGTCGCGCGGCTGGCCGCGACCGCGCTGTCCGAGCGCGTGGCGGTCTCCGCGGAAGACGCGGCAGCCGCGCTGGCTGCGGCCAGCGTCTGCCTCGCGGCCGCAGCGCCCTCGGCTGTGCGACCGGCGGCCGAGGCCGCAGCTGCAGCAGTCTACGAGCTGGCCACGAGGTGAGGAGTAAGGGATTGAAGTAAATGTGGTTATGAGATTTTGAGAATTGAATAATCTCCGAGATTGAGGTTTCGTGTTCGTATAGTAATGGGAAGGGGTATTCAATAATTATACAGGAGTTACTTTCTGCAATATGTTGTAAGCAATCTGAATTTATAGGAGAAGTTGTGCTTCAGAATTTCGCTATAGCCATATTACTCATGCAATCAGCAATATGCGTTCCAATTCGGATTCCTTTACAATGAGTACGCTACTGCCTTACAGATACAATACGCACAGCGAATCGTCGAGAAAAAATCCTTTGTTCTCGACGGCAAATCACTTTCCATGGTCGCTCGAAGACAATGTTCAAATAAAACCAGTGAAACCTATCCCATATCTCACTGATAAGACGAAATTTGATGATTTTGATTATGAGGGGTTTCATGTCTAGGGAATATAGTCTCGCCATGCCGCCAAAATTCTGAACTGTCAAATTTGCATATTTTAAAAGTGTATGATAAAATCAATATGTGTTTGAAAGTTTTCCCGGAAGCATGTTCATAGGGACCCCCACACCCGCATTATTTTTGAAACCCTGGATGAATTATCTAACTCGTCGTTAGCGCAGTTTTTCAACGATAATGGAATTTTTTTGAGAAATTTGATTTACTAACTCTAATCATCAAATTTATCGAAAAAATCCCACTATCGTTGAAAAACTGCGCTAACGACGAGTTAGATAATTCATCCAGGGTTTCAAAAATAATGCGGGTGTGGGGGTCCCTATGAACATGCTTCCGGGAAAACTTTCAAACACATATTGATTTTATCATACACTTTTAAAATATGCAAATTTGACAGTTCAGAATTTTGGCGGCATGGCGAGACTATATTCCCTAGACATGAAACCCCTCATAATCAAAATCATCAAATTGTCTTATCAGTGAGATATGGGATAGGTTTCACTGGTTTTATTTGAACATTGTCTTCGAGCGACCATGGAAAGTGATTTGCCGTCGAGAACAAAGGATTTTTTCTCGCTGACACGCTGTGACTCATCATCCATCAAACTCAAAAATCTTTCCGGTGAGATGTAAAAGAGCAATTGCGTAGCATAGCCGAGATTGCAACGGTGCAATAATGGAAACAATTTAGCCAACCAACATGCGTTATTTATGGCATCAAGAGTGCACCCGTTAATTGAATCGATATGAGAGTGCCAACCTACTCTAATTCCCCTACACTCATTTCTTGTTTTGACGCTGTTTATGCGCCGATTCCCTTCTCATTTTCTCATAATTCACCGACTGTCTATCGCCATTTCGATTCTACTTGGGTCTGATAAGAATCCGTAACAAAAATTTCCGATGAAGATACAGATTCATCATTTTGGCAGCATTAATTCTATAAGCTTCAATAGATTCCGTAATAATTTACGCGATTCGAAAAATCAATAATCGATATCGTAACCCTACCGTATTCTGCAGGGATTCCTCATCGGGGATCTCATCCAACTCCTCCACACTCTCCATGGAAGGCTGCTACGATAATCCCGTGCTAACAATAGATGAGGAGGTCTCGGCGAGAGGAGTACGGTAAGAATAATCGATTATTGATTTTTTATAGAAAAGCTACAGTCACCGTACATGATTAGATAGGAGGGCTGCAAACATTTAAGATCAATCTTCTATTTTTCCAGCCTATCCCTTTCCGCGTGCTCTTCCGCAGCGAACTCTCTTCCTTCAACGAGCCGCGCCCTCGACCTGAATCAGAATGATCTACCGCGCGCGGAGAGGAGACCGAAACGGTGGGTGAATTTCAACCAAAAATTGACACTCGTACTGCATGCGACCGCTTCAATAGTTTTTTCAACGCTTTCACATCTGAATTGAATAAAATAAGTACTAGGACAGAAAAGGGTTCTGTGAAACATATCAGATCGAACGCATAAAAAAACTGTAATAACTGAAAAAAACGAGATATTTTAGTAAAATATTTCTCGAGTTATTTTATTTTACTTGCAGATTCACTCGCATTCCGTGGATAATGGCGATTGCTTCCAACACGGATTCCGACCCGATGATGAGTCCGCTGGATCTGGAGAAGCGGCCGAGCTGTGTGCCTGTACGAATTACTTACAATCTTCAATTTTCAAATAGATCTCTTACATGGCAATCACAGTCCTGCTCATTTTCCCTCATTAATGGATCGATATCCGAGTTATGAGAGGAAATGTTCTTGCAGCAATAGTGTGTTTCACGGAACCTCTTTCTTCTAAAAGATGTTTGATAAGTATTGAACGCGAGTTTATGTTCATTAAAAAATACTTAATTTTTTTAAATTTTTATTCCAGGCCTACATCGCCATCTTCGTCCTTCTCTTCATCCTGCTGTCAATCGGCGGCATAACCACCCTTCTCGACGTGCGACCGGCATTTCTCTTCGGGCCTCCGGGAAATAGCACTCATTTGCCGGCCCTGGCTCACGACCCGGTCCTGGCTCCGGCTGCGAACAGCACACTGTTGTAGCGCACTTTGCTTTGTAGAGATTATTTCGAATATACGGTTATCGCGGTGCTCACTAGTGCTAGAGGCATACTATTTTTATGCGGTTTGAAATGCGTTGTCGCTTCATAAATAACACTTGAAATGAGAGAAAAATATCTAATTCAAGCAGTAATTTGTCTGATTCGATCCATATCTTTTTGTGTCTTTCTGAGTGTGATGAGAGCAATGTCACTTGTATTTCACTTGCTGAGTGAATAAAGGAATTTTTATTCGATAGATAGCTTTTTATTCGACAGATAGCCATTTTTATTCGATAGATATATGATATTCAAATAAATACAAATGATCGTGCATTATCTGAACTGCTGATAATCAAAAACAAAGCAAAACATTTGCGATTACAAAGGGGAATTACGAAAAAATATAATACAAAAAGAGTTATGATCATTTGTATATCTACAGTATTGGAATAAAACAACTTTTCTCGCAATCAATTGTTGTTATTATTTTGTTGAAATTTTTCATCATATTTAGTCGTTTATTGAATATTACAGTCTGCTGAATTGCGTCTTTTACGCTTTTGAAGACTGATTTCGGCGAAAATTGACCTTCCTTGTGCATCTATTTTGCTTATAACCACTAACCAATTTTCGTTATAATTTCTACTTGTTTCAAGAATTGCGCGGCAGTCGTTATCGATAAGGCTTTTTGAAAATGTTCCTTCCGTTTTCTTAAATGTCGGAAGAGGCATGGAGAAAAGGTGATCAATAACTGATTTAGATGAATGGAATGCCATAAATTTTGTAGGGGCCTTCGACTTGCAGACAATCTGAAATTTGTAATGTAAGTAATATTTTGGACGGGTTTCCTAATCACAGAAAATATTTGACTTGACCCAGGCTCTAGCTTAAAAAATACAAGTTAATTTGGATAAAATAGTTGACATTTGGCTCTGACTCGCTTTTCGCATTTTTCCCATGTATACGCATTTATGGGACCACCAAAAAGATGAAAAAATATTGGGCCTACCTCAAATGCATTGAGAATTCCTCTTGCAGTACACTCTCCTTGGGATCGTAAATAAGCATGATTTGTATTTTCAGTCAAGTGAAGGAGAGTCGAGTCGTCAATTAGAGGGGTCTTTGGTCTCTGTAATTCGTGTTAGCTATGTGTATCATATTTTTTACCGACTCTCACCCATTCAACAAGTAGTGAGTTGATCAGTGGAATATTTTTCAGAAATGTTCTGATGTTTTGAACTCCATGCGGAAAGTTGTCCATCCACCAGTATAAAGAAACACGAGAAGTTTCCAAGTTGCGGCCAGAGATGAGAATACTAGAGAAACTGAAAAACAGACCTATTTTTTCAGTTCATTGATCTTCCAAATAGTATATAACTGAAACGCCAAGCAATTCAGATTGACATGGGAATGGTCTCAACTCACATATCCCGATCTTAACCAAAAATTGAGGGTTTACTAAGTAGACCATGCTGATTCCGAATCTGTTTTCAAAATCTGCTAACTAGGCCCCTGAGGCAAGTTATGAAAAGTTGAAAAATTGCACGTGATTTTGAGAGAAGCGCTCGCACGAGGCGTAAGCAGATCTCTCGCTCCCCCTCCCATCAACAGCGGTGGCCGAGTCGGTAGGAGAGTTGTCTAGCAAACAGTAGGTACTAGGTTCGACTCCCGCTTGACGCTTTTCTTTTGCAACTTTTTGCCCTTCGTTTTTTTACAAGTTCCAAGTTTTGTGGAAACATTTTTTTCATATTCAATACGACTATGGTGCAACAACACACGAAAACAAACATTTGCACGAAAAATTTTGTTGACTTTATTCCGGTAGTCATGGGCCCATTGATCGGAGAGAAAAATGATGAGAAAAAAATTTCGTGCAAATGTTTGTTTTCGTGTGTTGTTGCACCATAGTCGTATTGAATATGAAAAAA
>LS485969.1:6397-37596 GCA_900490705.1 Pristionchus arcanus
ATTATTATTGTTATTATTATTTAAGGTGCTCGAATCGATGACCTTCCACGCATCGAACATGTACTGGAACATCGGCATTCTCGCACTGATGATCCTCGGGATACGGTTGATCGCCTTTGGAGCACTGTGGTGGAAGAGCAGACGGCATTGAGATTACGGTAGTATCGATTGATTAGCAACCGTAGATTGATTTATTTGTTTGAAATACTGTAGAATTTCGATCTATTTCCTCACTTTGTTAGTTTGTTCTTTCGGTGTACTGTTGCTGAAGACCAGTAGGTATGGAGATTACGGTAGTATCGATCGATTGTCCTTTGTTAGTTAAAGCATTCTGAGTACGGTAGAAGTATCGATCGTTTTTATCCTTGTTAATTTGATCCTTTGGCTTGATGTGGTCAAAGAGTATTGAGTATCGATTAGTAGAGTAGTGAACTATAGGCGACGACATTTTAAATAATTTGATGCGAATTGTGATACAGTTCATTTTTTTTATCGATGTTTGTACGTTGAGACATGTGAAGATGCTAGTGTAGCGACTACGGCTATCATTTGTTGTGAATTTACTGTTTTAAACCGCTTTTCACACTTTTCGTGATAATAATAATAAAGTTTATTGTAATATTTGTAGGGCTGAATATTTCTATGCAATAACAAAAACGATTTTAGGTGATATAAAAAATTGGAGAAAAAGTACGCGAATGGTTGAAAAAAGTCAGTCATCAATCGCACAACAGTTCTTACTGTATTCCAAAAGTCAAGCACTTCGCGGCGTCTCTGCAAATGATCGTTCAAATTTCTCGCCGTTGTTTGCTCGCACGCTAGTTGTCGCTGCTCGTTGCTAATTCGTCGATGTCTTAGCCACTTGATGCGATGCGATTCTCGTGCACGATCGCCGACCAGGGCAGCGTGGAGAATGTGACACGTGAGTTGGATTGGAATTATACTTTTTGCTCCCGTTTCACTTCCTTTTCGAACAAAGTATCCCTGTTTCTCCTTGGTTTGACGTCTTTTCTTTTAAAATTAAACTGGAAATGAAGTGTCGGGTAACTATTAAGTGAGCATCAAGTAAGTTGTTTCGGTATTACCACAGTTTCTCCTAGTTATCGACCAAATCTTTCTGTGTCTTTCTCCGATTGCGCCTAGAAAGCTCGTAATATGGCTGCTAACATTGCTAACATTTTCTTTTTGCAGGCTACCTGCGCACTGTGGCCTCCATTTGCCGGCACAAGGTAAGCGCATTTCACAATTTCTAATTGTTTTCACCCATCGCGTAGAATCGTACTAGCATATTTACTTTTCTCAGCGCTTCTCAAATTGGGCTTATCAAAATCAAATAAATTCATCAATCCATTTTATTTTATTAACAATTTACAATTATGTTGTAGGTCGGTATGAAGATCAGCGGGGAGGCGATTGAGCTACACTCGGCGGAGACGGTGAAGAGCGGCGGGCACTCGCTCTCCCTCAAGTTCGACACCAATCAATCCTTCTCCACTTATGTTAGCGAACGATTGAAACCGGAAACTGCCTTGAGCTCAAAAGAAACTGGGCAGATCAACGTGTCAGAGAGATCCTACGGAGGAAAATATTGGAATTATAACGACTACCCAAGCGCGATTGAAATCGAGACTGTCCCGGGAAATAGTAGTGATAGTGAAACACAAAGTTGTAAGGTGTAAATGAAACCAGGATGTCCAAAGTTTAAAAACTTTAAAATATAAAAATAAAATTCAATTTCCTTGCAGGCGTTCCTGCCCTTCTCCGAGGACGTACCCTTCATCATGCTGGAGATTGAGGTGAGCATTGTTATTATGGTAAATTATTATAGCTTGTAGTTATGATATATTAAGGTAGCTAATAGCACTCTTTTTGATCGGCATATTGAAACATATTACATTCGTTAGCAATTAACTATTTACTGTAGCCAAAGAGTAGCTGTTTTGCAGACTTGCATGAAATACAGCACCACTTTGCTCTAAATGAACTATTTTCGGATTTTTGCTCTTGAATTATCCGAGAAATACTTTGCGACCTGATAATGGGGAAATATATAGGGGTCTGAAGCCTGCCCCGGTGCTATGAGAATAAATGTTCGCAGATCAAGAAGCTGGCGGACATATTCCACACGGCGAAGGGCCACGTGCGATGGAAGCTGTTCAACAAGCCGACTGGAATGGGATTGAGGGTAAGTGATTTCACGAATATCGGTCGCAAATGAAAGGAGTCTCACGATGCGTACTATAATCCCGTAAGAGGCCTGATGTAGTACATTTTAGAGTTAGGAAGGCCGTTATCACAGCCCGGAGTAGTTCACCCATGTTTAATAATGAGAAACATGTAGCCGGGAGTCACATTTTTAGTTTT
This sequence comes from Pristionchus arcanus, assembly GCA_900490705.1. Taxonomy (NCBI): domain Eukaryota; kingdom Metazoa; phylum Nematoda; class Chromadorea; order Rhabditida; family Neodiplogasteridae; genus Pristionchus; species Pristionchus arcanus. The sequence continues at coordinate 8,762 of LS485969.1, forward strand.
TTTTTACTTTTCGCAGCAAACAGGCTACTATCAGCTTCTCTATCGTTAACTATCCACATCGCCAATCACAAGCGCGGCCAGTCAAATTTGCGAGATTACTGATTTATTTTAGATCCGTTCCAGACTTCCCATTATCTTGTCGTTCAGGCTTATGCAATAAGTTGAGACAGAAACATCAGAGTGACTGATAGCAATTTAAATTTTAAATTTCGATTTCAAATTTAAATAACAATTTCAGAAGCCGCACTTCCTGCTGCAAATGCGTGAGGCGCACGTCTCCCACCACCTCCCGGTTACGGTAAGGGAATTAATTAATTAAGTTTATTAAAAATAATATTTTTAATTCATTAGCAATCTCTGAATTATTTGCATTTGTGTTTCCGATTGAAGGCGACAACCTATTAATATGGCAGTCGCTTCTGTGCCCAAATGATGATAGTGAAGCGCGGCTCTCGTGGGTGGTTGTGCGGAATTGAGGTAGTATTAGATTATACAAACGAATGGACTGGTTATCGATGTGAAGGAGTGGCAGTAGTCTTACGTGATAATAGTGAATCGCAATGCTCGCATGTGGTGAAGGAGAACATTTGGAATGTCTTTAAGTTTGTGTAAGTTGTCCTAGAGGTGCCTACCCTTCTATTTACCCTCAACCATTGTAGTAAGATGCCTTATTGCAAGCTATTGCCAGGATCAGACATGACGTGTTTTTGATAATTGTCGTTTGTCACCGAATTTATCCTAATCATTGACGAATCGGTGATATTTATTTGGGACTTTTTTACATCCGTGCCGGGCCCCGCCCCTTTGACTCCACCCCCTCCAAAGAGGGTGGGAGGGGCGGGCGTTTCCCAAAGAGGGCGGGAGGGGCGGGCTTTCCCTGCCTCCAGGAGGAGGAGGTGGGAAAAGCCCTTCCAAAAATGTGCCGAAGGGTTTCCCTCTCGAGCAGAGGTTCCCCTCTCGTGAACAGCAGCAAGACGCTCTTTTGAAAGCGTGAGATAAGGATCTTGTAGGGAGAGCGCGTGCTAGACGCGACGGGTTAGAGACAGCGGAGAGAGGCGGGAGAGAGCGGCGGCGGAGGGGAACGCTCTCCCTCCTCTCTGGATGACGCAAGGGAGGAGGGGAGAGGGGAGGGAAGTAGGGGGGAGGGGCAAGAGGCAGGGGGAGGAGTGGCGAGAGAGTGAGGGGGCGGGGCCGGCACGGATGTAAAAAAGTGCCATTTATTTTACGTGATCCTTGCGAAACTAAACCCTCGCAGGTGGTTGCGGTAATTTCAATAGTAATAGTTTCGGCATGATATGGATTGATTATCGATGTGAAACAGTGAAATTCGGCTTACGTAATAATTGCGAAACTCGAATCTAGCTGATGGTAACTGAGAAATTGCTTTTCCTTGGCTCTCCGACATTCCGAAGACCCCAAACAATAGTATATCTTTCATGTCCATTGCAAGATTGCATGGTAAGTTTGATTCGATTTGATATATAAGTTTGCCATGAAATCGCCTTCTCAGGATAATTGAAAATACCGCTATATTGACTTTACATGATAATGATGAAACTCAACCCTCGCGAGAAGTGCTGGGAGGCTATTTTTTCTCATTATCTTAATTGGGCTAGAACTGTTCTTACCATTTTTGATTGAATAACGAATAATCACTAAAATCAAAAAAAGGTCCCTGGAATTAATGAGAATAATAAAACGCAATCCTCGCAGGTGGTCACGGAGAAGCGCTGGGAGGCATACGAGCGACAGCCGCAGCCGATCGGCAAGGTATTGTTATTTTTACTATATATTTATTTTTACTATTCAATATTTTTATATTGTTTCTGATCTGCTACTTTTTTTTGTATAGGACTCGCAAGCATAATCAGAACCGATTCTTGACCAAGTGCATTAAGGAATAGTCGAAGGCTGAAATTGGCCGGGTAAAAATTGATGGCATGTAGTGGGAAATGTAACATGAACAACCTAGTCAGCCTAGTCACGAGACGCTCGGTTCTAGACCTAGTAGGTGTTTATCGATTTTGAATTTTAAAAAAATAATAAAATAAAATAATAATAATATAAATAACCCATTCAGCAAATCGCGATGCCGAACGCGCGCGTGATCTTCCGGACGCTGCAGCAGTTCCGCGCGTCCGCCGCGAGATTTGTGGTCAGTTATTTAATTTAATTTTAAAAAATGGAAACTAATGAGTCGGGTAAGTTAGTCAGGTGCACTCGTGCTTTCAACGAGCACAGTGCTGACAGGGGCTCATGCCATGGTTGCCTTCTTCTGATATTTGTAGCGCGTGGGTTTGTGTTTCAGAATGATTACACATGAGTTTCATGAAGTCAAAGTTGATGAGCGAAGTGTGTCTGATTGCAAAATATAATGTCATTGTGTAAAGTTGCTGTTGAATCGGATTGGAAGAAAATTAGTGGACAAGTCTCTTGTAGTTTGCAGTTTTTCCTAACAAATTTAATTGGTGCTTCACGGTTGCAGCCTGGTTACTAACAGCTGGCCACGGCATGCGCTTCGCTACTTGTGAGGGGTTTGGTCCGAAAAATATAAGTGCCTCATGATATTGTATGCCTTCTTTTACATCTTTAATAAACATTTTTCGGTTTCTTAGAATTGAGTTAAGCCGCGGGAATCTCAGCGAATCGATCGTCCCTGCGTTACGAAATTTTTAAATCGCAGATCATGCAGTGCGACCAGGAGGGCAAGTTCTCGCTCGGGGCGCAGCTCGACCAGGCCAAGACCGTCGTGCACTTCCCCGACTGCATGGTGGACATGAGCGGTGCGTTTGTCAAATTGAGATTACGGTAGTATTGATTGGTGCATGAGCGGTGCGTTTGTCGAATTGGAATTACGGTAGTAGTGATTGATTGATTGGTATTGATAGGTGCATTGTATGAATTGGGGTTGGGCACTTTCCCGACTGCATGGTGGACATGAGCGGTGCGTTTGTCAAATTGGGACGGATATTGTGGGTGCATGTTCTCAATTGGGACGGATACGGTAGCATTGGTTGACGTGTAGTAGGTTGAGTTTGTCAAATCAGGAGGGTTGCGGCAGCTTGGGAGTTGGAATATTTGCATTGGAAATTTTTAATTGAACCATGTACTGTTCCGCTTCAACCTGTTCACTTATATTCGGAATGCCCCTCAAGAATTTAATCCATTCTACTCTCGCGAGGAAACAAATAAAATGGCTTTCTGTAAATAATTATCTAATTAATTTGCAGCGACGTCCGAGATCGAGCCGTTCCGCACGAAGCTGGGCATCAAGTCGCTGCTCACCTGCTTCGGAGGGATATTGGCGGCGCCGCACTGTAATTGCACGTTGAGTGAGTGAAACACGATTTTCTCGTGTTATAGATATATTACTGTGGATGTGGGGTCAAAGATACATTGTCTAAGTTTGTGTGTACTTCTTTAATGAATGGGTCAATCATCAATGCCGCGGGTAGTATTGAAGAAGCCACTAGACATTAGTAAGGGTCACTGGCATGAATGATGGGTATCAAGTCGCTGCTCACCTGCTTCGGAGGGATATTGGCGGCGCCGCACTGTAATTGCACGTTGAGTGAGTGGTTTATAACATTGCTGAAATTTGACTATAACTGGGCCTCTGATGGTAGCTACAGAGGCTCGTCTAATTTGTTAGGATACTATAAAGAGAGTAATAATTGCTCTAGCACGTAAAGTGAGTGCATATATTAGAGAATATCTTAAACCATGGTTGAGACTGGTAAAAAAAAAATGCTGTTAGTTGGAATCCTGAGATTATTGTCTGATAGCTGGTGTATATTTAATATTAAATGAGTGAATTGTCAATGCCGCAGGTGGGACTGGAGTAGTATTTGGAAAACTTTATTTCGGTGTGCATTGAATGAGTTGTTGTTGTGAGCGGATGCTATGAGCGCATTGCCTGCCCCTGAGTTTCAATTGTATTTATGAGTTGGTAAACCATCAATCAGACAGGTTGCAATTAGAACTTTCACAATACAGAGTGAATGAGTTCTAGTGAATTGCACATGCGAGTTGAACTTTTACATAACTCTTCGGGATCACAATTGGTAATTCCGAATAATTATATGGTCAAGGCGAGCAGTACTCCGATGATTTGTGTATCGATAGTAGTCAAATACAATAAAAATCATTGATTACAAATTATCTTTGATTTCTCTTTCCAGATGTGATCTCCGATCGGACGGCCGAGATTCAGGTGCACCTCTACGAGTCGGAGGTACTTTATTTTAATAATTTAAATTGTAAATACAAAAATATCTGAACAATTGGATAAATTCACTGGGAAGGCCACTGTTTCAACATGTTTACATTACGGGGATGCTTGTGGCACTTTAATGCAGCTTTGATTGATTGCAAAAAAAATAATAGCCATAATTCCTCACTTTCATGCACCCGATCGCTTTTGCTAATTAACGCTTGCTGAACTGGAACATAAATCAAATAATTATTCTGTTACATATCAGAACATTCGTACTCGGTACATTAGCTACTAGTTATATTTTAGTTTCGCGACCATATTATACTCAGATGATTTGCCACCGTAATTGATTTGTTCATTTCAGATATTCAAAAACATCAATAAACTCCGTTTCAGCTATCCTTCGTGCTCGGTACGGTAGTCAACGAGTGAGCTGCTAGGCGGGCGATTTGAATGGCCAATTCGACCTTCCCCTTCCTTCTGCCGACGACGAGAGAGCACGCGGATTGAGGAGAGTGCCTTCTCTCCATTCCCCTCCCCTCCCCCTTCCCCCTCTTTCCTCCCAGTTCAAATTGTGTCCTCCCTGTTCCTTGTTCCTGCTTTTCCCCATTCATCCTTTGCTCTTTAGCCGGTCAGACAGCGCGAGCGAGTGTGTGGTATGGGGAGAGTCTAGAGAAACTATCCCTGATCTGTTTTCAATCAAGCGCCTGAGTATCCTCATTCCTCATGTTGGTAGCACGAGAAAATTTCTTCCTGATTTGTCCCACTGTTCCCCGTTTTCCTTTAGCTCCCTTGCCCTTCCCATTCTTTGATCACAGCGTGGCGATGTCTGTGTGCGCTCCAAATCTCTGCCTAAAGCGCCTCAGGGCACCCGAGGAGAAACAACAAAAGCCTGCTCTCTAGATTTCGCACACTATCTCGCCCTCCCTCCTTCTGAGCCCCCGCGCGCACTCCTCGATAGCCCCGCGCCCTACCGTACCCCACTCTGACTGCCTACCGCGCTCTCTCGATTTCACCCGTTCTCTCGCCCCCTGCCCCTTTCACTAGGCCGCGTTCCACCGTGTGTGTGAATCCAGCATACCGCCTCCCCCTCGGAATGACCGGACATTTCCCCTGACTGTCTGCCGGTATCTCACCTATCCGTGATCTCTCGCCCCCTCCTTTCTCTTCTCCCAATCGGCCCCTTTCCATCCCCCGCCTCACCCTCTTCCCGCTCACAAACCTTTCCTGTCTTTAGGCATTAGTCATCCACGCATTGAGCCAGAGGTACCCACTCGTTTTGACCGTTTTTAGTAGATTTGACTCTGTAAAATTGCCCTCTTGTTCAAGTTTTCCTTGTGAATAGTGCGTTTTGCTCCCTGTGAATTGTAGTTATTCCGAGTTCCTGCCCCTGATAATATAGGCTCACTTTCACCCATATCCCCGCTGATCTCTTGTCACTATATCACCACTCGCCCTCCTGATAATTGTATATCGATTGATCTCCCTCACATTTCATATCTCGCCCCTATCTCGATGGTACTTTATCCCACTGATGAAACGCGTTTCCTCCTGCTGGTTTCAGGATTATGATAGGGCCCTTTATTGATTGTTTGCGCTTCGATGATGAATTCTGATGATTTGTGGAAGAATTTATTCCTCGAGTGAGTCAGCCCGCGGAATAAAGCGATTTGTTGTATACATTGAGTGGAAATTGGTCAGGAAATACTCGTTCGAAACGAGCTGCGATATCTGTAGATGGAATCTTCGATTTTTTTGTGCTATTTCCCTTTTTTTTTGTCGAAATGGCCTGGTGAAATGGAGTTGCAACTGTTTCATTAGAGTACCCCGGAAACGCGTCCACAATATTTCTTCTACAATCTAGAGTAAACCCCAATCCTCGTCTAAACTCACGCTATTTATCTGTATCGTCGCGCATTCTTTAAGATTCTTATCGTCTCATCCTCCACAAAATGCCACTCCCATACATTTCGATACTCACACCATAGACTTCATTATTTTTCTCAAAATTACGACATTTGTAAGTGACTCCGTTAGCACGTAAATTCAAAATCCCTTGCTTCAACCCTCCAAAAACCGCTTGTTTTTTCCGTGTTTCACCGTCGATATATGCTTCGGCATTTCGTTGCTAGTAGTTTTATTCTCAATTCCCGCCTTCTAACCAATTCCAATTGCAATTGCATGTGGAATCGTTGCGTTTGCTTCGAAACATCCGATTCGTGCATCAATGTTTCTCCATAATAATTATAAATCATACATCCATTTTATCTGTCGTCACACCCCTGATTCATGTTTCAATAGCTCCTTATATTGATGCTTCTCCGTTCTCCATAGTCCAGCCTCATCATCTCCTAGTTTGCAATCTCGGCCTAGTATATCTGGCGCCGTTGTTTCCAGCTTCACCCTTGATTCATGTTCTCATCTGCCCCTTTCTCCAATAACTCTCAACCCCATCAATGTCCGTTTTGTCGTGACCCTCCTGATTCATGTTTCATCCTCTCTCCATGTTCCAGTCGTCTCATCCTCTCATAGCAAGCAGTGTAGCATTTCTTGCTCCGTTTTTTTCTGAACCTGTCACTTTCTTGTTTCAACATCCATTCAAATCCACTTGTCCTGTATTCCAGTAACACTCCTAGCAAGCAATGTCCGGCGGCGGCGTCTCGGAGGAGCAGCTGCAGGAGTGCAGGGAGGTGTTCGCCTACTTTGACGCCAAGGGCGACGATAGGATTGCGGTGGCCCAGGTACGGTAGAATACGGTAGTAATGTGTACGTTATAGGCTACTGTAGGTTTGGGTAGTGTATGCTAGATAAACGGTAGATTCAGACGGGGTTAGAAAATGAAGAAGAATTCACCAATGTCATTGTTCATTTAAAGTTCGCTTGTTCGATCATCGATCACAGTAACCTCTCTGTGCCGGGTAACTTTTAATCTGAAATTTTCACGAAAAGCTGCTAATGAGCTGCTAGCAATTCATAATTTCGATTTGAAAAATACTTATAAAATGAGCTACATATTTAAATTAATAATTAAGCCAATTCCAGGTGGGCGACGTGCTGCGCGCGCTCGGCCAGAACCCGACGGACGCGGACATCCGCAAGTGCTGCTCCGCCTGGCCCGACCCGGGTACGGTAGTTTATTGGGTACTGTAGGATTGCGGTAGGAGCGAGATTACGGTAGTAGTGCTGCTCCGCCTGGCCCGATCCGGGTACGGTATTACGATAGTACGGTAGTGTTGACTCAGGCTGGCGTGATCCGGGTACGGTATTACGGTAGATCTTGGGTACTGTAGGGCACGATAGTGGATCTTGGTTACCGTCAGATATTAGGGGTCAATTTGTAGAGGACGTGGCAAGTGCTGCTCCTCCTGACCCGATAAATATGATACGAGTATGATAGATTTGGCTACTGTAGCGTACGGAAGCGCAGAAACTTTTTTTGGATGGTTGTTCAGGGATACTGTGTCAATATTAGTTTTGGTTTTCCGCGGCCGAAAAATTCGATAGAATCATCATCTCACCTGGCTTAATCGCAGCGCTTAACTTGAAAGTACGTGGTTAGCCGAGCGTAGAGATAATGATTTTTTGACTGAAAAACCTTCGTTCGGCCTACTACATTGTTTGCACATTGCTGCCTATGACAGCGATGGGAAACGTCAATATACGAGGTTCGGCAACTTCAATGAACCTGCAGTAGTTTTCTGTTGCATCACGGTAGTTCGCAATCTTTTGAATGTTATTGATTTCTATACACCGTAAACAGTCGGGATACTGTAACATTACGGTAGCTCCCTATTGATTGATTGATTATCAATTTACATGCACCGTACACATTAGGGGATACTGTACAATTACGGTAGCTCAATATTTATTGATTATCGATTTTTGCAGACACGCGCATCTCCTTCGAGGACTTCGTGCCCATCCTGCAGTCGGTCGGCAGAAAGAGAGAGAAGCATACGGTGAGGGAGTATTGATTGATTGGGAGGGGTACGGCAGGGCTTATTGATTTATTGGGAATACGGTAGGAATTATTGATTGATTCGGGGTTATGGTGGGTTTATTGGTTGTTGGGATACGGTACATGAAAGAGGTATCTAGAAATGATTAATTCGTTATTGTTACAAATTTTGGAAACCAACAAGAACGTATCGTTTGATTTGACTTACATTGTGATCATAGTGACAGTGTGAAACTTGAGTGGACAAGGTGGTCATCTTGAAGAAAAAGATAAACTGCGATTGGTTTCATTGCCAAACTGTCTCACTAATATGAAGCGGAGAAACTTGAATGTCGCGAGCGAGATTTATTTTTTTGTACAAGATCCACACTAGGGTGGCGAAATTGGCACACGGGTACTCGAGCTTGTTTACGACCTCTCTCGGTTGTGCCGGTTTTACGACCCCTGTGTCGGGTGTGCCGTTTTATTTCGAGCCGAAAACGAGCCGGCGTTTTTCTCAGCTCGGAATGGACCAAATGAGATGCGGTTTTCACCATTCGAATCAGCACATCAGTGGCTGTCGAATGCACTATCATTTGAAAGATATAGTTGAGTTTGAACAAATTGCGATTTGGGGCGCTAGAGGAATAGAGAGGGAGGGGGAGGGAGGAAGTGGTTGGGGATAGGCGAGAGAGCATGGGGAGAGAAGAGAGCGCAGAGATGGGAAGCGCTTCCCTTCTCCCTCCCTCTCCCTCCCTCTCCCTTCCTCTAGCGCCCCAAATGGAAAATTGTTCCAACTCAATTATTTCTTTCAAATGATAGTGCATTCGACAGCCACTGATGTGCTGATTCGAATAGTGAAAACCGCAACTCATTTGGTCCATTCCGAGCTGAGAAAAACGCCGGCTCGTTTTCGGCTCGAAATTTTCGGGTACCCGACGACCCGAGGTCAGCTCGAGCGAGGTTGTAAAACCGGCGCCTCGATGTGCCACTTTCGCCACCCTAATCCACACTGTTGAGATATTGACGGTTCTTGCTGCGAATGAAACTAACAGTATATTACGAAACGCGGTTGCTATGAGTGTAAATATTCTGTTTAAAATATTTTCTATTTCTTGGTATCGCTGCACTGATTGATGTGAGATGGTTCGCCTTTTACTATCAGCACGAAACGTCAATGCGACTGTTCAAGAATAATGCATGTAAATTTATTCAGTTATTTATGATGTAATTTCCAGGTGGAGGACTTCGTGGAGGGTCTGTCGCACTTCGACAAGGAGGGCAACGGCATGATCAACGTCGCCGAGCTGCGCCATCTGCTGACCACGCTGGGTACGGTAGGGTTACGGTAGTTTAGGGTTGGATCCTACGGTAGTTCTTATTGGGGGGTACGGTAGTTTACGGTATGTTAGAGCTGGATCGAACAGGAATACGGTAGTGGTATGATCAACGTCGCCGAGCTGCGCCACCTGCTGACGACGCTGGGTACGGTAATTTAATATGAGGGGTACGGTAGTTTTTTTAAAGGTATTTTATGTTGGGTTAATGTAGGGTTTGGAACGGCAGCGTTACTGTTGGGGTAATTGTGATGTAGATTTGGGAGATTTGCTCGCCGTGAATTGTTTCCACCCGGCAGTCTGCAGCATCAGTGTCAATAGTTAGGTGCGGTAATTAGGTTATCGCCAGTACTGTTCTTTTTCATTCTTAAAAAAAACTCCATACTTGGGCTATTGTTTGCACAATATGGGAACAAGTTTATGCAATTTAACGCACAAGTAATTCATCAGCGTTCGAAATCCTTATAGTTATCAACAATTGACCCCACGCTTTGTCGTTTGCAGCTCAAATTCTTTGCTCCAATCCATTCCCGGAACTTCTCTGTTTTTTTTACCCGGGCTACGACCGCTCTAAATGCAAAGGGGTAGGGAATGAGAATGATAGGGATGGAATACTCTGTGAGAAAGGGCTGGGCCAAAGACAGAGAAGTGCCCCATTCCCTGCCTACCGTATCCTACCGTAACCCCATCCTCCTCCATTCCAGGCGAGCGTCTCTCGGACGAGGAGGTGGACCAGCTGCTGGCCGGCCACAACGACTCGCACGGCAACGTGAACATTGCCGATTTCGTGCGCGCCGTGATGCACGCCTGAGCATCAAAGATTTGAATTCAAAAAAGCGCGCGAAAATCCCGCCCCTCGCTTTCGCCCCTACAGTATTCCGCCCCTCGCAACACTCCATCTGTTCCCTCTTTTTTATGCATCCTAAAGATCTTTTGTAAAGTTGTAAGCCAAAAACACTGAGTAATCTCGATTTTGTACCTCTATCCCTACCATATTTTCGAAAATCTATCGTCTGACTCTCTCCGTTTCCCATGCTATCTCGTTGTCTCTGACCGACGAGAGAGTATGTGAAATGGAGAGACGATGGTTCGTATGTACCCTGAGCCCAGTCCCCCCAGCTATTCGTTTGTGTAACCTATTCACTTACTGATTCATATTCGCCAGTAATATGTGTGTAATTACGACTCGCTTTGTCGCTAAGCATCGATAAAGGATTATTTTATTTCGGATAGTGACTCAGAGGAATCGCAGGTTATCAGCCGTAAAGAGATATCGTTGAATGCTGAAGCAGGAAATTCACTTGTCTTTGATTCTATATTTTCTTCGCATCGTGCCCCAAAAAAGCCGTCTCTTATCTTACCCCAGATGACTTCACGTCAGCTAATTTTGATCCTTGAATCGTCCTACCGTAACCCCCAGAGTTATTGATTTACCACCGTAATCCCTTTCCACCTCACGATCTTCCCGTCAGGACCGAGGATGGGTTCGAAGGAGCCGGAGCACTTGTTTTTGTGCATTTTTGCGTTACATTATCCAAGTTGTCGATTTCCCACCGTAATGCCCTTCTCGCTTACGATCTTCCGCTCAGGACCGCGGATGGGTTCGAAGGAGCCGGGCACGTCGTCGGACGTGGCGCGCATGGAGCAGCTTCTGAAGGACGCCGGCGTGGCGGAGTACGAACCGAGGGTGGTCGCGCAGTTGTTGGAGGTATGGCGGTCTGGTTACGGTATTGAGGATCGATAAATATACAGTAGGGGAACGGTAGTCAAGTTACTGTAGTCGATGGCAGAACGGGAGAGAGTTAGACCCGAAGTCTCGATAGAAAAGAGGGAAGCAAGTAGTGTATGGACGGGAATGCTTGGGGATTCGTCAAAATATCTTCCCCGGCAGCTTGAGGCTACATGGATAGCTGAAGTGTCTCTTATCTTCAAGATTTGTGATTGATTCTGTAGACTATTCTTATACTAAACAATTTTCACAGTGCCATTCTTTAATGTTTGTTACGGTAATCATCATTCGATAACCTCATTGCAGATCGCACACATGGCAACACGTCGCGTGCTCGAGTCGGCCAAGGTACTTGTTTTTATTTGTTATTGTTCTTATTATTATTGTCGTTGTTGTTGTTTTTATTATTGGTGTTATTGTTGTTATTGTTTTCCCCTCAGGCGGTCTCGACGCACTGCGAGAAGACGATGATCGACGAGAACGACGTGCAGCTCGCGCTAGAGTTCACCAGTGAGTTTATTTGTTTATTTTATTAATTAAATGATTTAATTTAACCAAAAATTGCAAAAAAAAAAGTGATTCGCTGTTCTGTGTAAATTAACCAAAATTTTGAGCGAAAACGGAGCAAATTGAGGTTGGTGACGCAACTGAGAATTGGGGTTTCGTGTACTTGGCAAGAAGTCAGAGTCTTTCTAACCTTGATTCCTCTTCTAGATCAGCGGGATTAATTCTAAAACTTTTGTCGAATGCAAACGGACATCAAGGCATGGCACGCCACTGAGATTAGGAGCCCAATTAGTGAATTTCGAACGAGTCCATTTTCCTTGTTCATGGACTTTCAAAAGTCAATGTTGCCATTTCTTCCCTCGCGGAAATTCTGCAGATGGTGTTGTAAATGAAAATTGGGGTTTCACAGATCTATGGTAAGTCGCCAGATCCGTCAGTTTTTGATTAGTCCGGTATCGTCAAGCGTAACTATTAAAAACATATTTAATGACAAAGGGCTCACATTCTCGATGGTGCACTTCGCCACTTTTTAAGTAATATTGATTGAAGTTGAGTTGAATTTTTATTTTCTTATTTTTTTCACCGATATATCGCAGAGAACCTCGTGAGTCAGAGCCCACAATATAATGAAAGAAGGAGCTCAATTTACCTTGTTTTCGGCTCTTGTGCTTTTATTAACTGCGAACTTCGCTAATCTTCATATTTTCCCCATCTCAGAGATCCTCGTGAACCAGTCGGCGGAGCGCGAGCGGCTGATCAAGATGGCCGCCGAGCGAAACGCCATGCCGCTGCCCGCCATCAGGTGAGCGGAGAGGGGGGTTGTTGTTTGTATTTTGTATCTTGGAGTTTAGCGTCTAAATTTGATTCTGTATCAAGTCAGGAGTTTTTTGTTTGCAGTTTGATGTCTAGAGGAAAAATATGAAAGATTTTTTCTGACTTTTTTCTCATTCTGTCTTTCAGTCGTACATGGTGTTTTTGTGATCAAGGCATTCTACAAGGTGTTGGTTGTGTGATCTAGCTTGGTATTGCGTAGATAATGTGTCAACAAAAAACAATTTCCTCGAGCATTGATCTCCTATGCTGCCTATGTGAGAAAAATATTAATAATTATTCATTAATATTGACATAATTCCCAGGCACAACTTCGGTCTCAAGCTGCCGAATGATCGATTCTGCCTGCTGCAGCCGAATGTGGAGTGGAGGGCGGAGAAGAGGCCAGATGAGGAAGAGATGAAGATGGGAGGAAGGATGCAGGTAGGGTAGCATCGGGATTACTGTAGCTGTGGAAAAATTCCCTCCTATGAAATCTCAGATGGATTTCTCGTTCAATAAATTAGACCAAGAGGATGCCAGAGTGATAGTGCAACCTTTAACACTTAAGTTCCCTCATGGGCAATCTCAATCGTATTGTCTGTCCAATAAATAAATCTCCCCCTGTAGCACCCCACATCCTTCTCTTCGATGGGCGGCGGCCACTCGATGCAGCACATGCAGCAGCTGCACCATCAGGTCAGTACCCCATCCGACAAATGACCGCTCGAACTCCTCCGTGGACGAATTGCCAAAATAGAGCTTGGTGAAAATCCATCTGGATTTGATGGTTTGGCCATGAAATGCAGGAGCTAAATTAGCGATATTCCATTGATTTTTCACTATTCCATTGATATTTTACTAGGATATTCAGGTGCGCCCGGAACACGTCAGCAACATGCTCAAGCGTCCTGCGCCCGACGATTACGATTAATCTACCGTATTTATCGATTGTTCTACCCCGATTATCGATTTCCATACCGTAGCTATCGATTGATTTGTATTTGAGCCCCCCCCCCCTCCATCCACACATCAGTGATCTCCCCACTACCACTATCGTTGTTGTTACGTACCCTTTGTAGATCTCTTGATCCCTCGCTCGCCCCTCACACCGAATATATTACTATATATCAATTGTACATTGGCGCGCGCGCTCGCGTAACCTATACTATTTCCTCAATGAACCCTCAGTGGCCTTATTTTGCGCGCGAATATTATCAAAATTTGAATTGAATGTAGGTTTGCACGATGCAATTCACAGCCCTATAAACGTATTTATCGAACAATTGCGAGTATTTATCAAGCACCTTGGGTACAATTAAATAGGTGGAACGGGATTGGACAACGTGCGAAGATAACACAAGAGGAGTGAGGAAAGTTATTCATAGAAGTAAGATGAGGATAAATCACGTAGCGATGAGATCGAACCGTTGCGTCGTTGCGACGTTGCGCCATCAGCGCGGCCTTACGAAGGCACGCGAGTGTGCTTCTCGTAGTACTTGAGCGCCTTAAAAGGGACAGTAATTATTTTTTCAAAAATTATTAAATACGGGGTTCACCGCAAGCTGATACTACTCAACTTATTTCATGAATTTTTGCTCCCTAATTGTAAAGTCAAGGTATGTCCGACAGTACAAAAGTTCGGCTAATTTGAGCGATCGAAAACAATGTGGTGAAACCGAATACCTCCTGGGGCAGCTTGACGTGGCCCTCCTTCACGGGCATCAACGTCGCGGAGAAGTCGCTGAAGCGAACGACGAAGAACTGCAAATTGATGATGTATTAATAAATTTAATGTTCTCCTGGAAATTCGATTATTTATTTTTTTTTATTTTGATGTCCTTCGCTGTTGAAAGCTCAAGCTAACACGCTAGTCCCATCCCCAAAAGCTCGCCTGACATTGAGTTTGGAATACTACCTTTTTTTTACTCTGTGAATACAGTATACGTATTATACACCTTTACCTTTAACAGTCCGTCTAACAGCTGGCCTTACCAGCGGGTCCCACCTAGCGTTGTCTTACGACTGTAAAATCGCTTGACGTGGATACACCTTTACCTTTACCTTTTATTATATCTTACTAACCTTCTCGCCGCCCTTTCCCGTGGTCATGCCGACGATCTCGGCGCCCTTCATCGATGCCTCGTAGTCCTCGCGCGGCTTCGGCGCCGGCACCTCCGACTTGCGCTGAATGATTGGATTCAAAAAGAACAAGGCACGGATATTTCTGATTTTGAAGTTGCCGAATTTTAATTTTGACAATCTCACATTTCAAGGCGAAATTAATTCTGAATTTGAAGTGGAACCTGCGACTGGCGCTGTATGATTGGTTTCTAATAAAGGCAAAATTGTGCCGTTATAGAAGATTTATTCAATTATGAATTCGAGGATGCGCTCATAAAATACAACATCTAAACTTATTAGAATTAACTAAGGATTATTCAAGGGTTTTTCCAATTTAAAGTTTAAAAATAATTATTGAATGCCAACCTTTTTCGTCTGCGATTCCTCCTTGCGCTTGCGCTCGAACTCCTCGATGAGCTCAGGGCACGAGGCATTGTTCACGTTCTCCCAGGTAGACTCGTTCAGAGAGAAACCCTCCCACTGAATAATAATAATAAGAATAAGAATAATGTTTTCACTGCCCGATGTGCGACTATGCTTTACGTAACGTAACGTTTTAGAACAGTTGCAGCTCTGTACAGAAGAGCATCTTGAAGCAACAGCTCCGCGCCGTTTGAAAGAATGTTTTACTATTATTTTAATCTATAAAAAATAACCTTGATGAGGTACTCCACAGCGCCATCCTTAACTCGCTTGTCGAGGATCCTCTCCACGGTGTACTCTTCACCGCCCTCGTCGTCACTATAATTCTTGGAAGTAGACGTCTTCTTGCTCATGTTTGCTGTAAAATAACATTCAAAAGAATAGCACAACACATAACTATTTGCAAATGTATAAACGAACGAATATTTGAAATCATCGCGAGGATAATTTTGATGAGGACGATAGAAGAACCTTCGAATGGAATAGTTGTATTTCGAATGAAAACGAAATACACTGAAAGGTTCGCGATCGCGAGCTGGAAAGTTTTGTTCAAAAGGGAAAATCTGCAGAAGGGACGCGAACAGCTTATGCCGAGTACCGTAATAGGCGTCGATAAATGTCAAAATTTCATGAAAAGTTATTTTTAATGTATTGATTTTTTTATCAATAATAGCTGATCTGACATGAAAGCACGCATTATAAACATGTTTCATCAGTTATATTTAATAAATTTATTGAATTATTAAAAATAAACCACTTCGCGTTTCGCAAAAATTTTCTTTGTCGTTTCATTGAGTCAGACTTGTGATCACGTCATTTCACAATTTGAGTACGATTTTCAATTTGTCTTTGTTCTTATCCATTTCTTTAATTAAATGTATTGCTTCCAAAGGTAAAGGTAAAGGTGTATCCACGTCAAGCGATTTTACGTCGTAAGACAACGCTAGGTGGGACCCGCTGATAAGGCCAGCTGTTAGACGGACTACGTACCCTGCTGTCCAATGCTTTCTAGGGTAGCCTTACCTTTCGCAACCGAAGTCACTACCAATTTGCCGACCCCGGGGGGATAGCAAGGCTTGGTTGGCCTCGGCGGGGGATTGAGCTCGGTACCCTTCGAATGGCGAGCGGCGCCTTATACCACTCGGTATTGCTTCCGTTACTGACTAATTATCAGAAACGTGCGGTCTCTGTTCAATGTGATCGGCACCCTACGCAATGCCCAACTCGAGCGCAATCGCTTTGGGAGTGCTGGGCGCTGCAGCCTCCGCTGGCTTCATCTACCTCTTCCTGACTTCCAAGCCGAGTGCAGGTAAGTACATTCTTGAATGACTAGGACTGTTTCTTCCCTGATAGTTTCCACCTAGACCTGCAAGCCAATCGCTTTGAATTTTGCAATTTTTCGCCAATATTGCTGTTCAATATTGTCTTATTTCTCTTGAATCTGAGAATACATTGTAGCCCGTCGCGTAACGCGCGGTCTGTGTGGCCTCTACAACCTCGGGAACACGTGCTACGCCAACGCCCTCATCCAGGGATTGTCCAGGTCAGTGTTGCTCCTTAACGTAAGGCTCTCACACACTGCCCTTTTGGTTGGAGTCATTAGCTTTCTCCCGTAGTTTGCTTCAAGAACTGTTAATCACTGTAAGCGGATAAATCTAGAGCAATATTTGTGACTTATTCTTTGTGTTTTTTTCAAAGATAGCATCAAATCTCATGGTGAAAATGTATTACCTTGTTACAATTTTAATTATTGCCCCTTCAGTATTCCCTCTCTGGTCAATTGGCTGCGTCGCCTGCACTGTGACGAGGACGACACGCGCTTTCTGAAGGAACTGAAGAAGCTCGTGCTCGGTGAGAATTATTTTTTCCGTCATTGCTGAACGGTCTTACTTACAATTGATGTGTATTATTGGCCCCTGTATGTGTAAAAGGTGTAAGGGACACCTTTTTGCAGGCTATCTGGCCAGGTAGAAGTATCAGCTAGAAGTAGGAGAGCCACGCTCGAAATTCTGATTAGATAGTAGATTCCGATGGAGCTGAAGTTAAAGATTCGGTATTCATGGATGCAGTATTCTGTGGCAGTAGTGATTCAGCGTATCGTAAGATTATTCTATAATTTGCGACGGCATCATTAGCATTCATGTTTGTGAGTGTTTTAGTATTACTCATGACACCTAAAACTTGCATGTTCCTATAAGGATTTCCGAATTTTGGTATTTTTAGACCTTTTGTTGAACTGGTGATTGAAATCTACCATTGAATACTTGGTGAGAAAACGGGATGTTGACACTCTTCTCCTTTGCATCCAAATGACAATCGATGAGTAGCGTCAACACTTCGCTCTTTCGGCGGGGACCCGTAAACATTATTGGTGAATTCTATCTTCTGTTGTTCTCATATTCGTGAGCGCTTCTGGGGTTTGTTGTAGCTGTACGTAATTTGATGCAAAAGTCTACAGTTGGTCTGGTTCTGGGTCTCGCAGCTCGAAAGAGGGCGTGATGAAAGCCGGATAATCTTCCTAATTCGCAGACCTGGACGCGGTCGCGGACGCGACGCTCTCCGCGCACGACGTCTCCGAGGCGCTGCGGTCGCACGGATGGACGATAGGAGTGGGAGAGGAACATGTGAGTCAATGATTTAAGATTAAGGGAACGATGAAACAGAGATCATGGGGGCTCGATAATTACGTATGTGGCCGTATTGTTAGCAATCGCAGCTGTATACTTTTGAAAGAATGATGGGGGTTATTCTGTCTCACAGTTGGACCATCGGAGTGGCGGGAGACACTGATTGGAGATTTAGGGAACGGCTAAAGTGCAAATGTTTTTTACTCATGCATTTTGTTTTGGAAATCAAATGTGTCTCAAAAAAATCAACAATCCTCCAAACGTTTTGCCTATCTGTTAGCAGTGAAGCGCGGAAGGTGCTGCCATGATGGAAATCTGAATTGAACTTTGATTCTAACTTTCAAGCATGAACTTGGTTCGCAATTATAATTTAATACATCTACGACGTCTTATTGTGAGGCCTGGTGGAAGGGGTAGTAAAAATATAGAAATATGAAATTGAGGACACTCTCAAACCGTATTGGAACTCTTGCACGCCCCTGACGATCTTACATCAGTGAAGCATTATTGCTATTGGGAAATAGGGAATTCATGATTCACTGTTCCAGCCTCTTCAGAAATAGACGAGGGGCCAACTTATTTGAGTAAGTTGAATCAGGAAGACTACTAGGAAGACACTTGAGTAAGTTGAATCAGGAAGACACGTAGTTAATTGTATTAACGATTTTAAAATTAAATTTAATAAAATCGCAGGACCTACACGAGCTGTTCAACGTCTTCTCCACGACGTGGGAGGAGGAGCTGGGATGGACGATCGAGAAGCGAATGAGCACTGGTTAGTACCTTGGGGAAATTTTTTCGCTAACAAGGGAAGCTCCAGAGTAAAGGCTGACAGCAGCAATCAAAAAGCAGGTAAGGCATGTCAAGTGTTTCGATGTGGTTTTTTTTATAAATTGCTGTCGGGCACCTAGGTGTCCGAGACATAGTGCATTTGACATGACTTTCTGAACACTGCCTGACAGATTTGACCTTGACATAGGTCCCGTTTTCAAATTTTTGTGCTGTGTATGGCATGCTCACCGACAAGGCTAATAATAAGCGATGTAAAAAAATTGTCATTCATGATAAACCCACACTGCGCCTTTTAACACTTCAGCGCCGTGGTCCCGACTTTTGGCCAATTGGTGAAACCGTGATGCTCCAATTTGAAACATTATTCTTTTCGAGTTTGAGATATGATGACATTACCTTCCTTCCTTTCCTCTCTTGCGATCATGGCGCTTTGAAACACGGATTAGGATTCTCGAAACCCAAATTGTAGTTATTTTCAAAAATTTAAATATTTAATTAATTAATTAACTTGCTCAGGTCTGCTGGACGTGCGCGAGCTGAGCGAGGAGACGCGCAGCCGGGAGGATCTGGCGATGGAACGGTTAGTACGGTAGCATGTGGGGGTACGGTAGGTTGGGATACGGTAGCACGGGTTACGGTAAGATGAGAGTTATGGTAGGATAGGAGTACGATATTGCAGGATGGATGGATTCGAGAAATGTTGATAACTTTGGCATGATTCATTCGGGTTTCATCAATACTATGTCTTCTTTCTTTAGACGTTTTCCGCAATCTACTAGAGTTTCGTTGTGCCAAATAAAAAAATCGAAAGAATCGAAAGAAACCAAATGTTCCATCTGTTTTAGAAAAAAATCCACAGCTTGACGGGATCATCTTTACCGCGCCACCATAATAATTGTTGATTCTCATTTTGGAGTATGGTAGCCTGTAACAACGGTATTCTTGCAGCTACAACGGTACCTTGCGATTACGGTATTTCTCTTGCAGCTGCAGCGCGGCCGTCCGGCTGCAGTCGGTGCTGCGCGCGCCCAGCCAGGGCATTCTCGCGGAGCGCATACGGTGCGCCGTGCCCGGCTGCACGTACAAGGTACGATACGGTACGGTAGATATCGATTATTGAGCCGAGCTGGGATACGGTGGATGGGAACTTATTGATTTCTCATGTATTAAGAGGTACTGTAGATATTGTGATATCGTACAATGCACGTCATGAGATTATTGATTTTTTTATTCCTCCTATCCCCACAGAAGCATTGCCGATAAACGAAAGGGAAGTAGTAGGTTAGGTGAAGCAACAAGCTAGTATGTTTAAAACAAAATTCGAATAAAAAGTTGAGTTTGTGTGATACATTTGATATATTTATTTGATTGAACACACAACATTGATTTAGATTAATTATTTATTATACAAATGAAATTGCAGCGCATCAAGCACGAGGCGTGCTCGGTGATCCCAGTGAAGATCACGAAGACGATGCAGGTGAGGACTCCTCTAGAGCTCTAGAAATGATACCGCAGTCTCTTCATTCTGCACACTCTCTCGTCGACCGAGCGGGCGAGATAGTGTGAAAAATGAAGAGACGGCGGTGTCATTTCTCGAGCCCTAGACTCCTCCTTTCCCCTTGTTCGCATAAACAGCTAGAAGATCAAAAAGCTTACAAATTGTTAGAATATCTAGTATGTTTGTAGAAAAATATTGTAGAGAAAAAATGTTCCAATCCGACAAATTCTTTGAATATTTTAACGGCATTCTTCCAGCGAGAGAAAGGAAGTAAGAATCGAGTTTGTTTATACGCTTATATTTCTCATATGACGTTGTCTCAATGATCAGAGATTGCGAGAGATAGAGCAAATGTGAAAGAGGTAAAACCGAGAACTTGCAGGGAATGCGCGCGCTGCGAGTGGAGACCCTGCTGCGCGACCACTTCAGGATGGAAGTGATACGGTAAGGACACGATAGGGGAGGATACTGTAGATTATAACTTTTAATTTAGAAGCCATACTGAATCAGGTGAGATACCCTAACTTCGGAAGTGATTCGGTATGTGGGCTACGGTAGGAGAGGGTACTGTAGAAGCCATACTCTGTCAAGCGAGAGACCCTAGCGGATTACTTTAGGATGGAAGTAAGGATAGGGTAGAATAGACTAAAGGGTTAAAGGGTGTTCTGCAATACATAAAAGTCCTTAACATCATTAAAATGAGATCCATGTGCACACTTATTCGGAGACTATGAAAAATAGATCTTGCGGGTCTCAATGGTGGCTTTATCAATTTTACGTTGAAGGTGGTACTGAATAATGATGGTGTAATGGGATACTATATGCTACCGTACTGCCCATTATCGATCGATCCCTTACAGCGGTGCGACCTGCGACGACTGCAAGGCGCGCAACGGCCGCACGGACTCGGGCCTCCTCAAGCAGGCCGGATTCGCCAAGGTACGGTAGGGTATGGTAGAGAGGTATCGAGGACTGACTTATTTTTGAGAGTTTATCATCAAAATTTCCGAAATTTATCATTACGGTCATCGTTTGCACGTGTATGAGTTTTTTTTTTAGTCGTGAAGCATTTATCTTGCGGGTCTCAATCAGACTGTATTCGCCAAGGTACTTCAGAGTACGGTAGAGAGAGGCATCGAGTTGAGTTATTTTGGGAATTTTTGTTGAAAAGGATACCAGTCGACCATTGATGCGGTCATCATTTGCACGCCTATGTGATGGCCATGAAACATTTACCTTGCGGATCTCAAATGAGCAGGCTATGGTAGATGCTTATCGATAACTGATTTTAATCAATGGCGCATACCCCAGTAAGAGGCGAATCAAATGCGAATACTCTTGGAGAAATAGGATCCTTTAGTGGCGGAGAATTTCCGATGATTGGTACTGCTATAATTCTCTCGCGTTTGAGTTAGCCATGAAACATTTATCGCGCAGCACTGAACTTTAACTAGATTCTAGATTTAATATGGACTGACAATCAATTCTGTGATTGGGACCAGTTCTATCTATTGCAAAACCAAAAAAAGTTTCTGTGATTGCTACAACGATGGACTCATGATTATAGCATATCCATGAAACATTTATCTCGCGGCGAGCAATAAATACGATAGTTAGCGAAGCAAATGCAAAAGACAAGTCGTGAATAGGACCAGGAATGTGCGAGTGCTGAGCTGTGCGTGGGGTGCGATGTAGAGGGAATAATCTGGGAAGTAAGTAGACGAGATCTCGCTTGGGAGACAGGGTGAGATGATAAGGGATAGTCTTGGAGGATGATAAGGCGAGTCTGGTGTTCTGAATGCAAGACATGAAAAGCTAGAGAATAAAGCTAGAGGCGAGCCATCTTACAAGCCATCTGTTAGGATGGATGAGGATATGGGGGAGCTGGCGCCAACGCGGTGACTTGGCGCGCATGCTGCTGCGCCCGCCTCATCGCTTGAGGCAGCAGCCGGAGCTGCACTGGTCGTAGCGCGGCTGGCACACGCAGCCGGAGCCGCCGGACGAGGAAGAACCACACGCCATCACGATTGGGAGGGAACTGCGAATTTGGAATTTATGAATTTTATGAATTATTGATAGTGTCAGGATACGAATACTGAGGCAATTACGATGGGCAGGGAACTGGAATAGTACGGTAGCTACAGTAACGGATATCGATTTTGCTCTTTTTCCCGCGCCAAATTGTCAGGCAAAGGGGTACGAAACACAGTCCTATTGGGCATTGAAAAAACAGGATGATTGGGGTTGCTTGCTGCTTACGAGAAGTGAACGTGCACTTTAGGCTTGATCCTCCTTCTGCATCTTAGTATTCCCAATGATGACTGACCAGAATCCACAAAAGCTAGCTACATTACTCTTTTCTTTCCAATTCTACCGTACCCTTACCGGCATGCGTCCTGGCAGGAATTCCGGCAAATGGATCCGCAGCGGCTGCTGCTCAGCCCGGTGTTGGTGCACTGCGAGCCGCACGAGTCCTCGCATTGGGACCTGGGTTACGGTAGTTTGCGGTAGCGATAGATTATGGTCGCAAGTATGTTTTCGCGCTGGGACCTAATGATGCTACGTTATCTCATTCAAATTTATGAAATGAGGAATTGCTGTTTACATTAACAGATTCGCAGCGTTTATATCAGCGAATAGCGATGTCTGGATTAATTGGTTGAGCGGTGAAACCCGAATCGGATATGATCGAAAGTTTGCGAGCAATAAAATGCCTCGATGTACCTGCACGAGCCCTCATCCGTGCCGCTGCCCATCACGATCTGGATGGTCTTGCCCCGGCCGCTACCGTAATCGTCGTCCGAGTCGCAGTCGTTGTCGTCCCTGAATCAGGGGTACGGTAGTATCGATTGGGTGGATACGGTAATCGATTGGGGTTACGGTACCTGCACTGCCGGTTCCAGCTGTTGTTGTCCGAGTAGCAGCCCTGGTTGCACGTGTTCTGGAACGGGGGGTACGGTAGCTACAGTACCACCTAGAGCTACTGTCCGCCAGTGAGTACGGTAACCGATTACATTAGCCCTGCAGTGCACCTAAATCTGTTACAGTCTGCGACAGTTGCCTACAGAACGTGGTTGCTATGCAGTATCTTTCTTTCTTGTGAGAGAGAAGTATGGCACGATTGGAGTACGGTAGCACTACAGTATGACCTACAGTATACCTGGCAGGCGTTCTGGCACGAAGAACCGCGCCCAGAGCACGCATTGTTGCACTGCTGTGAGCAGCCGGTTAGGCAGGCAAGGGGGACGGAGATCTGAGAGCGTGTGGTAGATTAGGTACTGGTGGGTTTTACTGCATATTTTGGTATTGAGAAGCAAATTGTAGATACCACTATGCGCGCCTAGTGAGGGGAGGTGGGAAAAGAATTGGGGTTTTCCGCGTTTAGATACTGTGTCACTATAGGCTGGAATATGTATTGTTACACTGTTGAGAGCAGCCGGTTAGGCAGGCAAGGGGGACGGAGATCTGAGAGGGAACGATAGATTGGGTACTGTTGATAAGAAGTGATACATGCATTTGTTTTCTTGCCGCAGACCGCGTATCTATTGCAAATATATTATTTTGGGGCATATAGTGAGATAGTGAAGCACAGACGCGCATAGCATGTATAGGTTAGGATATCTATTGGCGCTGTGTCCGCATGATCAAATTGATGTGAGCAGCAAGTGAGACATGGATCTGAGTGTACGGTAGATTGGGTACTGTGGAGGGGTTACTGTATGCAAGCATGTTTTGGTTTTGGGAGGCTGATTGCTGATACTACTACCGCCTATATCCGTTCAAGGCTTGTGTAGTGTACAGATAGTGAAACACACGACAGACAGGTGAGTTTAAATGAGAAATGATTAGTGTACTGGCACGCTTGGGCTGGGTATACCTACTGGGATAAGCGGACATTATTTAAAAATAACGATCAGTTCTTGGAATACAGCTGCACGATGAAACTTGTAAATAGCTTGAACTGACCTGCAGACTCTTCTCGGTCGCGTCGCACGCCGAGTTGCACTGTCCGCTGCACGCGTTGTTGCAGTTGCGATTGCCCGTCTGAGAATGATCTTTGATCTCTGGTCTTTAATCTTTGATCTTTGATCTTTGATCTCATACCTGTCCACAGAAGCTCAGACAGACGCCCTGGCAGGCGGAGTTGCACGAGTTGCGCGAGCTACTGGAAAGAGGGCGAGATAGGGAAGTAGGAGGAGGTGGGGAGGGGGGGGGCTGGTGAGGTTGTGTTTCACAGTCTGCACATGATCTCTCTATTAGATACTCAATACTGTTGCTATTTCATCGTCCTTGGAATAATAAAAATGCTGGAGCGATGGGGGAAAGGAATGGCGAGGTACGGGTTTCACAGTCTCCTTTTGATCTGCGCAATACCTCCATACTTCAATATAGTTCGCAATTCATGTCTACAAAAGAACGCAAAGAAAGTGTGAGAATACCGTAGGACGGGGTTACTGTAATATCCGAGGGTACAGTAGCCAAGGGTTACTGTAAAATGCGGAGCATATGTTAACACTACGGTGTATCACCTCTGGACGCCATTCGCCGCAGCTTTGCTGGCACTTGGGCTGGTTTTTTTTACAAATAAGGCAAACGATGGATTTGCGCTTCACGGAATCATCCTTATCTCAAGCATTATTTGTAAAGCAATGGGTCTTATCCAATTCATTTCGAATAAAATGTAGGGAGATGTGATTTCATCTATGGTTGTGTGTTTTTATGGGTTTTTTTTACGGTAGACTTCTGTAACGAGCTAATAATAAGAGTACGGTGTATCACCTCTGCACTCCGCCGCCGCAGCTCTGCTGGCATTTCGGCCGGCAGCCGGCGATGCACTGCGCGAGCAGTGAGGAGGTCAGCGCCACGGCGGTGCACGCGGCCGAACACTGGAGTACGGTAGATGAACGGGGCTTGGTTATCGAGGACTGATTTTAATACAGCCGAACACTGGAGAACGGTAGATTGCAGGGTTTTGCTATTTACGTGGTTGTGAATGAATTTGGAAGTACCGTAGATTGGGTTTGGTTATTGAGGAGTTAATGAGGACTGCGATTCATTCAAATCATAACAATACCTGCGTATCGCACGAGGACATGCAATTGGACCGCGAGTTTCCGCCATTGCCGCAGTTGTTATTGTTGTTGTTGTTGTTATTGCAGTTCGAGGGGGAGATGCAGAGGCAGGAGGAGGACTGTAACGGGGTTACGGTAGAGGATTATTGATTATTCGAGAATGATCTTTGATCTATCGAAGGACGTGCTTACTAGAGATGGCAAATGAAGAGAACACTCTCCTCATTATACGCGCTCTCTCACCAGTTGGTTCGACTAGAGAGTGCGTTGAATGAGGAGTAGAGTGTCGAAGATAAACGACTATTCACTTCATTTCTAAATGACTATTCATTTATACCGGGCGACGACTATCCGACTAGTCAGAATCAGAATGATCTTTAAACGAATATTCGTTTATCCATCGACTATTCGCGACTATTCTCATTCTCATTCGTCTCAAATCTCTTGAGCGGAGTGGGGGGAGAGGAGAAGAATTCGAATGAGTTTCAATGGAAATGTCACCCTCCTCCTCATTCATTCCATCTCCTCCCCAGTTAAACGAATAGTCGCCCGCTAAATGACTATTCGAATAGTCAGAATGAGAGGGATACGATAGTCACTGGCTAAACGAATATTCGTTTACGAATCATTCTGACTATTCGATAGTCGCCAAACTGTTGTTTTCGATACTCTAATGAGGAGAGTTTTTCTTCACTTGCCATCCCTGGTGCTTACCCCCTGGTTGCAGTTGCATTGCGGCGCGCAGTTGTTACTGTTGTTGTTATTGCACTGTCGGCGATGCCGAATCAGTCGATCGAAGACTGGATTCGGCCCAGCGAGGGTCTCGCCTGGAAGCAGGGAGGAGTACGGTAGCGCCGCGCGAAATTCAAAAAGGAATTTACCAATAATAATGGCGAGGAACAGCCACGGTAGCCTCATTGGAGTGCGAGGTGGCGCGGGATACGGTAAGGGATACGGTAACGAGATGGGGGTAGGGGTACCAGGAAGACGTGAAAGGCAAATGGCCGGAGGCTATATATGGAGTGCCTGGGGGCGGAGCCCGGGCCAGGGAAAAGGGGTTCCGTGTGATCCAGAAAGGTAGGTAAGTAGACCGGACGAATCCGGAATCTGCCGGGACGGCGAATGGACGTATTTGGTCAAAACAACGCGCGCGTGGTCATCGGATGGTCTTCCGTGTCTTGGAGGGAAGTAGGGTTCGTGCGGGTAGTGATATCTTCATTTTACGTGCTCTGTTGCTGGCTAGAGTGCCGAGAGAGTATGTAGAAGAAAGAGACGATAATTTAAAAATGTGAGAAGTAGGGGTAGATGGGGATCGAGATTGGGCTTCCGGATGGTTTGATTAATTTTTGTTGTTGTTGTTACATGAGACAATACGATTGGAAACATCGAATTTCGCCTTGAGGGATTTAGACGTGTGAGTGAAGCGGGGAAGTGACTTGGAGATCTCTAGTATTGAATTGTGATAGATGTTTCCTAATGTCTCTGAAGACGATCGAAATAAGGACGATCCGACGTGGTTTCAAGATCCTTTGAAACATCAAACAGGAGTGAAGCTGAAATAGCGGATAATTGTTTTTGTACTCAATGGGATCAATGATGATACTGTCAGCTTGCCAGAAATGCGAAGAATGTAGATAGAGTGAAGCACAGACGCTTCTTGGCATCTTAAGATAATGTTCTGACTAGGGTTCTCTTATTGGAAAATCAATCGTTAATGGAAAATGGACCCCTCTCCCTCTCATTTTCCAATAACGGACGAGAACAATGCGGTCGCTTATTAGAAAAATGATTGTTATTGGAAATCCAATAGTTATTCGATTTCCAATAAGGAAAAATTTGGGGCTCCAATCCGGAAAAATTTTCAATAAGAGAACTCTACTTCTGACTGTATTCAAACGTGAAATATTGTGATTGCTGGATTACGGTAGCACCACAATTATCGATTTCCTCCTTGCAGTTGCCGCCCGCGCTGATCCTCCGCATCGAACGACTGGGCTGGCTGCCGTCCGGAGCCTGCTATAAGGTGAGGGAGGGCCAGGAAATGGGGTGGGGGGGATTTACCGGAGCCGGAGCCGGGAAATAGGACGAACCAGCAAATTATGGAATCGGTGTTGTAAAGCAATGGTGACCATACATTTTCATACCTACCGGGCCGGGAATCAGATCACTGTATATTTAATGGAATCTGTCGTCAGATCACAGTATATCCGCTATAAAGTCAGGTTTTAAGCCATAGACCACTATATATTATCGGCTATTAGTGTCAGACCACTATATTTTTGGTCCCCGGTTGGATATGAAAATGTATGATGGTGACTCGAGAATTGGATAGGTCCCCATTTGAGCTGTTTAGTTGAGCAGGTGAAACGGGGAAGTGACGGTTCATCGTAACAGAGAATGTAGCCGGTTGTTGGCGGAGCCGGGAATTGTGTACGACCGTCAAGTATTGTACGAGAGCCGTCGATTTGCGGGGCCGGGTGTTAGGCGGATGTTTCCCAAATCCGTAAAATATGAGAGAGCCGTCGATTATCACAGATCGACGATCACGTCGACTTTGCGGAGACGCTGGACGTGCGCGATTTCTGCTTCTACCGATCGAAGGAGGCAGACTACGATCGATCGGCTGCCGAGTCGAGGTACGGTGGACGTTGTATGGTCAAAATCATGATTATACTCGAGAAAATTATTTTCTTACTAATGTTTTTTGTGCTTCATCCCGTTATGAAAGGCTCGGAGGATTGAACTTGTTTGATAGTCCTTGGTAGGTTCTCAAATAAATAACGCTTTTTCGGTCAGATGATATGACAATGACATTTTACGCATTTATAGTGATTCTGATGAACGACTAGTCTTATGCTTTGACAAAATTTTGCTTAAAACGCGTTCTCTGTAAGATCCAAGGTGGGGTGGCACAGTTTTCTTAAAATGGCCTGCCGAGGCTCAAACTTCACTAACATAACCCCTAAGGACGATATTTGCGATTTTTGAATTTCAATCCTAAAAATTTTGATCTTTGATCTTTGATCTTTCGAAAAATAAATTTCAGATATACCAATCGTGTGATAGCTCATTCGAAAGAGCATAAAAAGTTATGCTAAAAGCCGGAAGGATTTAAAATTTCATCCATTTTGACCCAAGTTATGACTCAAAATATGACGATTTTCGTCCATTTTGACGAAAATATAAGTTTCTACCCATGATGGCATGATTTCCGGGGTCCTATTTTTTTATATTAGATGTATTTTATAAAAAAATAAAACTTTTATAAGTTTGCAGGCCGCATTTTCAAGGCCAATGTATCGAAATTTTCATCCAACCGCGGTTGACCAAGCCTTTTTTCACCAAATGGTCCACACCGAAAGGGCTCAGAATGATAAACAGGCAGTTGTTTCTAAATCAAATAATGTTTTTTCGTCATTTTCAACCATTTGGCCACTTTTGGTAAGCATTTTGACTATATTATTTGACGAGTCTCACCTCGACTATTTTCACATAAGGGTCCCCCCTTATGTGAAAAATCGTGATGGGGGTATGTTGGAATTGATCACAATAACATGTATGATTGTGCTAAAAGTTATATAAAACTTATTTTTAGTCACTTTAACATATTTTTACTTGAGTCTGAGGTTCTTATTTCGATGTGGCCGCTAACCTGATTTATCACATAAGGGGGGACCCTTATGTGAAAATAGTCGAGGTGAGACTCGTCAAATAATATAGTCAAAATGCTTTCCAAAAGTGGCCAAATGGTTGAAAATGA
>LS485969.1:37793-51110 GCA_900490705.1 Pristionchus arcanus
TTTCGTCAAAATGGACGAAAATCGTCATATTTTGAGTCATAACTTGGGTCAAAATGGATGAATTTTTAAATCCTTCCGGCTTTTAGCATAACTTTTTATGCTCTTTCGAATGAGCTATCACACGATAGGTATATCTTAAATTTATTTTTCGAAAGATCAAAGATCAAAGATCAAAATTTTTGAAACTAAAGTTCAAAAATTGCTTGTACCCTCCCTAGGGGTCCTGCTGGTGAAGTTTGAGCCCGATATGATAAAATTTTTTAAAACTGTGCCATCTCAGGCCCCGATCACTGCGTTCTTACAGAGAACGCGTTTTAATTCCGAAAAAAGCTCATAATCATTTTGTGTTTCACAGCGATATCAAAGGCTCAGGGATTCGAACCTGTTCGATTCATCCTAGAGCCTTTCCACGCAAAAATTATAATGTTGATCATTACATGGAGCCAGGTTACGGTAGTTATTCGTTGCAGGACGCCGGAGCGGACGTCGCGCATCGTGGGCGGATGCGCAGGCAACGCGGCGCGCGCCGCGTTCGGCGACGCGGCCTCGCCCGCGGGCGGCGGAGCGCCGGCACTGGGCGCCCTGCCCTTCAAGTCGTACGCGACGATCGAGTGAGTAGGGGTACGGTAGCATTCGGTGGATTGATTCTGGACAATGCTGGAATGGATGAATAGGGGTTGAAGCGCGGGAGTGACTGGGTGAAAATAAGAACTTTCTTTCTGTCATTAGTGCAACACGTTTGATACGGTAACGGTACAAGGTTGATTTAATAGTTACAAGATGAGTGCAAATGCAATTGGGGCTGGTTAGTGCTGGCACGGATGAGTAATGGCTGGAGCCCCGTACTGCCGGGTCAATGACAGAGAACTGTTCTCGTTTTAGCCTCGGATTCATTCAAGCGCAATTTTGCTTTCTTGCTTGAGAAGAAATTAAGGTCAATCAATTTTTGTCTATTCACGAGATGTGCGTAGATTGAGTTGAGCTGGCAGTATCGCAATTGAGTCCACGCGGAAGCCCTAATCTCACTGGTCGCTATTTGGTCAGTGCCGAAGAATTGGACAATGGCATATCCGGGTATTCCTCCCTCCTGAATCTTACTCGATTCGGCGGAGGTTCTATTGTACTCGGGCGGGCCGGGTTTTTGTTTGTTTGCGTGCTTGTTTGGGTGTTTGTTTTGCACCCCGCGAGACTACTACCGGGCGGTAGGGCTACCTGAGTATTTTCTGACGATTCCTCCTCCCTTCCTTTAGAGTGCTGCCTAGTTTTCTCTGACTGACGAGAGACTAGGCAAGATGAAGAGACGGGAGATATCTCTAGTCCCCATGATCACTAACTCTGTCTTACTGGTGCGAATGACCATCTCAATATGGCACAGTCTGTCGCCGGTTAAAGAAATGGAGACTGAAATAAGAGCCGTCGTTCACGTACTACCAGTTCTACTCCATATACGGAGTACGGGAATCGGCCAAGGATGTGCTTAGGGGATAGGTGGAAAGGTATTCGAAAAAAAAAGTTTGGCATGAGATGAGGGATCTTTGCTAGCGTATTTGGGGGGTTTGATGAGTTCCTCATCTTTATCATAATGTAGTAGGAGCAGCCGCATTTGGATATCGGCTGAAACCGAACAATGGTCGTTGTCGTATGAAAAAGGGATTGAAGTAAGATCCGCCGTTCATGTTCTACTGGTTGTACTAGACAACGAGTAAAGGAATCGGGAGATGCAGGGACGTGTTTGGGCACTGAGGGGGGAAAGGGTTCCAAAAATGATGGGTGGCAGACTATCGAGTGATAGGGTTTTTTCGTTGCTATTTGTAGGGGTTTTTCTCTATCCACATCGTCGTTATCATCACATATTACAAGTAAGCACAGTTGGCTATCGCCTGAAACCGAAAATAGAATGGTCGTACAAAAAAAAGCGGCTGAAATTTGATCCACAGTCGAGTTGGGAATCGAGGAAGACAAGAAGATGTGTGGGGACTGAGAGCAAAGAGCTGCGGGAAATTATGAAGGGGACTCTATTCGGTGATTTTTTGTAAGCTGTCTATCCTATCACGATCATTCATGAAAAAGCTAATCGAACACTACCTGGAATTTGAAAACATACCCCGCTTTTGAGGTTTCCGTTAATAAGGCATGTAACCTACGATATGGAAACACTACCCGTTTTCATAGAATAAATCGGTTTCCTAGGTCTTTTCCATAAACATACCCCGCGCTCGATGGATTTTCTCACCTAACTATTCCATGTATGATTCGCGATTTCAATGGATTGGCCCCGAGTGCAGTTGAGGATGGCCTGAAACCGAATTGATGAAGGGGTTTTTTTATTTTTATTTTTTTACCAATCGAATTTTGCCAATTATTAAAAATGGATGTGATAAACACGGTTATAGATCACATGAAACCCAAAACCTCTAGTCTACTGGCACATGCGGTGAACTGAAAATGTTTTTTTTCTATTATTAATTATCGATTTTTTGCAGCGGCGGCTCTTTCGTGGCGGAGAACGTGGCGGCGGCGCGATACCGCTACCAGCTGCGCGCGGTCAGCGAGCACAAAGGTACGGTAGGAGTACGGGGGGTCAGATCAGTGATTCGTAGCTGATTAGCGTGCACAAAGGTACGGCAGATGATGGTAGATGGAAGTTCGATAGGACGGATCCGTGATTATTTGGAGGGTTAACGTTTGCTTGGTTTTGTAAATGCAGTAAAGACGCAGCATATTTGGTGAGTGTTTTTACTGTAACGAGCAAGGTGCGATGGGTCAGCATCGTGATTCAGGCCTTGCCGAGTCGGGCCACTACCTCACGTATCGACGCGGACTGGGCGCGAACAGCCACGTGTGGTACCTCACCAACGACAGCCAGGTACGGTAGATTACATAAGGCGAGGTACGGTGGGCCAGATTAATCATTCCTATACACTAGCAGGATATGGTTTATTATTATCGTATTAAATTTGTAAGCCAGTGACGTATCGCATGGCTGATCTCCTCCGAGACCTTGGTTCGCCCTAGGAGCCCCGTTTCGCCGGGTTGGGAAAATGCACGAATACGAATGAGAATGCATGATCAAAAAGATAGTTTGGGGGGGGGTTAAAGTGGTACGGTAGTCGAGTTAGATGGGTCAGTTGTCTGATTGTGATGAGATTGGGTTTGGCAGGATACGATAGTTAAGGTCGATGGGTCAGATCAACAATTCTCAGGTCACGCGCGTACCGTACTCGAAGGTGGCCGGCGCACAGGCCTACATGCTCTACTACGAACGGATGCGGGTCCCGCGACAGTGATTAGGGTACGGTAAATGAAGATTATCGATTGAATTGCCCTTTTGTACCTCACCAGATCTCGTTCAGTCTTTCATCGATTTTTTTGCTGTGTTTTTAGTAATTCCGTTTGTTTTAATTAAGTATCTGTAATTAAATGTCCACATAGTAAGCTCAGATTTGTGTGCGATCATCGAAGATTTGTAAACACTTGTATCGATTATTTGCGATTCGAACATATTACTTGTCGGAACTATCTAGAACAAACTCAGATAATAATCTCAGAGGATAATAAAGAATTTTTTATTCAACTGTGGGCACCAATGCAAGAGGTTGTTTGATCCTTCTGATATCTGACTCGTAATCGTATGCAGTAAGAAGTGAGGAAATTAGTCTGACAATGACATGGGAAATTGATCCTACGACATGGCTATGTTAGTTATGACTTGTCCTACACATCACTGCGTTGTCAAAATATATCTCGACTTCCTTGTGCCTATGTTTGCAAATATCGCCAATTTTTTCGCTTTGCCTCCCTCGCTTGACATGGATGCACCTTTACCCCCAATACTACCGTAATCCCCTCCAATCTACCGTACTCTTCTGCAGATGGACGATTCGCTTCCCTCCTCGTTCGACCTGATCGTTGTCGGCACCGGACTGGCCGAGGCCATGCTCGCTGCCGCTGCAGCAAGGAGCGGCTGCAGTGTGCTGCACCTGGATGAGTGAGTAGTTCAAGAATGGATGTGATCTAGGCCAGCCGGGTTAGAGAGAGCGGGGAGAGGCGAGGCAGAGCGGCTGCAGCGTGTTCCATCTGGATGAGTGAGTAGTAGGGGATTAGGTGGCCTCGGGCAAGAGCGAGAAGAGAGATGGGGCCTGGATATGAGTAAAGAGTGTTTTTACCCGGAAAATATACTGTGATCAAAGTACTCAAATAGCAAGGAATATTGTATTGGTTGGGAAACGGGAAACCTCCGGATTCTTTCTGATTAGTTCTTTTTCGGTTGAATTATAGTTTTGTTGCAAGATCAAATGCAAGGGTGACTGATAGATTGACAAGACCTCATAATGTAATTTCGTGCTTCGCACTCGTTACCTCATAATGTAACGAGTGCGAAGCACGAAATTTTCTGGGACAAATGAGCAATTATTGGTGTCATTTTTCCCCAAGACAGAAAACCATTGATAAATTTCATGGATTGCCAGATAGTAGTAACCGCCGGGATCTCTTGTTACAATTAGGACAGGTAAGACACTGCTCGATTGTACTGTCGATGGCTACGCTAGAAAGGGCTCACCAGTAAAGAACAAGGTATCGGCTTTAAAAAAATCATATTTCAATAACGGGCTACCGTACTCCTCACAGGTGCGCGTACTACGGTGGCGAGTGGGCTAGCTTCAACCTCCGATCGATCGACGAGTGGGCGGAGCGAGAGCTGAAGAAGGAGAGGGGAGAGGATCAGGTGAGATCTAGACGCGCCGGGCTATAGAGAGTGGAATGTGAGGGAGATGAGTGGGAGGAGTGGGCGGAGCAAGAGCGGTCCAATGTAATAAGTTAGCCTCATTGTGAATAGTGGACTTATGTGGTGCTGTATGTCCAGGCAACTTGTGATTTATTGTTCTTGTTTTTTGAAAGGTTGAAAATGGAGAACCAATATGAGACCCCGATGAGAGTGCGTGATGTAGCCAGAATGAAACGGCAAAGTTGCGGTGATATTTCTGGTATCCGGATCTAAGGCTCCTGTTGTGGTCAATTTGTCTGATGAATGCGCAATAACAGTAAGAATAGCAATAAAAACAACCCCATGCATCCGGAGTTGAAGCTCCTGCTTGTAGGATCTAATAATAATAACAATAACAACCCCCAGGCGCCTCCGGCCCCCGACGCCTCACTGGTGAGAGAGGGCGAGTCGCTCACGCGCATTCGTCGTCGGTCGACCATCCGGGTGACCAAGGACGAGTGGAGCAAGGCCAGGTACGGTAGATTAGGTTATCGATAACTGACTGATTATTAGTACGGTATGATTATCGATCGATTACTGACTGAATAGGGTGATACCGCAACCGATCAGGGAAGTGGGTTTACGACTAGTGGTAGTCCGTGTGAACAGAGTGGAGCAAGATGTGGTAGATTGGAAAATATTTTATTCCCTTTAAAGGATACGAAGCATCACTTCGATCCACCCGCTCAACTCATAACGCTCTAGTGAAGCACAAATCAGCCGTACGAGTTTGAAAAAGAAAGAATTATACATAAAAAAACGGGTCCAACAAAAATGCTTGGGCCCTCTTGCTTATCTCGCCGGACTTGTTGCTTAATTGGATTGGTGTCGCGGTACAGTGGCCATGAGTTGTCGATAACTGCTTTAATAGTACGATATCAACGATTACGGTACTCAATTTCCAGCTCAGCGCCCTCGACGCGTGATGCGCCTGCTGCTACAGGGGCATCTGAAGGCGACGACGACGACGTCACAGCCCCTCCTCCTCCTGCTCCCGTTCCATCGTGGAGAGAGGACGCGGAGGAGCACTGGAGAAGGTTCAGCATCGATATCTCGCCTAAGGTACGGTAGGAGGAGGAGGGGTATGGTATCTGCCAGGTGGGGTGGTATCTGCCAGGTAAGGCCTAAATGTAAGAGGGTAGGAAAGATCCAGAGTAAGAGCGCAGGGTACTATGGAGAGTTACGTTTCGTGGCGACTCAAAATGCTAAATGGAGAACGTGAGACAATCAAGTTCAGAACTAGAAGAGAAAAAAAGCATTCATGTGTTCATTGTCGTTTCTAAATTCGAGAGCTTCTCGGTATTAATGTTCTGGCCATCTATCTTGATTAGCGGAATCGATGAAGCGAGAAGGTTACGGGTTGTCGACGGTAGCGATGAGACAAATCGGCACGCACCTCTCTAATTTCGAATGTCCTCTCTCCGGACGACATTGTTCAAACTGAGGAGTAGCGCGTGCCGATCATTAATACTGAATTATTTGTTTTGTACTACCGAGGATCAAACAAATTGCAACTTGCACTTGTGTCACATCTATTAGAAGTTTGTGCAACCGCGATTCAGCAACCGCTCAAGCATTCGCCCTCGCGCAGGTTATTTTGAAATTGGTTAAGTTTTGCTAGTGTCTGATTGGCGAGTGATCATGGGAATCGAGGAGAGTCTTTATCATCTGTCAATCACACAGGTCATGAAACTCAAAATGTGGTGTGCTTTTTCCAAATTTTTCAGAATTTTGGGCGTAAGGAGGCTAGGTTTTGGGAAATCTACCCTGATTACCTGGAATGGTGGCATGCTTTTCTCTAATTTTTGTTCAAATTGGCCCAAAAATGTGGAATGCATAGGTGGTTTTCCCGGTGGTATTTGACCTCTGCTGTCAATCAGACTCCCCCATTACAGGTGCTCCTCTCTCGCGGCGACCTCGTGCGCACGCTCTGCGACTCGGAAGTGTCCGCGTACGCGGAGTTCAAGGTAGGGGAGAGTTGATCTTTGATCTTTGGTCTTTGATCTTTGGTGATTGGTTTGACACACGTAAAGAGGAGATATTAGCAATAGTACATGGCTAAGACTCTAAAACTGTTAGTGGTGCGTGAATGCGCCTAGTGAGGTTAACTAACAAGCACAGGTTGTGCCTAGGAAGTGTCCGCGTACGACGAATTCAAAAACTGTCTACTTTTTTAGTTGTTCTTTGTTTACTAATTTCTCTACGCAGAATTCAAGGTGAGGGAGAGTTGACCTTTGATCTTTAGGGAGTGATCTTCGATCTCTGAGATGTGTATCTTAATTTTGACCTGTATGATACGTCACAACCCATATCGATACTATCATTGTTGCGTCCATGGCTAAGGTTCTAATATGGCGCGGTGCATGAATGCACCTAGTGAGGCTTACTAGGAGCAGGTTGTGTATAGGAAGTGTCCGCGTACGCGGAGTTCAAGGTGAGGGAAATGGTCTTTGAACTTCACTCTTTGATTTTTTCTGATTATACAATACATCCCATATTCATTGACGAAACTGATATGCAAGATTTTTAGCCGATTAGCAAAACTTGGATGTTCCTAGGCGACATCGAATTAGAACCGCGCAGAGTTTAAAGTAAGAAGACATAGATTTCTTGAACTCATATTTTTAGCAGTGATCTTTGATCTTTAATTGATTTGAGTATTTGTTAAGCTGAATCACGCTCTCGCATTAGCCAAGCAACCGTGCAAACGACTCCTCACTAGTGCGCGCAACGGTAATGCTCCTTGGCGAAATCGAAAGATCAGCGCGCAGGGAGTGGCAGAGTTGTGTCGCGGAGCCCACTAACCGACAATTTTCGAAAATTGCGGATCTCCCGGGCAACTTGCGGAACATAGCCCATCAGTGACCCCAAGGCGAATTTTGTTTTATTTTTTAGACGAGCTCTATCCTGCATCGTCGGTTGTTGGCTGCAGATAGCTAGTATTGCTCGTGAAGCACGGATGCACGTTGTCGAATTCCATTCCAATTATTTGACCGGTAACTTTATCACAGCTGGTCGATCGGCTGCTGGGCGTGGCGCGATCCCGCACGGAAGAGGACGGCGGCGCGTCGTCATCGATCGATACCGTGGACGTCCACCGTATCCCGTGCTCGCGCGGCGACATCTTCGACAGCACCGCCCTCAGGTACGGTAGGATGGAGGCTATTGATTGATAATTGATTTTTTTCCAAGATCAGGCGAACACTAAGATCTGGAGGGATACGGTAGGAGGAGGAGGGGGGTATTGATTGATTGAGGGAAATGGCTTCTGAGAGCCGATTAGTGTGCGTTGACAGTAGATAATGTTGATTGTAACTCAAATGATTGATTATATTTGCAAATACCATTGACGAACACGATAAATTTCGCAAACTAGTGCTGTGAGCGAAACGCGGGCTCACCGTTGTGTACTTTCATAAACATTGATGCAGTATTGCTGAATGCAGTATTGATTATCGATTACCCGATTACAGTATGCATTCACAGTATTGATTGACATGACTACGTACAAAACATTGATTACGGTAGAAATTATCGATTACCCAATTACAGTATGCTGGACAAGAATCGGCTGATGAAGCTGCTCAAGCTGTGCATGCAGTGGCACGCGGCGCCCGATCAGTGCGACAAGATCAGAGGTACGGTAGGCTTATAAGAGTACGGTAACAGGGCGGGGTCAGAGGTACGGTAGCTTTTGTGGTCAGGCCAAACCATCAATCATTGGTACGGTAGGTATGGTATCAGAGTGCAGTAGCAAGGCATCGATCAATGTAGAGTATTGTAGAGGGGGGGGGGGAGGTTGCATGGACGAGGGTTTTGCTGGATTGGGCGGCCTATTGATGTGTCATCATTCGAACTCGGTATTTGGAATATTTACATGTCGTGGAGAATGTGTTCTGAACTAATGTTTCGTGCTTTATGAAGGCAGCTTGTATAATGTGACAATGAATCACGCAGAAAGAGTCTTTATTATCAAAGACAAGGGGAGGGCGTGGGGCGTGGGAGGTAGAGGCTACTCCTCTTCCCTCCTCTCCTCTCCCTTCTGAGGGGCACAAGTCGGCTCGTCAGTTGGTCGTCTTCTCCTCTGCGGTGTTGCTCGTCTTGTCCTGCAAAGAAGGAGATGATGAATCTGGGTTGGGGCCGGGAATTGGGCCATATGGATTCCCCAATTCCCTCATGGGCGTGTTACGATCGAAGACATCGAGGAGTTGGCATCCGCAAACTATCGTTTGACTTGTCAGCCAAGGGGTGATCAGCAATCAAAGATGCTCCCAGATTACAGTATCTACCGAGTTTGCAGCAGCCCCCTCCCCTCCCCGTTCCTCCCTACCGTATACCTTGCTGTTCGCCGAGTCCTTTTTCCTTGCGGCGGCCTTCTTCTTGGCGACGGGAGTCGTCGTCGCGCCCTTCTTCTTGTCGTCCACCTGCAAGGGAGCCGGGAATTGGTCCATGGCGAGAGGGCGACCGGGAATTAGTCTATTCACGTGAAGCCTAAACACCACATATGAAGGAGCAGCGATGCCGAGTTCCACACATCATTTTGGTGCGGTAACATGGCGCCAACCTGGCGGATGCGTGGCGCAAAGTCAGACTACACAAGGGTCCCGTGATTCTGAAGGCTGCCAACCTGGCGGGACGCGCTCACTTTCGTCGCTGGCGCCATCGCGGTGACGGGCGCCATCACGCTCTTCTTGTCCTCGGTCGACGCACCCGACGTCTTCGAGCGGGGCGCCTGCAAGGATACGGATTACGGTAGCTGCATCAACCAAGATACGGTATAGCTCCCATAATGTAATGAGGAGTGAATGGATAATATAGCGGGGCGCCTGAAAAGGAAGGGGGGGTACGGTATCGGAGTACGTTGTGGTTACGGTAGCCTACACCTACAGTAAACCCCAGCCCTACAGGCGCCCGACGTCTTCGAGTGGGGCGCCTGAATGGAGGGGGATACGGTAACTGGGTACGGTAATGTTGTGGTTACGGTAGCCTACCCCTTACAGTAAACCTCAGGCTGAGTCCTCAGCCCTACAGGCGCCTGAATGAGAAAGGAAACGGCAACTGGGTACGGTACTCTAAATATGTCATGGCGGGCACGATAGCGGATTACGGTAGCATCGGAGGAGTTGCAGGATTGCGAAAAAAGTGATCAAAATTGAAAGAGGATTTCCTCCCTACCGTATCCCGGTTCCGTAAACTCTCACTCGCGTGCTCATGGCCGTCTTTCCGCAGGCTCCGGCAACTAGCAACTAGGTCTCACTGTTCTACAGCCCGGCTCTAGTCCCGGTTCCCCGCATCCGTCGAATAGTCTCACTCACTCGCGTGCTCATGGCCGTCTTTCCGCCGGCTCCGGCCGCGCCCTTGGGCGGCTCGTCGAAGTGCGCCTGCACGCGTGTCACGCCATCCGCCGCCGCGTCCTCCCACCTCCACACCTTTGCGATCTGGAAAGAGGGCCGGGAATTGTGAGGATAGAGCCGGGTATTAGGCTAGAGCCAGGGAGATGGAAGGCAGGGGATTAGCCCCCCCCCCTAGCAGCCTACGGTACTCACGTCCTTCTTGGAAAGGCTAGAGCCAGGGAGATGGAAGGCAGGGGATTAGCCCCCCTAGCAGCCTACGGTACTCACGTCCTTCTTGGAAAGGCTAGAGCCAGGGAGATGGAAGGCAGGGGATTAGCCCCCCTAGCAGCCTACGGTACTCACGTCCTTCTTGGAAAGGCTAGAGCCAGGGAGATGGAAGGCAGGGGATTAGCCCCCCTAGCAGCCTACGGTACTCACGTCCTTCTTGGAAAGGCTAGAGCCAGGGAGATGGAAGGCAGGGGATTAGCCCCCCTAGCAGCCTACGGTACTCACGTCCTTCTTGGAAAGGCTAGAGCCAGGGAGATGGAAGGCAGGGGATTAGCCCCCCTAGCAGCCTACGGTACTCACGTCCTTCTTGGAAAGGCTAGAGCCAGGGAGATGGAAGGCAGGGGATTAGCCCCCCTAGCAGCCTACGGTACTCACGTCCTTCTTGGAAAGGCTCGAACCAGGGAGATGGAAGGCAGGGGATTAGCCCCCCTAGCAGCCTACGGTACTCACGTCCTTCTTGGAAAGGCTCGAACCAGGGAGATGGAAGGCAGGGGATTAGCCCCCTAGCAGCCTAC
This sequence comes from Pristionchus arcanus, assembly GCA_900490705.1. Taxonomy (NCBI): domain Eukaryota; kingdom Metazoa; phylum Nematoda; class Chromadorea; order Rhabditida; family Neodiplogasteridae; genus Pristionchus; species Pristionchus arcanus. Next base: position 48,695 of record LS485969.1, read on the forward strand.
GGTACTCACGTCCTTCTTGGAAAGGCTAGAGCCAGGGAGATGGAAGGCAGGGGATTAGCCCCCTAGCAGCCTACGGTACTCACGTCCTTCTTGGAAAGGCTAGAGCCAGGGAGATGGAAGGCAGGGGATTAGCCCCCTAGCAGCCTACGGTACTCACGTCCTTCTTGGAAAGGCTAGAGCCAGGGAGATGGAAGGCAGGGGATTAGCCCCCTAGCAGCCTACGGTACTCACGTCCTTCTTGGAAAGGCTAGAGCCAGGGAGATGGAAGGCAGGGGATTAGCCCCCTAGCAGCCTACGGTACTCACGTCCTTCTTGGAAAGGCTAGAGCCAGGGAGATGGAAGGCAGGGGATTAGCCCCCTAGCAGCCTACGGTACTCACGTCCTTCTTGGAAAGGCTAGAGCCAGGGAGATGGAAGGCAGGGGATTAGCCCCCTAGCAGCCTACGGTACTCACGTCCTTCTTGGAAAGGCTAGAGCCAGGGAGATGGAAGGCAGGGGATTAGCCCCCTAGCAGCCTACGGTACTCACGTCCTTCTTGGAAAGGCTAGAGCCAGGGAGATGGAAGGCAGGGGATTAGCCCCCTAGCAGCCTACGGTACTCACGTCCTTCTTGGAATTTTTGTCCTCGGCCGTGGCGACGTGGTGCAAGAACATAATGAAGTGCTTCTGCTCCTCGGGCCGCGTCTTGGCCGACTGGTACACGTTCACTTCCTGAGAGAGCCGGGAATTAGCACATGACCGGAGAGCCGGATAGAGGGCCAGAGCCTGCGATTAGCTGCACACACACACTCACCACGGTGGCGCCGGCTTCAAGGAAGCCGATGGGCGGCTGCACGCGGAAGACGTTGTTGTCGGTGCACTTGATTTTGTACATCTGCAATGCGGAGCCGGAAGTGACGGGCCGGGAGCCGGGAATTGGCATGGGGACCCGGAACCGGCATACTGTACCTGAAGCTGTGTAGTGGGGTTCGTCAGGTTCAGGGTCGTGCGGAAAGTGGCGCCCTGAGAAAAGTGAGAATTACTAGGAGGGGGGTCGATCGATACGGTAAGATACGGAATCCGATCATTTTGATTGATTGAGGAATGTGGACTGTACAGGGGTACGGTATCCTGGGCTCGCTAGGATACGGTATCTCGGGAGTACGGCACCTTTGTCCAGGGCAGGTAGACACGATCGGGCGGCTCGATCTTGAGCTTGAATGGCCTCTCGCCCGGACGTGTCCCGATTATTAGCTGGAATGAGGTACGGTAGGATTAGGTACGAAAAGGTATGGTAGGATTGGGTACCGTGTGGTAAGGTAGTAGATCCGTCGGGGTCACGGGGTTCAACAATGGGTACCATGGGGTGTGGTAGGGTATGGCGACTAGCAATGGACGCGTGGTACGGTAGTGATCCCATCGGGACCTTGGGGGTCCAAGAGATCGGCAGGGAGCATCGGGTGAGGTGGGGGATCTCGGGCAGCCTCACCTTGGACTTTTGCGCTGCCATCCCACCTGGCGCGGAGAGTGGAAGAGGGACGAATGAGGGGAGGAGGAGGAGGGAGATGAGAAATGTGGAGAATAACAGAAATAATTGGAATGTAAATGGGGAAAATGAAATTGTGATTCGTCAAATTTACAAAGTTAGAGGCACTGCTGGGCTATATCCCCGCTAGATCTTCTGAATGCGGGGTCCCCATGAAGAAACTTTCGAAAATTTGCGGAGCCCCTTCGTTGTCCGAAATGGTTTTCGCGGAGCCCCCTAACAGAAATTTTCCGGAAATTGCGGAGCCCCCGGACAACTAGCGGGACTTAGCTCATCAGTGTGACCGATCCTTTTGTTTTACCCCGTAGATTCGTTTTGTATGCAGATTATATGGAAGTCTAGTAGATGCATGCTTAATTTGGATGGAATATTTATTTCTCGATAAGTAATCAATACGGAAAACCCATTTTCCTCAATACCTTTTTGAATTTTTGAACCTTCTGTGTTCGCGCTTCATGTTTTAGTGGAATCACGTGCTTATTCCAACTCAATTCTATCAACTCTTTCTATTATTAAAAATTCTCTACCTTCTTCTCTGTGCATTAAAACTAACATGCGTTTTTATAAGAAATGTTTAACTAGTATCATTTTTAATTCGTAATCGTGCAGCAACAACATGCTGTACCCGCGCGAGGACAAGGACCGCCGCCAGCTGCTCTACTCGTGCAGAAACTGCGAGCACAAACAGGTGAGGGATTACGGTAATATTGATTGGTGGAGCAGTTATGGTAGCTCGTTTGGATATGGTAGGAAAGGCGAGCACAAGCAGGCGGGGACGAAGGGGATACGGCAGATTACGGTAAACGAGGGGTTACTGTAACTCATTGGGGGGAGGGTATGGTAGGTGCTGCGAGCACAAGCAGGTAAGTGGGGTGGGGGGGGGGGGGCTGGGG
>LS485969.1:58772-98039 GCA_900490705.1 Pristionchus arcanus
GGGGGGGGGGGGGGGGGCTGATTGGCTCGTTGATATTTGATCGATGTAGGGTGATCTGGTTAGTGCTCCGTAGCCGCATATATGTATCAATATATTGATATTGTGATTCCGAACACAATGTTGTAAGTTTTGTTCAACGCCGAATCACCGTGGTTATACTTCCTCATTTGGACAATGATCCGTAGGCTCATTAAGAAACTGAGAATTGTATTAAAAAAAAGCCGAAAAAAATATTAGCAGGCATACGAATAGCTCAATTCCATTATGCCTCCTTTGCAGATCTCACTGCTCAACCTGGGCGGGCTGGCGCCGGCGGCGGGTGCGCGGCTGCTGGAGGTCGGCTGGGAGGCGTGCACCGCGCCCCGCGGATACTGTAAGTGCACCGGAGGGGTGGATCGGGGACTGACTTTATTGTGTTATTTTATGTTCTAATATCATGAAACCAACACATATTATAGAATGCAATAGGAGCAGTAATTTAGAACGTGGTGAAACCCGAAACTTCATAGACCATTACTGCTCCCTGTAGCCCAGTGTTCGAAAAGATTGTAACCAGTGTCAACTGCTTCGAGGTGGGTTTCTCTGCAGTTTCTTTATCAATTGGTCCAATTTTTTCCTACGCGCATCTGAGCCTACCAGACGTAGGAAAAAACCTGTCGCAAAGTCAATCGATTGCGTTCGGGCGCCTTTCCACAAATCGGTGTAGGGCACCTAGGTGCCCGAGATAAGCTGCAGTTGGCATGACTTTTCGAGCACTGATGTAGCCTCTGTCCTTCCCTGTGCGTGCAAGTGACATGCGTGGTGCTCATCGAGGACTGAAGTTATTATTTTTTTTTGTGTTTCGCCGTTTCAACCACTTCATCAATGGACTTGGTAGCTTAGGCTATTGAAGGGGTGCTGAAACCGAAACCATGTAGGAATGAATCGCTAGGAAGAGGTGGACTGTGAAATACCAGTAACTGAGCTACCGTAATCCTCCCTACCGTACCCCTCTCTCTTGCAGACCTGGCGCAGATCACGGCGCACGGCGACGCCGCTGGCCTCGTCGATGACGTCATCGCGACGATGTATAGGGAGGAGGAGGAGACGGGCGAAGGTGAGACTTTAACTGATTTGTACGATCTCTTATTTAAAATTGCTTGAAAAATGCATCGAAAATGAGCTATATTCAAATTAAAGTGGTAGGATTGTGACTGGAAAAAGTGTTGGCAAGAAGTACGGTAGGAGTTATAGGAAGGATGATTGGTGTTTCAGAGGCGACTCTAGACGAGCAACCGAAGAGCCGCAAGCCGCTGCTGCTGAGGAGGATTGAGTGGCGGCAGAGCGAGGTGAGGATGCAGTCTCTCCATTTCACACACTCTCTCGCCTCTCTGATCGCTGATCGGTGAGAGAGTGAGCGAAGTGAAGAGACGAATTTGAGCCGAAGGGCGAGGTGATACACGACATTCGGCTGTATGAGCGACTGGCGAAATTATTTATCTATTAGAAAGTCCAAAGAAATTATTGTTTCTGAATGCAACGCGGGATAATGAACAGTTGAAACGTCAAACAATCGTGTTGCTCTCCATTAGTTGAAAAAATTCCTGGAACAGCATTTTTATCTATTTCACATTAATGTTTCCTCATTGTTCATTCATGTAACTGGTTCTTGAAGTCGCAATGTTGCTGGCACTTTGTGTGTGATAATTCTTCCTTACAGTACTCGGCGGGCGCGGACGTCCCGTCGAACGTGGGCCTGCTGCGGCTGCCGGACGCCACCGCCGACTACGGTAGCGTGATGGAGGAGGTACGGTAGAAATGTATTGAATACAGAATACTATGTAAAATGACATATTCAACCCACATTCGGCCGATTTTTGTGGGTGTCGAAGGGGAAAAGGAAAACCAACCCACATCTGGCCATTTTTGGAAACCTAAGTAATCGACCCCTGAATACCGTGGCTATTAATTGTGTAAGGTAGCATTTGAGTATTTAGGTTAGTGAATGGAGAGGATACCGTAGAAGAAACTGTGGGCTGGATGGATGCGCTAATTTGTTGATTACGGTAGTGTGATGGAGGAGGTACAGTAGGTATTTATTGGGTACTGTAGCGTTCGATACGGTAGGCTAGTAAATGGAGAAGATACCGTAGAATTTACTGTTGGCTGGATACGGTAGATGACAAACTACGGTAGTGTGATGGAGGAGGTACGGTATGGACACTGTAGAATGGTAAAGAACATCCAGATTTGGGGTGAAAGGAAGGTACGGTAGACTGTTTGATTATGCATGTTTGCAAATATCTGATCGCTGATTATTGTGCTGCAAATTCGAAGTTTCGTTAAATTTGAGTTCATGGGGAATCATTGTTTCTACGATAATATAAGCCTTCCAAGAGTCGCTAGATTTAATGTTCGGTAGTGTTCCGTTAGCATAAATTTTTTTAATGAATTGACGTTGGCGGCAATATCGTAGACTCATGGGAATACTGTAGATTACGGTATTCTATTAATTATCGATGTGTGATGTATGATGAGTTGACGTAGGAGGAATTATCTTATTGATAAAATGACCAGAGTACGATGGGTTACTGTATCCTAATCAATTATCGATCCATCAGGCGAAGGCGCTGTTCGCTCGCTTCTGGCCCGACCGAGACTTCCTCCCGCGAGCACTCAAGAAGGAGCAGGAGGTGAGAGAATGATCTCTTTATTGAGCTGGCATGATCTCTTGCTGGCTAGAACGAGTGAGAGAGTAGGGCAGTAAGGCGAAGTGGCATTATCAATACTACGTGAATGCTCGCCGAAAGCATGGCATCCTAATTGCTTTCGGCGAGGGTAATAATAGGGTGTTATTACCATCGCTGAATGCAATTGGCGAAGTGAGGTTTGATTGACGTGCTGTTAGAACGAGCCCACAATAAGTTAGTGAATTCCAGAAGAATTTCGAAAATTTTTAAGTAGTGAAATTGGACATGCTGGTGGATTGTCGTTTCAACGTGGGGTCTTAAAAAGGTAGAGCCACTTGTTGATAGTGCGAAGTGCCTTTCCGGTCAAAATATTTAAAAAAAAAAAGTTATCGTAATTAAAATTGCAGGACGGTGAGCCATTCGATGCGAGGGACGAAGAGGGAGAAGACAAGGAAGAAACGAAGAAGGAAGAAGAGGTCAAGGAGGACAAGGAGAGTACGGTAGCCGAGTGACGGCTGCCGATCGGATTACTGTACCCACATTGCTTTTCGTATTTATTGATTGATTGCACAGACTGAGTTGTGAATAGTCTGTATACTGCCCCCGTTGTGATATCGCATGCATAAAGTGTAAGTATTGTGTAAAACGAAGGATAAAGTATTTGGTGTAGGGGAGGGGATGTGTGGAGCCCGAAGTTGGAAGGAATATTGAACGATATGTGATTGTGATGCAATTACTGCGTACACTTGATAGTAGGACACAACATTAATACTGCCAAGGCGGAAAAATATGAAAAATAAATAAAATCAGTTCTCGATTAGCAAAGTCAGTGTTTTCACACGGTCTCTTAAATTTTCTATTCTCTGGTTCACTTCACGGCTCTGTAAATTTGAATGAATTTCAGTTTTATCATCGTTTTGGATCGATTATCTTGTTGAAAATCATTTTAACCTCGTGAAAACATGCCTAAACATGCACTGTACTTCTTGCCATCACATGTAGCCCGTTCTTGTCGAAATAACTCTTGTTTTCGTCGTTTTTATCATTGTTATCTCTAAGATCTCTGCAGTTTTCGGAATGATTTCTTTCAATTTCAGTCAATTTCTTGCAGTAGCCTCGTCATGAGTGCAAAGGCGGTCGAGGAACGTCGTCTCCGACTCGTTTACGGTGAGATTTCGCTCTAATTTCGCATTAATTTTGCGCATTTCAAACTCGGCGCCGCCTCACTGTACTGGCTAAAATTCTATTTATTGCAATACCAGTAACATGAGTCGTGATAAAGAGGCCGATTCCTCTCGGAATGAGCTCGATATTCCCGGGTTCATGATTATTGATTGTTCAGATGCTCTCGACAACCACAATGCTGTTGTTGTGCGTGATTTAGGCCCATATTCAGCCCAGAATCAGCTCAATTTCCCGGATCTATCCTAATTATTGATTGATCAGATGCTCTGGACAACTACAATTCGAAGAAGGCACTGCAGGAGTCGGACAAAGTGCTGAAGAAGCACCCGAACATGCAGACCGCCAAGGTTCGTTTCAGATGTTTATTGGGAAGTCAACCCTATAGCCTAAAGGCTACGCATGAAACACTAAACAGTATGAAAGCACTGATATTGAGAAGCACTATCTTGTGGTAAAGAAGCATCCGAACATGCAAATCGTGCATGGTATCGGGCTTCTTTTGGGGCTTCCCGTTCTGCGAATAACAGAAACAAGCATGATGATCTCATCTAAGTTCTCAACGATAACGTCTTCGTCCAGGTCCTTCGTGCGCTCGCACTCATCCGTCTCGAGCGACTGACGGAAGCAGCGGCGATCCTGGAGGACGTCCAGGTGAGTCGTTCCCATATAATGATTAGAACCTCAATTTGCCTGTTACTATTCCGCTTGTTTACTTACTGTCACAGTGATGATAGTATCATTAATAGCAGTGAAGTTGTGTGAGTATAGTTGAAAATAGTGAACATCGAAATGCATCCTCGTAAGCATCACGTACGGAGTTTTGAGCGTGATTTTGGAATAGGGATCACGGAATGCCAATTGACAACCTCTGTTCCTTGCAGGCGGCGATGGAGGAGTACGACGAGGCGACGCTCCAGGCGTTCGTCCACTGCTTCAAGGTGAGATTCGGTGATAAACGAGGGGTGAGGTTATGATATCATTGAAACCCTAGCTCCCATGGTGTATTATTCTTTTAAAATGTTAGCTGAGCATGTTTCGCTTCGAGATTAGTTTTTATGTTTCTAATCGGAATCGAAATGGAACTTTCAACATATTGCCCAAATCACCATAAAAGTATTCCGACTCTGAAACGACTAAGCACCACACTCTCACTTTTTCAGCTTACCGAACATAATTCGAATGTAGTATCAAATGAATCGATAATTAACCATCGATGACGTCATTCAAATCGATTATTCAGGAGCTGAACCAGCCCGAGCGCATCTGCTCCATCTACGAGAAGGCCGTCACCAAGGGCAAGGTGAGTGTTATTGTTTTTGTTGTTATTATTATTGTTATTGTTGTTTGTATTGTTGCTGTTGCAATACATGAAAAAGTCAAATGGCAATAGGTAGGCACGTTCTTCGTCTGAACAAAACCTCAGAAACCGAGTAGCTTTAATGATTTTAGCTAATACTGTACTACCATTTTCTACTTTGACTGTTGTTGTTGTTGTTGTTATTTTTTTCATTGTTATCGTTAAGGCGGACGAGAGCCTGATGTCGCACCTGTTCATGAGCTACGCGCGCGTCTGCAACTTCAAGGTGAGCATTATGGATTATGAGTGCAACCTAGATGCGCCGGGTTAGCCCTTTTTATTGGGTGATTTGATGGAATGTTAGTGGGATTTATTCAAGTTTCAGCATCGCCAGAATTGTTCACGCATGACCAGAGTTGTTTAACTGATGTCGTAGGTGCATGAATCCGGCGGGTCAATCAGACTGTTTCGATAGATCGATTTAGCATGCTTAACTTGAATATTCTTGCCGTTTTCGCTCTTTGGAGGGGTGTTGAAAACTTTTTTATTTGGCCCAACCAGTTTGTCACGCATTGATCTGGCCCTCTACTCTGTTATATCGGCTAGGCCTGAAACCCAAGTCATCCTGCCCCAGATTTCAATTAAAGGAGGGCGAAAGCCAAAGTTTTCGTAGGTAAACTGGCAGTACATGCCGATTGGCAGCATGATAGCGAAGTGATTCCCCAAATTTTAAAGCTGTAGCTAAATTCTGAAGCGAGATACAAGTGTTTAAAGTTTCTACAGGGCTCAGGGAAAATCAAGATGCGCGGTGCAAAAGGTAGATCAACATGCAAATTGAGAGAGGGAAGAGGATGGGAATCGCCTCTCCCTCCCACTTCGCACCGCGCATCTTGATTTTCCCTGAGCCATGTAGAAACTTTAAACACTAGTATCTCGCTTCAGAATTGAGCTAGAGCTTTCAAATTTGGGGAATCACTTCGCTATCAAGGTGCCAATCAGCCTGTGCTGCTAGTTTACCTACGAAAACTTTGACTTTCGCCCTCCTTTAACTACATACATTCATGTCAAATGGTGCGCTATTCGCATTTTTCCTGGTACATAATTATCACCTTACGCGATATTGTTTAAGCATATTTTTCGTTATCGCTCTATCTGCATCATATATCAATCGCCATGGCTCTAGTCATTGTCCTATCCGCTGAAATCGCAAATCCGCCACGCTGAAAGGGTTCTATTTACGTCGTTTCCCTGATGTATAATTATCAGCTTGATGTTGTTGGATCCCTACGGGGTGTTGTCGCTCACGCGCAAAGGTTGCGCCGCGTTGCTAGGGGGACGGTAGTGCCCTCGTGATAGTGATAAGTGATAACATCAAGTAGGGGGATGCATCCTCGTTATTGCATAATAATAATAATAATAATAAATTATAATAGTAGGGTGTTGGGTTGCTAAGGTTCTGGGGTTCTGAAATTTTTCATCGTTATGAGTAAGGAAGAGAGAGATGGGGGATTACAGTGAGATGATGAAAAAATCGATATTGGTACCGTAATCTATTAACATTTCCCCACAGGACCAGCAGAAGACGGCGCTGGCGCTCTACCGCTTGCAGCCCTCGCAGCCGTACTACCTGTGGGCGGTGATGAGCGTCGTCATGCAGGTATACGGTAGTTCGTTCTATTAGTCGATCGATAACTGATGAATAGTTTTGAATTTCTCGCTGAAAATAACACTTGTGATAATCGAGAGTTGTTCGGTCAATTCTAAACCTATCATTTAGAGCAACTAAAGTAAAAGTAAAAATACTACGGTATCGTTAGTTGGCCGCACTACTACAGTACCCCTCACCGCCCCTCCCCTGATTCAGGCGACGGAGAACCCGGACATGGGCGCGAAGATGCTGCTGCCGCTCGCGCAGAAGATGCTCACCAAGGTATGGTAGGATTTGAATTTTGAATGTTCCCGCCATTCTTGATAACAATTTATTTTTCCTACATGAAATGACTAGGTTTTCACATGAGGGGTTACGGAATTTTTTATCTCAAAAATTTAGTCATTTTATGTAGAAAGAAAAAATGCGAACGAGAAATTGCGGGAGCGTTTAAAATTCAAATTTTGAATAAATCAGGTGCACGACGAGAACAAGAAGGAGTGGAAGAACGCGCAGGAAGTGGAGCTCACGGTGCTCGTGCTCGAGAAGCAGGTACGGTAGGGTTACGGTAGCAACTGGAGGTGTTGGTATTTTGGTGTGCCAGGGAACGGTAACATAATATCCGTTGGTACGTCGTCCTACGGCAGTTCGAGTATTTTAATTTTTAAAAGTGATTTTGAATATTTTTAAGGGCTAGATTCGGATATGTCATCATTTCTCAGAAAATGTGTTCCAATTCATAAATATAGAGCGGCACAAGCTCACCAGGTGTCACAAATTGTGCTTGTGAGATTCGGGTTGCGTTGTGAATACTAGACGCGTAGAATGGCCATGAAGTGATGTATTCGTGTTACCAACATCAAATAGCCAACTATTAAATAAACAAGAGTATAATTCATCCTGCTGCAGGGTCGCCAGGCGGAGGCTGCGGATCTGCTGGACTCGGACGCGGCCGCGCTCCTCACGCACTCGTCCGCCATGCTGATGATCAGGGTCCTGCAGGTATACGGTAGTATCGATTATTCGGGAGCAGGGGTACGGTAGTTTGGTTAGGATACGGTAGGAGTTGAAAATTATAGATAGGTGTATGTATATAGGTACTGTGCCGGACTGCTGATGATCAGGGTCCTGCAGGTATACGGTACTATTGATTATTGGGGAGCAGGGGTACGGTAGTTTAATTGGACTACGGTAGGAGTTGAAAATTATAGATAGGTGTATGTATATAGGTACTGTGCCGGACTGCTGATGATCAGGGTCCTGCAGGTATACGGTACTATTGATTATTGGGGAGCAGGGGTACGGTAGTTTAATTGGACTACGGTAGGAGTTGAAAATTATAGATAGGTGTATGTATATAGGTACTGTGCCGGACTGCTGATGATCAGGGTCCTGCAGGTATACGGTACTATTGATTATTGGGGAGCAGGGGTACGGTAGTTTAATTGGACTACGGTAGGAGTTGAAAATTATAGATAGGTGTATGTATATAGGTACTGTGCCGGACTGCTGATGATCAGGGTCCTGCAGGTATTCATGTTTAGGCTCGAATAAGAGAGCAAAAAAGTAATAAAATAATGAGATGGCAAAAACACCCCCGCACTGACCTCAGAAATCTGTGCTTCACGTCGTAGACTAGCGTTGGAATGAGCTGGATGTATGCTTCTTGCCTTGTGGGTATTACATAAATAATTACATAATAACTCTAATGTCTGCCAGTATCTACTTCTTGACCATCTGGAAAAAATGTATGATAACGGTGTGTAAACATGGTTTTACAATTTTGAATGCGCCTTGTGATGATGCCGTTTCACATGTGCTTCTAAGCAAGAATGTTTGGGTTTTGCGTCGATAATTCCTTCCTTCCGAACCTTAAGTTTAAAATGCTCGGTACTCTTGCGCACTGCTGCAACGTTCCTGGTGGAATGGTCAATCAACGCTCCCTTTATTGCAGTTGCGAGTGGCGGCGAAGCAGTGGCAGACGGTGCTGGAGCGCAGCGAGGAGGCACTCGGGAGGTGAGCTGGGATGAACTTGGGAATGGAGGGTGTGCTAGAAGCGCCGGGTTAGATTAGGGAGCGGGGGGGGGGGTGGCTAGATGTACTGTATATACTGCGAAAGGGTGCCTAATGGTGCTGGAGCGCAGCGAGGAGGCACTCGGGAGGTGAGCTGGGATGAACTTGGGAATGGAGGGTGTGCTAGAAGCGCCGGGTTAGATTAGGGAGCGGGGGGGGGGGTGGCTAGATGTACTGTATATACTGCGAAAGGGTGCCTAATGGTGCTGGAGCGCAGCGAGGAGGCACTCGGGAGGTGAGTGGAGAATTGGATTTGGGAAGATAGTGTGTGCTAGGCGCGCCGGGTTCGATCATTTTGATTCTGCCTAAAATGATCTTCTGAGCGGAGAAAGCTAATTTTTTCCCCTAATTCCAGAGTGGAGGGCGTCGATCAGTGGCTACTGTGGACGTACCTGTTCGACGCGGCATTCGCCCTTGCAGACGAGTGCAAGGATGACGATGAGAAGCAGAAGTGAGTGCTAGGAGAGACGGGTTTGAGAATGGAGTATGATGGGTTGTTTCGAAACGGAAAACAAGTCGGTATCGAAACTAGACGACCATTGCGGTAGTTGTAGTGTAGGCAAAACGGAGTATTTGCAGACTGAATGTGGAGGGGGGAGCCCCGGGGAGGGGAGTGTAAAAACGGAAAAGTGCAAGATCTCCCTGCAAGAGGGAAGAACAAATGAGTGCTAGATGAGACGGGTTTGAAAATGGGAGATGGAGGCTGAGACAGGGGAATGATGGGTGGTTTCGAACACAGATAACGTGGATGAATCAAAACTGGACGACCGTTGCGGAGTTGTAGCGCAGACGAAACGAAAGATTTCCCGGCTGAATCATTTAAACATTTTTTTTTGGGATTTTGTGCGCTCCAAAAATCAAACACAATTTACGCTTGTTATATGTGTAGCAAGGATGCAGCACAAATAGGGTGGGTGACATATTTGTTCTTGATGTGTGACTCTTATTCTCAGCACATTGAAATCCGGATATATATCCTAGATTTGTGGTACTTATGGAACGCTGATGTACTGTGATTTCCATTTTTTTCATTTTTTGATGCGCAATGCATTAGATATGTAAGATCGATACGGTTGACCTACAGTATCCTCTTCAGGCTCATCGATCGCGCCTTCTCCGTTGTGACGCAGGCCTGCGAGGTGAGTAGTACGGTAGCCGCCTTTTCCCCGGATTACGGTATCCACACTATTACTTGGGTTACTGTTACTGTAGTCGGCCTATCGCACTGATTACGGTGACCCGATCAGTAAATAAGTGCTACACTATTCTACAGTATCCCCTATTGCAGATGGCTCCCGGCTACCGTGGGCCGTACATGGCGCACTTTGAGTTTGTGGCGCGCGCCGAGCGAGCCGGCGTGTACAAGGCCGACAAGTACGGTAAGTGGCTGAGATTTGATATCGAGAAGTGACTTTTTTCGCATTTCGATTGATTGATGTAGAAATGATGTTGGAAAATGCGCACGGTTGATGGCGGTTTCAGAGGGTGCTTCAATGGTCATGGGCTATCGAATCACCAATTGTTATGGGACTAAGAAGGGAAAAAACACTTTATCAATGCCTTTTTCCATTTAGAACTGTGTTTTCGGAAAATTGCACATGCGAGTGCGTAGTCTCACCCAGGGTATAGGTAGCGAGCACCCACCAGGTCAACGATAATTGTCTAACATTTGATGCGGAAAAATCAATCTCAACCAATGCGGCGCTATATCAGTTGCTTCCGATGGTTCCTTGAAGATCAGGTAGGGCGATCAGAGCGCAACTGAAATATGTTAGAAATTACGTATACCTACACGTTTTTAGTCACTTCTTTAACGAATGAATTGCACATAATAGTGGGAATAGCGTTACGAATCGATCCCGGTTATTTTAAGTTCCAGTATTTCATTGCATGATGTAGGTTCCGCATTCTAGCGATAGAATCTGGAGGTGTCTTAGAAAATTGAATAAAACTTTCTTTGGTGGTCGTTTTCAGCTTGGTTGTATAGATTGCAAAACTGCAAAGTAGGCAATTTTTGGGTGTTAACTGGAGAACAAAATAATAAACTGTAAAATAACGTCAATTACAAAATAACACAAAAAAAAAACAAAATGTAAAATAACACTAAAATACAAATTGTTGCTGTATCTATGTTATTTTGGTCCCAGTTGCTCTGAATCGGCCTGATGATGCACAAAGTTTCGCTCACAAAGCAAAGTCCCAACTCAGGCTATTGAGACGAAAATGTGCTCCAGAGCCCTATTTATAGGAGAAAAATATAAATGAGAACCCTTTCCTTCCCTCAGGTGACGCCGTGTCCTTGATTCTCTCGTACGCGCGTCGCTTCCACTCCCGGCCGTCGTGCTTCGTCGACCTCGTCAAGTGGCTGCACGTTGCTAAGGAGAGGCAGGATGAGGTACTTGCAGAGGGCGTGCGTGATAGGCGCGCCGGGTTAGAGGGTACGGTTGAATAACCAAAGTAGATGCTGGATTGATAATCTATCATCGAAGACTGACTTTATTTTGAAGGTATGGTAGGGCTACCGTAATCCCATCCGCATTCAGGTCGAGTCGGGCATCTCTGCGATCGTGGACGAAGTGATGCGCAAGTCGCTCGAGACGGCGCCCAAGGGGGTGAGTACGGTAGATCGATCGATAATCCTACCGTAGTCTACGATTATACTGTAATAAGTAAAATAATCCTGCTCGATACGTCCGAGCAATAATTTTGTGGGGGTGAGTACGGTAGAAATGCACGACCACCGTATTTTGCGGCAATTCCAATTTTAAATTTCTTAGTTTGTTTTTCGCTCGGTGGTTTTTGGTTTCATCAAATGTCCTTAATTGGAATGCCCCGGTACTTCCTGCAGTAGCGAAACTAAAAAAAACTGCTCTTTATCCTCCATATCGCTGAAATTGCCGGGATCTGTGAGATTTCACGATTTCACCACCAGGGTGTTTCATGCACCATCTTGAGTATACCCCTCGCAATATTTCTGCTGTGCCAGTCTTGCGCTCATTGCTTCTCTCATGAACAAATATATAAATTCAGTGGTAGTCAGCCTCATATTTGAGCACTATATTTAAATATTAATTTAATTAATTTAATTACTCTAATTAAGGACGACGACACGGATTGCCCCACCCGGAATCTCGGGGAGTGCTGGGCCATCGTGCTGCAGGAGCGAGTGCGGAGGTGGTACGGGCGTGAGGCCGCGGCGGGACCCAAGGAGAGGAGGTACGGTATGGGAGGATTGTTTGGGGAGGTACGGTAGCTTTTATGGATATCGATTGGCCATAGTTAAAATATAGCCATTGAATTTCTGTGCTGAACGTGTTTGATAGAAGTGGTTTATCTGTCTTCTCTTGTATTTCACCGGCAGCACTTGTTCCGAACTGCTCGACTACTTTGATCATGCGGGCTTCCTTTAGCTAAAATCAATTATTTACTACTTTTTGTTTAAAATCCTATCGTTCCCTTTACTGCTACCGCACCCTTGCTCTCTTGCAGGTCGCGTTCAGTAATGCTATTCAACCATATCAACCATATTGTGCTACCTTACCCTTTCATGAACACAGTATCCCCTTTTCCTCGTATACCGTTTCCATGTACTTGCTACCGTATCACCAACTTCCCTTGCAGGTCGCGCGTGCTGCGTCTGGCGCGGGCGCAGCTGCACACGTCGTCCGTGCAGCAACCGTCGGCTGCGATGGCTGCCCTGGTCGCGGAGGGCCTGTACCTGAGCTATCGGAGGGATGGTGAGTGGCCTTAGATTACTGGTGAATTTGAGTGGCACCTTCCAACCCGCTCGGCTATAATATGGTGTGTAGGTCTACCGTAAATTAGTGCAAATGTTATATTTATTCGATTATTTGTGAGAAGACGAAGAAATTGGTCGCATAGGCACTGCAATTGTGCGACTGGTGGGATGGTGGGTAAGAGTTTCAGCCGTATTAGATACTGTTCACTTAGAAGTGGGTGACGATTCGATGAATATTTGTAGTTGTAATTACTATTCGCGGGATGGTGAATGGATGTTCCATTGAGGAGACTTAGTGCTCGATATCTAGTAGGTGGCGATGGGATGGCATCGACCTTTTCGAACTAATATTTCGCTGTACACATTCAAAGCATCGCTGTGGTTTTTTTTGGGTGGTTTTTTCCAATCATTGGCGGTTGTCCTCTGTGAACGCAACCCCAAGGTTTTTGTATTTACCGATCGTTGTCAACGAACATTTTCTAATTTTGGTGAGTTCAGGTTTCTGAGAGGCTATCAATTCACTCGTCTCCACCTTGCTGTAATAATATTGTAGATTGATACATGGGAAAATTGGACAATATTTCCTTGTAGATATCACATTGCGTTTATTGCACAAGGTGAGTGCAGGCTTTAACTTGACTTGTTCATTGCCAGTGGTGCGTAACGATGGGTCTGATGAATGAATCTAGTCAAAATAATTGAGGATTGGAGAAACATTGATATCATACCTTCGGTTCGGGGGATGGCAAATGCGGGTTTCAGTGCACTGCCATTACGTCTATAGGCCATCCCAAAACGATGCCAGTCGGAATCACTTGTTACACTCACTATTTCATAATGGAAGAGATGCTAGGTTTAACAAGCGATTCGCGCACGATATTCGAGCGATTAGCGATGGATGGCTACATGGTGGCTTGGTGCTGCGTGAGTGATTGATCTGGGGCAGCGATCTTGAGATCGTGATGGATTGTCGTTTTCAGGAATAAAAATATTAAATACCTACCCTCACGCTTCGTACTCCGTGGCTCCTTCAAGCCAGTGCCATGTTGCAAGTCATGTTGCACTAGTTGCTCAGTATCTTTTTTTTTGTGGTAAAATATCACAATGCTCACGGACATCTAGGGCATTGGCCACAATTTCCTCCAATCTCCAAACCTACAGTACCCCTACCGTACCTCCCCGCCCATTTCAGGCGACACTCGCTCTCTCTACGAGGCCCTGCTCATCCTGGAGACGGCGGCAAGGAACTGGCCGGAGGACCATCTGAGTAGGCTGGTGCTGATGCACATCTACTCCCTGTTGGGTGAGTTGGAAACGGTAGACAGGGGTACTGTATCTGACGAGATCGGGGGCATTGATTGGTTTGTGGGAGGTAGGCAGGATGAGGAGCAGGTTGGTGTTGATGTGTAAATCTACTCCCTGCTTAGTATTTATAATTATAGAGGTTGGCTGTTCGTATAATCCCGGATGCTAAAAATTTGTTGTTTTTTTTTTAAAAATTAATTTGCGGTAGCGCATCATGGACGAATTGATTGTGTGGTGATCACAATTGGTATGACGATTCAGTGAAACAGCGAAGCGCCAGACTTTTCGTTGCTCAACTTTCCACTTTTTCAGCTATCATCTTTCATATATCTTCATAATGCGAAAAGGGGATAAAAACAAGTTTTGTTTTAAATTTCAAGTTTTACACCGATATTTAAACATCTCAATTTCCAGGCGTTCCCGTGCGGATGCGTCAGCTGTCCGAGCAGCTGGACATCAAGATGGTGCAGCGCGACTCGCTCGGCCATCTCGGGTTTCACGCCGCCGAGTTTGGCGGACAAGTGCACTTTGTGAGTGGAGGGTGTGTGCTAGGCGCGCCGGGTTCAGAAAAAAAAATCAGGGTAAGGGACAAGATGGTGCAGCCGGGTTTGGAAATGAGGTTGGGTGGCAAGGATTGGGTGGGGGTGTTACAAGCAACTAGATATACGGGAGGTGATGGAATAGTATGAGCCGAATTTACTGGGATCTATCAAGGTGGCGATGAACTAGTCTGTAAAAGATGTGAGCGTGAAGCGGAAAAGTGCAGGTTGTATAAATTGTGCTTTTTTGACGGCGATTACTGTTTTTCAAAATGTTTAATTATTTCGCTGGATGAGAACGAATTATCCCGCCATAGGACTATAGGCATATGACGCAACGCTGAAACGCCGATCTCACAGCTATGCAATGATTGAAAAGTTGGCGGCTGTTGACCAAACGTAATAGGAAAAGCTAATAAAACAAGAGTGATCTCAATGCTTATAATTATTTATTTTAAATTTTAAAATTAATCAAATATTTCCAGAGCACGATCCACTACACGAGCCTCGGCGACTTCTACGATCTGGCCGATCGGGAAGTGAGTTTATTTTATTTATTGTTTATTATTTATTTCAATCTACTGATTCATTGTTTCACGGACAGCACTTATCTGATGAAAGAGCATCGGGCTGATATTCCTATCGCTATCAGATAAAAGATAAATATTGAAATATACTTTTAAGATAAATATTGATCACATGTATACAATCGATGCATAGCTTTATTATATATTTAATTAGCTTACAATAAATTAAGTACTTTCTCACAGATCAGCGAGTGCCTCGTGACGGCGTACAAGAATGGCGCATTCACGCAGATTGAGGGAGTGGCCGGGATGAGGAGGAAGATGCGGAAGAGCATTATGGTGAGATTTATTGATTTATTGATACAGTAATCATTTTTGAGGTACTGTAGTGGGTTACGGTAGGCGGTTATTGATTGGAGATCTGGGTAGTGGGACGTGACATTATGGTGAGATTTATTGATTTATTGATCAGGTTGTATTGTATGGGACAGGGAAGGTATGCCCAATATGAGGAAGAATATTGTGATGAGGGGATACGGTAGGTGATTATTGATTGATTGGAGTTGTGTGAGCAGTAGTCGGGACGAGGAAAAACATTATGGTGAGATGACGGTAGATTTATTAATTGTACAGTGGTTTTGCTGGGTTCGTTAGTACGAAAATCTGATCAACGAGTGAAAGTTGTTTTCTTCAATGTTTTCTTTCACAATTTTGTTAGACTGATTTATGTTCCACTATGGGGATATTAGCAGGATGCGGCCCATTTGGTTTGATGGGGCTACGTGTTCGGCATTAATAAATCTATTAATTTAGTTGAACGCTATTAATATTGTGTTATAAGTCGTTGCTGTCCATACGAAGACTCGTCAAATTTGAGAAAAAATTTTGATTGGGTTGATTTGTGTTCCACTATGGGACTATTAGCTGGGCGGACTTGCCGGGGTGATGGGACGACTGGTTACGGAATAAATCTGTTCAATATTTTATTATTATTTTTATTATTATTGTTGTTATTATTATTATTATTACTATTGTTATTGCTGTTATTATTATTACAATTAATTTAAAGGCGACGGCGGCGGACGTGGCCAACCGCTGGATCTCCGCAGCGTTCTCGCTGAAGGTGGTCGAGCACGTGGTGACGATCATGAAGGGCGACGAGGAAGTGTACGGTAGGTATACGGTAGGGAGGGGGTACGGTAGACGGTGATCGGAAACTGATTGAGGGTACGGCGGTAGTTCTCGCTGAAGGAGACCCCGCAGGTATGGTTGTAGAGGGATACGGTAGGTGTTGATCGTAGGCTAATTGGGGTACGGTAGGGCTGGCTCGCTATCGGATACTAATTTGGGTTCCTTTTCTGAACTTCGCTGCTCTTTCAGAATCTTCTTTCTATGCAATGCAAAAGTGAAACGAGAATGTCCTATGCTCACAATAGTTGAGAATTAAAGTTGAATGTGCGGTGAACTTGTTGTTTGATGGGGCATGAAAAGGACTTGGCATTATTATTAGTGGTTACAAAGGTTTGTGTTGCACAGTTGATGTTTCGCATTACGGTCATAGCCTTCCATTTTAATTGTGCCGCTGATTCTTGATAGAAAAGGACTTGGAATAATTTGCCACTTTCTGGTAATAATTGTGGAAGAAGAAGTGCATCCACGCTTAATTTCCTTGTCGTAATTTGTTAAAATTCTATAATCATCTCTGCGCAGAGTGGGACTCGCTGTCGGACAACCGCGACTACACGATCTTCCCGGCGCCGGATCAGGCCGGATTGGACGAGACCAAGGAGTACGCAGCGTGGGCAAGGGAGGAAATGGTGAGAGGGTTACGGTAGATTGGTGGGATCGAGAACTGATTGGTATGGTAATGCTTACGGTAAGCGGCATTGGGCGGAAATCGTGAGTGGGTTACGGTAGCTATTGAGACCCTGTTCAGACCCCGGAGAACAACTTGTCTGTTTTATTGTACAAGCCCGGGTGCTTGGAGACCATTGCCAGTAACGGTTATCGCATGCGTTATGGTATTAGTGAAACATGAATCATTATTGCAAGTGAAGTACCGCTGGTTTTTCGAAATCGGTAACTACTACATGAACTGAATGCAGCATGAAAGATTGATATTATTTCTGATCGACGGTTACG
This sequence comes from Pristionchus arcanus, assembly GCA_900490705.1. NCBI lineage: Eukaryota > Metazoa > Nematoda > Chromadorea > Rhabditida > Neodiplogasteridae > Pristionchus > Pristionchus arcanus. Next base: position 75,897 of record LS485969.1, read on the forward strand.
GTAGCTCGAAGGTACGATTTTTCTCCTTGCAGATCGATCTCTCGCGCACGCGCCACCTCATCATGCGCGTGTCGGCCAACGTGGCCAAGGGCAGCCTCGAGGCGGGACGGTGGGTCGATCGAGATCGATAATTATATACCGTAATCAGCAAACGATCGATTGCGAAATGCCTTATTCATCAGATACCGTAATCCAATGATTGAGCTGCATTAGACTAACGTAGATGTAAGACGTGTATTGATTGACTCCTACCGTAATCCTCTGATTATCGATTTTCAGCGGTCTCTTCGCGAATCTGAACGAGCAGCTCGCCCACTGCCGCAAGACGTACACGGAGGAGCAGGCGCCGGTGAGTACGGTAACTGGGTGAGGGTTACGGTAGTTAAGGCACTCAGTTGATTCTTCGGCGATGGTACTCAAAAGATACAGTAACAAGTGAAGGCTGTTGGTAGATTAGTGGTACCGTGTCTAGTGAAGGAGAGTACTTGGGTGCGACTGTACATCAGGGGTACGGTATCTGAAGGTGCGGCGTTTACGGTAGATTTGTTTCAAAAAAGGAACCTAAGGACGTATTAAAATACGTGAGCCATCATGAATTTGAGATAGTGGTGAAACCGGAAACATGCAAGTTTGTGCGCATAACGTTTCTTTTGATAACTTTACTGTAGTCATCCCTTCTCTTACTGTTCCTACCTCTGGGTAGGTTACAGTAGCTAACAAAAAGCGATAGGATTGGGTATCGATTCCCTTCTATTTATGTCACTGATGGGGTACGGTAGCTCAAGAAAAATTGAATGATACTGTAATTATCGATTAATCGATTGATGTCTCTCCTCTTTGCAGCCGCCGTCGCTCGTGCACACGCCGTCGTCGTACCTCGGGGAGTGGGTGCATGGTGAGTGGAGTGTATTCATTTATTGGTTGTAGAGATCGCTGCTGGAGTTGAGATGGTGGTGAAACATGTAAGAAGTGGGTGCGCGGAGTATTAATTTTATTTATTTTTGATGATGCTCCGGCTTTCATTAGAAAATGTGAATGTTGCAAGTTTTGGGGTGTGGATGAAACACCTAGTAGGTGGGTGCGCGGTGAGTATCTTAAATTTGTTTGTTGATTTTTTTATGTTTTTTCTCACCACGATTGAACCGGGATCCATTGGAAGTAGAGAGTCTTTGCGCTTTTGGGGAGGTGGTGAAACACGTAGGCTATGGATGCACGGTGAGAGATATTATTGGTCTATTTTACTTGTTCATTTTACAACGGAGTCCTGCGAAGAAATTGTGGGAACATAGTCTGGCTGAATTAGTCATAGCGGTGAAACACGTAGGGTCATGGTGAGCGTTATTCCTTGTTTTTTTATTCTAGGTTTTTTTATAGAATCGCTTCTTATTGGTTGTAGAGAGCGTTGCTGGATTTGGGATGGTCGTGAAACGTATAGGTTACAGGGGCACGTTGGTCATCTTGTTTTGATGTAAACTCTAATGGAAAGTAAATTCGCGAGGCGTTGATTTTGTTACTTTTGCTTCTGTTTAGACTTTTGCTGGCCTTGGGTCAGTGTTGAAGCGCCATTTCAGCACATGCGGCTATACAACTATGTTAACAAATCGAATGATAGGCGAGATTTTCAAACTTTATTTTGTTAATCGATTCATCTCGCAGGTCCTTTCCTCGTGCCACTGCTGCGGCTGCTCGAGTGCTCGCTCGATGCGATTGAGGCGGACGGCGATGAGAGGAAGGAAGCGGAGAGGTTGCCCAGTGAGGTGAGGTGATCGGGAGGGGGGATGAGGAGCATCCAGATTTAGGGGTTTTGTGAGGCTTTCAAGTGAGGTAAAAGACACAAAAAAGTGATTTCTGTGGCATGTGATTAGTCTAGAGGAGAGGACGATGAGATGAAGGAAGCCGAGAGGTTACCCAGTGAGGTCAGTGGCCTTTTGCTATACCAGACAGACCTTAGGACGGAGAGATGAACGAGTAGGGAGGAGCCGACGGTATCACTTGTGAGTGGGTGACTGGGGAGGCCGAGAGGTTGCTCAGTGAGCTCAGTTAGTGAAAAAGTGCCAAAGAGACGTGTGAATAAGGTCAGGTTGAAAGGTGCCATTGCTAGGAGGGAGTAGGTTAACGAAAGTTTGAAATTATGTGGATATTGCTTGTCTTGGCTATGCTCGGATGTGTAGAAGCTGTGAAACGGGAAGGTTCTGGGTTGAAATACCATGTTTCCAATTAGCTAATTGTTTTGTTATGAAGAAAATATGCGATACTGCACTGGTTGTTTCTTGATGATTATGTAGTAGTAATGAAACGTCAGATGTGCGGGACCACGTTTCCTGCTAGAGCAGAACCACTATGTTTATTCCTAAGCCACTTCCGTCACTTATTGATAAGATCATTTGCTGGCATTCATGAAATAGCGACATTACTTTTCCGAAGCACAAAATCGAATACGTTTAATTTTCAATTAAACTATTGCAGTCCGAGCTGTCATCGCTACTCGGGGAGCTGGTCGCCCGGGTGCGCTCCGCGATCGATACGCCGCCGCCCACGACGAATACCGTACTCCAGATGTCGACGGTGATGAGGTACGGTATGGTGATGTAGGAGTACGGTAGGACTAGGAAGTGGTAGCTTGGTGATTGTACGTACGCTAGGGTTGCCGGTTCGAGATCGGTTTCGGTATTACGGCGCGAGAGGGGCGGTATGTAATGAGGGTTCGGTAATACCGCATCCTCTTTGCATACCAAAAAGGGGAGAGCGGAGAGAGAGGGGAATGATGCGGTATTGCCGATACCGAACCTGCAACCCTAACGTACGCCGTGATTGCAACGTTAGTGCTACCAAAAGTGATGAAGTGCGCGTGCAACGGGAAGCGGGATGATCTGAGTTTGTTAAATTTCTGCGTCTCGCGCGGATTATGATACTATCTATGACTTTGTCGATGCTCTATGTTGTGGATATTTATTTTTATAGTTCTGCAAAAAGTGTTTTTCATTTCCAGACTGGCCTCTCGCGCGGCGCAGTCGCTCGCGTTCTGCCGGCAGCTGCTGAAGATCATGGCCCTGCGACTGGTCGGAGCGGCGGAGAAGGGCGCTGCGAAGAAGGTACGGTAGGGAATACTGTACTCATAATACGGAGGATCGGTTACGGCAGTTGGAGTGCAAAAATGATTAAGCCGGTGGGTTAAAATTGGAATGATTTGTCCGTGTAGAAGGATGCCACGAAGAAGGTACGGTAGTCTGTGTGGGATACGGTAGGGAATGCGGTGGGAGGGCTCGATAATGACCAGACTCATAATTGTCATGCGATTGACCGGAGTTGAGGAGAAGGTACTGTAGGAAAGCTGGCGGCTACAGAAGTAGTTTTGTTACGTGAGCGAGAACGGCTAGGCGATCTAAAGATTCAAGATAAGGACTTATGCTGGAGGAGCCACCAGCTGTAATGCGTTGTCCGTTTGGGTGGGAAAAAATTACCAATAATAGTGCTATAGGAGCGATTTACGTTCCCACTTTCCCGATGTAAGCACAACCAGGTGATCAGGATGTGCAGTGGTTGACTATCTTCCGGACCGTTTCTCTGATTGCAATTATTTGTTTTCTTCCATTGTAAACACTTCTTGATAATCTATGATTTTTTCACTGTTGATTTTGTTATTACTATTCCTAATTGTTGCAGACGGTGAAGGAGTCGCTGGCCGCTCTTTGCGACGCGACGAGATGCGCCGCCGACGCGCTCTGCGAGCAGATGGAGCGAGCGAAGGAGAAGGTGAGGAGGGGGATTTGGGAGGAATGTGTGCCCTAGGAGCGCCGGGTTAGAAAAGATTGCGACCAGAAGAGTCTAATGATTGATGAGTAGCTGTTGAAACGGAATTCTGACTGGTAAAAAATGTTCAATTGCAGCTGGAGAACAACCTGGACGAGTGCTTCCCCGCCGTCGACGAGGCCTTCTGGAATGTGGTGAGTGGATGGGGATCGAGGAAAGGAGAAGGGGGGATGGGTATCAGGGTCTGAAAAAAAAGAAAGGGAGAGGCAAAAAACGTCGGCATGTGGGCTGATTAGTGGAGGTTTGCTCTATTAGTTAGGTTGTAGGGATTGCGGATTTCGTCGCTTCATAGCGCGTGAGATTGAGAATGAATGTAGTTGGGCTAGGCGATTATGGGCTGCGTGTTTCTCTGATAAACTGTGAGATGCAGTGAGAGTAGTGCTGTTTCGAATGCTGCCATAAAGTACTAAACCAGTTCCGTTTATATTCTAGTTGGGTGTTGGGCGGTTTCACGCCGCGTGTTCGTTAAAAAGGTGAACATTAAATAGCGGTGGTTTTGTTCCCGGCAATAACAAAAAAGTATCCCACAAATCAATTGAAATACTAGTCAATTCTGTGTCAGTGATTAAGGGTGAAATTATCGATTGATTTAACGATCTATTGATCTTTCATCCTCAGGAATGGGCGGCGCTCCTTCTCTCGGAGAAGAAGGAGGTGGACGTGGGCATCGGCCGATCCCAGATTGCCGCCATCGAGGAGCTCCAAGCCTGCCTCAAGTCCTGAGCGGAAGATGAGGATTACGGTAGCCCCGCCCCCCTATCGATCTCTCCCCGTTGATTACAGTATCCTCGTGATTGTTATCGATTTTTTGTGTTCTTTTCTAATATTTATTCAAAAACTGCCACCGAATCTGATTGTTGTTGAATCCTCTCTTTTTGATTGTACTAGCATAATTCTATCATAGTATCTCCCCGTCGTTTCCCTATAGTATTATCCTTGAGAATCTGTCCCTTTCCTGTATTGTGATTCGCGCCCTGGCCCATTGCCAAACTCCCCGTCCATTACCCCGTTCTTCAGTACTATAATATCAGAGTGTCTGTCTGTCTGTCTGTCTGTGTGTGTGTGTGTGTGTCTGTCTGTTTGTCTGTCACGCTCCAAAATTTTCTATTGCTCAGAACTCGCTTTAAACTCATCGTAAAACCTCAAATTCTTTACCAAACAACTTCTTATAAGAAATTTTTTTTTAATCGATAATTTATTTCGTCATCATTATGCAATATCCCGTTTTTTTGCTCCGTTTGCGCCGGAAACTCAACCAAATCGGTCGTGCTTGGCACAAATCTACTCGTAATCAAAATTTTCAAAAAATCGATAATTAATTTCGTCATCACTATGCAATATGACGAAATACTTGTTTGCAACTTCGTTTTTTGCACCGTTTTCACCTGAAATTCAACCGTTTTTGCCTGAAACTCTGCCATTTTTCGCACCATTTTCCTGAATAGTAACGGGCGCTTGAAAGTCTAACTTGCGATGCTCTTGCGAGCCCACATGTCTGCGACGAAAATACGCTTTCACGCTTGCGGAAGGCTCGTGAGGCCGAGAGCGATCCGACAAAAAAGTTGCGATGGAGCCACGAAGTGGCTCCATCGCATTCTCACCATTTTCCTGAATAGTAACAGGCGCTTGAAAGTCTAACTTGCGATGCTCTTGCGAGCCTTCCGCATGTCTGCGCCGAAAATACGCCTTCCGCAAGCGTTTGCAAAGGACTGGGATAAAACCTTAAAACACACTCGGCGACATCTAACAAGCGAGCTATTTATTTTTATTTTTATGGTGCCAACTTGATATAACTGTGATTATTTTATCCATGAATGTATTAACTAATGCCAAAAATACATTACCCGGCGTTTGATATTCATTCATGACCAATGACCTAAATACATTAAGGGCGTTTGACAGCCTAACCTCATGCCCTTGCGGAATTCTCGGGAGGCCGATATAAAGTTCCTGCGCCACTTTTTTGTCCAATAAACTTTTTTTTCCTGTATTCTTTCTTACCAATTAGACATAATTAGAGTGTTTGATTTTAAGAGTGTCACTTCTGATCATTTTGCTTTTCGAGCTCTCTCTATCTCGTAGACTGAATGAAATCCTCGAAAATTACTCCATCACGTCCTCTTCTCTTCATCTTTCTAACACGTGAAGGAAACTTGTAGTAATAGCAAGGTCAACCCGAATCCCTCGTTACGTGGGCGATAAAAACACGTGTCAGTTCTGAGAATACGCGAGATAGCGGGAGATGAAGAGACGCGCTTTCTCCCTCTTTCTGTCTCTCTGACAGCCGTACTCTCTATCGCTGTCTCGCACTCGCGAGTAGGCAGAAATCAACAGGTGTCAATTGGAAGACTAGAGATAGAACTTGAACGAAGAAACGAATGAGAAAAAAACAAAGGGAGAAGACTGAGTTGTGATACATCAAATGGAGAAAAGAGAGGGTGCTCATTCCTTCTCCTTCTGTTATCGCATATTTACTGAATCGTATGCGCATAGGTTATTTTCCATCTTTTGGCCTCTCGACCAGTTTATCGCTCATATTCCCGCATTTTTACCGATTTATCGCTCATATCCCCTTCTTCATTTGTCATTTATCCTTTTATTATTTTGATTAATGTCAATTATTTTCATGTGTTTCACGCTCCAATATGCAATATAATGTTTATTACAGTTAATCTGTCGCAATTTTCTAAACGGAAATAAATATTCTGGAAATATTTTTATTTCAGATATCTCAAGTCAACATCCGAAAGTGCTGAACGGGTAGTTCTGTTAATATTTTTTATTTCTCGAGGATTGATTACCCATTCTTATTTCTTCTCTCTTTCATTTCGATAATACTCTTTTGTCTTTACTCTAATATAGTATCTATGCATTGCGGCGTCTTGAGGATTGATCATCATCCACTTTCTAAATTTCATGCGCTCATTGTCTTAAGGCTTCTCTGCTCAGTTCATCACTCTTGTTCTTCACTTTCTATTTTTTACCATGCGCCTTTCCAACTGCTGGCTTTCTTTGCTCTTTCTTTTGCTGTTTAAACACTTCACGAATGCTTTTCGAAAGCGCTTATCCGAAAAGTTTCCAGAGTTTTGCGAACACATAATGTAGGCACTGACATCGTTTTTCTACTGCCGCATGTTATGGCCTATTCGGGATCGGTATTCCCGCGCTCTCCTTTTTCTTTTCACCTTCCTCTCATTCACTCCCGAACGAGCGAACCGATATGTAAAGAGCATGCGGGATCCCGCATCATTACGGGATTCTTGCGGGAGTTTCCCCTCTCATTTCATTTCGCTCCGATCACTCGATCTCGAAGCTATTTGCATTCAAAGAAACAGATGCGCCGAGAAATTGAGGGAGGGAAGTGAAGCGAAATGAGAGGAGGAAATTCCGCATCAGTCCCCGCATCCCCTCTTCACATATCATATCGCTCGTGCGGGATTGAACGAGAGGGAGGGGAGAAACGGAAAATAGCACGCCTAATTCCGATCCCGCCCCGGAAGCTCTATCGCATGTCTAGAAAATACAGTACAAAATTAGTGAGGGGAGGAGAGACAAACAATTCAAACTTCGAATGTGTTTCACGCATATACTCGAGAAAATCAATTCTTATTATTCTTCTCATCCTCTTGCCTCGTTGTTCTATCAAATAAAAAAGTCCGTTTAAAAATCGGGAAAATGCGCAGCGTCTTTCTCATTGATCATTATCCACTTCCTAAACCTCATTCGCATATCTCATTTTCCATCTTATGGCTCTTCTGTTCAGTTCATCACTCCTGTTCTTCACTATTTATTCCCCCCCAGTCCCTGCTATTTGGGCACTAATGATGCATTGCTTTGTTTTTTTATCTGTTGCTCGATTTAATACCCCTTTTCAATCATATTTCTGCTTGAACCACGCCTGCGTATTTAATAATAGAAAAAAATGCAGGTCTCATTTCGAAATTGAGTACAACAAACATTCGAAGCGATCATGCCGGATACGAAATTCGCCTACGCGGCCGGTTTCATATCTAAGCAGAAACGCAAACCTTCCAAGAGTGCGATCGTTACGATTGCTACCAACTGTCTTCAACCTAATACGGGAGTTGACGAAGAAATTCGAATTGCCGGAGGGCCGCTTCTTCAGCAATTCATTTCCGCCAAAAGAGATGAAGACTTGGCAAACGGCATTCTATTCTACGAGACAGGAACTGTCGTTACAACCCCTGCAGGCAATCTTGAAGCTGATCGTAAGGCATATGAGGTTTTTTGTAACAGAAAAAAACCTCAGATGTGTTTCACGTGATTCTGCAACCAATAATGACCCGCAGCCGATTGTTTCTGTACAAGTTCCAAGTGAAATATCTTCTTCGACAAGCTTACGAGAATATGCTGTGGATTGCGAAGCAACTGAAGATAGATTACCTGGTAAAAGTACCTCTGATTTGAACTTCTGAACTTATAAATTTGCAGCTTATTCCTGTGATTGATCCTGATCTCTTGACCACTGAAGAGTCCATCAACATTGCTGTTTCGTCCATCTCGAGATGTCAACATCAGGTATTTGACATTGAAATACAAACAATGAATTAATGCAATACAGATTCTCGAAACAACTTTTGTTGCAAGCAATGTCTATTCCAAATTTGTGTCCAAGTATACAAGCGAGGGACGTGCGAACTATCCGAATCCATTTTCTAATGTGCGAATGTCGGATGACCTCAAGTTTTCTGGCCTAAACCACTCACAGTAATCTTTTGCACTTGGAATATCCTATTTAAATATTCTGTTCAGGAAACTATTCTCGGCGACTTTTCAACCAGATGAAGACGTGTTGCCTCCCGATGTGATTTTTGAAACACTCACTTTTAAGCGAAATAAACAATAACTTTATGTTCAGGAAACTTTTTCCATCGGAGTGACTTCGAAGGATCCAGGGTTGCTAACAGCGGATGTATTGTGTATAGTAGTTGACAAGAAGCTTCGATGCTCCGATAGAAGCAGTGCTTCTGTGGTTCGATATGCAACGGAAATTGAAGCGCCCATCAGGAATAGAAAAATATACGATAATCAATACGTATTTGTATCTGCAACTCAACATATGCCTTATCAAAGTTAGTTGAATTTTTGTTTGTAAACTTGGTTTAAAGGCTTACTATCATTTTTTCAGACACGATGTGCATTGTATTGGAAAAAATGCCGAAAATCAAAAAAAATAAGAGTCGTTCACTTCAATGCATACTCGGAAACATTTACGTATCAATCTTGCGGGAAGCGCATAGCAATGGCTTCAAATCAATTGTAAACAAATAATAAGAAATAATAATCGTGTTTTTAAACATTCAGGTTCTACCTCTAATTTCGCTGTCAGAAGAAGATGTGGATATTTCAATCATTCTTTCCATTTATGCATGTGTGAACGCTTCTTCTTCATTCAAGTTCCATCATATTACTTTCTACCATCACGATCCTCGAATTGTCAACCGCTTCCTCTACATGCTCGCATTCAAAAGAAGGCGTGCTATCTGCACTCCGACATATAGAATCCTCTTCCTTAATTCATTCCCTGCCTTCCCGTGCGATAAGAAGATGATGAATGAAATGCCCGAGCTCGTACGTCTATTGTGGGATACCCTTCCGTCCCATGTGAAAATAATCAAATCAAAAGAACTTCCAGTAATGAATGTCGCCCTACAACAAAGGTAAACAATATTTAGAATTATTGATCGTCTGTAAAAATACAATTAAATTATCAAAAATTTTTTTAGCTCTTCTTCAGCTTCGCTCACAACCTTGAGTATACTTCAAGCAGATATTACACGAGTGCCAGCACCAAATGGTTCGAGTTTACTTTGTTTTAATAATAAAGAGAATGTGTTTCTTTCATGAGCCCCAGTGAACGCCAGTAATGGGAGACTGATCTTCGGAACCGGTATTGCCGGAGCATTACGAAAAGCAGGCGGGATTGGTCCAGAAAATGAGTGTAATGCTCTAATGGACCTGTACGGACAGAGTGGAATTAATACTCTGCCAGCAGGAACTGCCACAATTACCAGCTGTGGTCAGATGAATCATTGTAAAAGTATGAAATTTACAATTATATACACAATGTATGTTTGCAAAATAATACTAATAATTTGCAGAGATGATTCATGCTATTGGGCCTCAAATTGCACAAGGAAGTATGCCTACAGAAGAGCATATGTACCGATTGCAAGTTACTTACGAACAGGTTTATCGACTTGCCGGATCAGCAAATCTGCAAATTTTGGTGAAAATTAATCTTTTCCCGTCGTTCATGCATACTTTGCAGATTCTCCCTCTTTTGAGTACTGGGGTTTTCGGATTCGGAATGTTGCAAGGAATGAAAATTGCTCTTTATGCAGCATTGAAAACACTTCCCAACTATGTTAGATTTTAATAAAAAAATATAAAAAAATAAAATTTTACAGGGAATAAGAAGAGTGATTATTGTCCATAATACCACTACTGTTGTGCAACAATTCATGGCATTGATTGGTGGCAATAATGAGTTATCGTTCTCAACACGAGCTGAAGCTGATACGCTTCTTCAAACCTATTGTTCGCCCTTCATTCCGACATACAGCGCATCAATGAAAAGAACGGTTGATTCAGAAATTGAAGCTGTATGGAAGATCACTGAAAGGTTCATAACATGCTTCGTTTAGGCAAGAATACAACCAACAAATTCATTTAGGCTGATATCCGTATACCCCAACACATATATACAAGGGTCTGCAATCCAAAAAGGTACTTTTAAAATAAATTAGAATTTCTCTTTATTAAAATTTATAAACTAATTAAAGGAGGAAACGCAACAAAACGAAGATTAACTCCAGCGCCTCCCACAAGCCACAAACGATGTAAGTTCCATACGACTTAATTATTTGGCTCTATGGAGGAACTTTACAGAACAAATATTTTTGCAGCGATTCGTGCAGGTGACCAACAAGAACAGGAAGATGATCGAGATGAGGACGCCCCTATGACCGAACGGCAACAAGCAACATTGAGACAGCAGGCTCGTCGAGCAAGAGAGACTCCAGAAGAAGCGAGTGAGAGAAGAAAGAGAGATGCGGAGAACAAACGAAGAAAAAGAAGAAGTCAGAGAAGTCTGAGCAACAGAGAAGTAGAAGATGAAGACGGAATCGAGGAGCGTATCACACGAAGAGGATCTATTTCATCATCCATATCCAATCAACCTCATACGAGAGAGAGAGGACCACGCTCTCATAGCACCATTTCTATGGGGTCTGTTTTCAACGATCCTACAGAGACTCCGGAGCAATACAATGAGCGTATTCGAAAAGAGCGAGAAAAGGCTGCGATAAGAAGATCGAGGGAAACTCCTACGCAGAGAGATACAAGGCAACGAAAAGATCGAGTCAGTAAAGCACAATCGAGAGCGATTGAAACTACTCCGAAGAGAAATAAAAGGCAAAGACAAGATCAGATCAGTACAGCCCAATCGAGAGCTAATGAAACGACTCCGGAACGAGAGGCAAGGCAACTTCAAAATCGGATCGGTACAGCACAATCGAGGGCTAATGAAACAACTCCGGAAAGAGAGGCAAGGCAACTTCAAAATCGGATCGGTACAGCACAATCGAGGGCTAATGAAACAACTCCGGAAAGAGAGGCAAGGCAACTTCAAAATCGGATCGGTACAGCACAATCGAGGGCTAATGAAACAACTCCGGAAAGAGAGGCAAGGCAACTTCAAAATCGGATCGGTACAGCACAATCGAGGGCTAATGAAACTACTCCGGAAAGAGAGGCACGGCACAGACAAGATCAGATTAGTAAATCTCAAGCGCGTATGAAGAGAACCGAAATAGAGAAAGAACGAGCAAGAAGCGTGGAACGAGCAAGGAAAGAACGTGAACGTCAGAATAAATCTCGAGATCAACGAGCTGCCGATCGAGTAAAGGACAAAGAGCAACGTGCACGTGCTAGAGAGAACGAAACAGAGGAAGAAGGAGGGAGGAGAAGAATCATCGATGCGAATTGGCACAGAGAGAAGCGAAAGAAAGAAACACCTGAACAGAGAGATGCAAGAAGAAAAAGAGATGCGATTGCTCACTTCTGGCATCGACACGATCCATTGAGACCATTGAGGAAGGAAGGATCTTCTATTATCACTCAGGAGGAGAAGAACTATCCTAAGAGTCTGCCGGAGTACTTCAACCTTGGCCCACGTCCTGTATGCAAGCACTGTGATGCATTAACCTACTCAGGGAAATGCTGTGCAGGAGGAAGAGTTCATGTGAGAATACCAACTATTCCGCCTACTTTCTTGCAAAAACTCATGATTGGAAATTCGCCCGAAGCAAGGAAATTCCGCGAAAAATATCTTGCGTACAACAGGGCGATGCAAATGGCGTCCGTTTCATGTGAACGTGATCCGAGCCTTCATTCCAATCCCTTCATTAAAATCAACGGCGGACTCCTATATCAGATGAGCGGATATAAACGTCCCGTTGGAGCCAGATTAGCTCTCTTCAATCAACTCTACCAATTCAATCCAGAGGAAGCGACTGCTGAAAGACTGAGGAATGCTGAAAATCTCGATGAAGATATCATGCACGACCTCTCTGTATTCTTTCACGAGAACAACTATTTGGTCAAACAATTCCGAATGACTGCTAAGATTGAAAGAGCATTGGAAAGAGGAGGCAAGCCAATCCCTCAACGTCTTCTCACTCTACGTGCACCTACACGAAAGGAATTGGGAGGGAACCACATTGGAACGATGACTCGTCCTCAAACTGAATTGAACTCTGCCTTGTATCGAACTGATGAGCACGGAGGACCACCAGCTTATGGAGTATGGGTGTACCCGGAGGGGAAGAAAATGACGCAGCTTCCGTACTTTGATCCGCTTACTGATCCTCTTTGCTATCCTCTTCTCTTTCCCTATGGCGACGGAGGATTCAAGTACGGAGAGGACAAACTTTTCCCCAAGGGCACAACACGTCGCGACGCAGGTAAGAAAGAGAGAATACTAATGATTTGTGACTGATGAAACTAAATTTGAGGATTTGTTTACTACGACGCACCCTCTGATTCTGAGTCGATGGGATCACAACGCACAACAGCCGATGATAGTGATGGAGATACAGATGGAGATTCTGACTCCCAAAGAAACTCATTAATTATGAGTGAGTTTTGTTTCAAATAATTTGTGTTTCCATGGTTAATTGACTTTATTACTTCTTTTTAGAAGACCTTGAACAATTCAACGAAGAGCTGATGGAACAATTTCAAACCGAACCTCGCAGGGAAATCGACAACCAAAGAAGATCTCATCGCCCCGTTGAGTTTGAATATTCTTCGAATGAAGAAGGTAAAATATTTTTTACTGGTTTGACAATATCAGTAATGCAGCCAATTTTGAACGAGATGGAACGCCGTCGTCAGCCGATGAAGCCGATGCAGCCGATGAAGACGATGAAGAAATTACTGCCCAGATTGATATTGCCTCAGACGATGATGCGCGCATCCCGATGAATGCTCAACCTCCTACAGATGTTGTGCAAGAGGTGGAAATGAATGAGGAAGAAGATGAAACAGAGATACCAGATCAACTTTTGGAAGTTCCAGGTAACAAAGTTTAGACCACAATTGTATTGCATAATTTCGCATAGATGATGAAGTTGAATACGAGGAGAATGAAATTGTCGAAGGAACGGCGGCAATCAAGGAAACTAAGCGAACAATGGTTTCTCGTAGGCAGCATTATCTGTACTTGTTATTTGATCGTGAAGGCGACCCAGACGAGAGATTATTCAATCCGGTTAGAGACAAAGAAATTATAATCTCTTCAAGCGTGAGCCATATTCAGTTTGGCCCTAACGGACATCAACTGAGCCAGTTTTTCATCATCGATCAGTTTCTTCGCGTCATGAGACAAAGAAACGATTATGCACGTTCGAAATTCGCAGAACTACGTGGAAGTGATGCAAGGAGTTTCATGATGGCTGTACTTGAACAGCGCGCAGCCAAAAAAGTTTGAAGATATATGCTTTAAATGTATTTTATTATATTATATTGTAGGGACTGAACGTCGGATATTCATTCAAAATTTCCAAAAAAGTTCCAGGATCAGTGGCTTGGTATCGTGAGAAATATTTAAACGCAATGGTGATGGTTGGCAAGGTATATTTTTGCATTTCTTCAATTGAAGATTTTTTTCGCTCAGGTTGGTCATCCCGACCTTTTCATCACATTCACTGGGAATTGGAAATGGATTGAAAATGAACCCAATTTTGCTCCCAACTCTGATTGGCAGAGCAACTCGATACTTCTATGTGAAGTGTTCAGAGAAAAATGCAAAGAACTCTTGAATGATATTATGAACAGAGAACTCTTCGGAAAGGTGGCAGGATATACCTATTCGATTGAGTTTCAAAAGCGTGGTATGCCTCACATGCATTTGCTTGTGATTCTTGAGGTTTGAGTAATATTATGACTGATCTTGAAAAAAAGTTACAGAAGTCCGACAAGTTGGACACTACTCAAAAAATTGAACAGCATGTCTGGGCACGTATTCCTGAAATTGAACGGCTCGGAGAAAATCCAACCGACGAGCAGAAAAAGACTCATGCTAATCAGAAAAACCTGCAAGATCTCGTCAAACAATTCATGATTCATTCACCATGCAAATGTGAGCCAAAACACAAGGGATAAATGAGCGGATTATATTATAATTTCAGATAACGTGAAAGCATATTGCCATACAAGTCTGCCTACAAATCCGAACTATTCACATCCAACATTTGAAACATGTTCAAAAAAATTTCCGAAGGAACTAAACGAATTCACGACTATTCTCGACGATGGTTCTGTCAATTACTATCGACCTGCTCATGGACCAATGGTCGAAGTGAAGGATTCTGATCGTCAAATGGTATGAATGAAATTTCTTATGAATTTCATAATGAATAGTTTAAGACTTATGTTGACAATTCTTGGGTCGTTCCGTACAGTCCTTACTTGCTTGCGAAATACAAGTCGCATATTAATGTCGAAGTAGTATCCAAGACGCATGTTGCGAAGTACATGTACAAATATATTTTCAAGGTGCTATTCTCCTTCCTATTTATTCTATGAAACATATATTTCAGGGATTCGACCGAGCACTCGTTGAGTTTCAAGATCGCGTGGAAAATAATCCGGACGACGGTAATTTTAAAAATGTGATCGTCAACTGATTGCCAATGTTGTCAGAGAGGCGTAGCCGTACTACGGTTCAAAATGGAATCATTGCTCCAGAAAAATATTCTAAAAACGACAATAAGATGAAAAGAGCCGCTCAGCTGATGAGAGCGCATGCGAAAAAGGTAATAATCGAAAAAAATCAGATTCTAAGTTTGTGTTCCAGCTGGGCGTGGAAACCGACGGAGGAGAAACTGTAAATTATGATGAAGCCATTCTTACCGAGACATTCCGACAAACAACTGCGTGTGAAGCAGCATGGGGAATGCTGGGATTCCCTCTTGTCGGCTGCTCTCATACCGTAAAAAATATATTATCTAACATTACATTTTATTCTGCATATTATCTAAAAGCGTATTTTATATATTTTTCAGATTAAAACTCTACATGTTCATGAGCCCGGCAATCAGCCGATATCATTTATGCGAGGAACCGAGTCCCGTGCAGAAGAAGCATTAGAACAAGGACGATATGTATCAGAATTGATGGCTTGGATGAATCTCAATAGAGGAGATGACGAAATTGGGCAGGAAAGAGACGTAAACGAAAATATGGAAATCGATGAAGAAGAAGAGAACGAGGAGGAAGCTGATAGCAATGGAAGTGAAGAAGAGGGAGAAGAAGAAAGAGAAGATGAATCTTCATATCGAAGTGGATACGGACTAACTCAGTTGCCACTGCCTACTCAACCAGATGATGATGACTGGACGACTCCAGTGGATGCAACTGCAACTCAATCCGCTCATCTATATCCACGAACAACTGATTTCGTTTCTCAAATTTTGCAAAATCGAAGAAAGTCCAATTTGGACATTCCTTTGGAAGAAGGAAGAGGAGTGGCACCTGTGAATAGCAAGAAGGTTGCCCCTGTCCCCTCATCTCACCCTCCTCGTCCTCATCCTCCTGCTAATCCCCATGGATGGTTGATGCTCACTAATTCGGGAACTGATTGTTTCCTCAATGCCTCGATACAATTATTGCGTCGTATCATCCCCATTCGAGCTATCCTGGATGACTGGTTGGGGGCAATCAGGCAATTTTATCAAGAGGAACTCACCCCTGCCGAGAAAACTCTTCGCATTCTCTCTTCACTCCTTTCTAAGACTGATGTTCATTCCGTTCGTCGTCTCAGAGAAGCTCTACCCGATGCAATTCCTATGCTCGAACAACAAGGATTCTTGAACAGACAGCAAGACGCTTCAGAGATAATTCAAGAACTGCTGAAACTTCTGCCTGATGAAGCAAGAGAGTTGATGCGCATCGATACTATTGATCAACTTCGCTGCTATGACAAGAATGAAGAAGAATGTCCATGGGCAAGTGATGTTAGACCATTGCATGTAATCCTTATCTTTACAGAGAAGTAAAAACGATGATGTTCCTTTCGTGATATATAATGTTGGAATGAATCATGAGGTGACAACAGTTCTTAATTCGTTTGTATTTATCTATACATATTAAAGGAAGTGAATCTCGAGTATCTTCTGAATGGGGAATGGCATGATGAAGAAGGAGAAGACGACTTGATGGTGCATTGTTCGACCTGCTGTGAATGTTGCCAAGCCACTGCTGAACGGGGAGAAGTTCATGATGATGATCACTGTCCCAATTGCGTTCCAATCAGAAGCAAAAGTCGCAAGTGAGTAAAGTCGACGAAATTCGTAATAAACTATCGGAATAACTATTTGGCGGAATGATTAGTGAACGCTTCAGGCGCAAGGAGATTGATTTCACCGGTGAAGGGGACTACTTCTGCATCACCTTCAACATCCTCCATCAACACAGAGATGGCAGTTTCGAAAGGATGGATTGGGCACTCACTCCAAACTGTGATCTCAATCGAATGACGATGTTCGGTGAGCAATAGTAGTTTGTTTAATTATTTAGAGTATTATGTCAATAACCATAATGATTTAATTTCCGAAAAAAATTCTTTTATCTTTAAAAGCCCTCTCCGAATTGCAGGAAGAGAATGGCAAGCTGTCGCCATTGTCAAACATATCGGCAATGAAGCGAACCAATGGCAGAGTGGACACTACTTCACCTTCGTCAGAGAGGAGGACAATCAATGGTGGAAGCACGAGGATGCACTGCAGCCCACATTGATTGGATTGGATTACAACTTTCCCAGTAGCCATCAATATTCACCTAACAGCATCGATATGGAAGGTGTAACAGCAATGTTATTCCAAAAATGTCGTAACTGATTCATCCTATCACAAAATTATGTTATCTGTAAGATGTTATTCGATTTCAATGTATTGTTATGGTAATGAATAGATAAAGTGTAGTGTAGACAAAATAATGCAATGAAAATGCACACAATATTTTTTTTCAAATTGATCACACAACCAGCGAAATGCGTGACCGAAGAAGCGAGAAGCCCACATTTCAAAATGATTCTTGCCTCTTTCATTTTGTGCGCGAAATTAAAATTGTCGCATTGGACGATCGGTACGCGACTATGAATATTTTATCCATTGATGCATTGACCAATGTCCTAAATGCATTTCCCGGCGATGCGAAGCGTTTGCACATGACTGGGATAACCCGGCGACATCTAGCCAGCGAGCGAGCGCAGCGAGCGTAGCTGGCTAGTTATTATACCGTTTTCTTGTTAGTTGTTATCGTTGTAGGATCAAAGCTCTATCGATGATTTAAATTAAAATAATATACGAGGAGTGTAGAGTATATATGATTTTTGTCGCTAGCCCATGTGTTTTCCTCCCGCTCTTGTTCTCATTTTATGGTAAACTTTTTTTTTCGTTGTGCGTTCTGCTTGCCGATTGAGTGGGATTTATATGAGGCTTATCGTTCGAGGTTA
This sequence comes from Pristionchus arcanus, assembly GCA_900490705.1. Taxonomy (NCBI): domain Eukaryota; kingdom Metazoa; phylum Nematoda; class Chromadorea; order Rhabditida; family Neodiplogasteridae; genus Pristionchus; species Pristionchus arcanus. Next base: position 93,748 of record LS485969.1, read on the forward strand.
TTCACCTATTTATCTGAATGAAAAGCGAAACAATTGCGTATTTCGCACATGATGATGCACTGCAACGAACACACAGTGACTCGTTCAACCCGTGGTGCGGTCTTCCCATCGACTGATCTATTGACCTTATGGACGAGCTCGATTGCTCGGTAGATCAGTGCCTCGTCTGCCGCCTCTCTCCGCAGTATTGATCGTCTGCCTCTCTTCCTAGACTCGCTTCCCTTCTCCCCTTCCCTGTTCGCGAGTTCATCGAGCCACATTCGTTCGCCCGCATGAAGTGCGTGCATGCCGTTGCTGCTTCTTTCTTGCCTTTTTCACCTCTAGAATCTTCTCTATTGCGTGTTTCCTCGCTGTTAACAGTTTTTAGTAGCTACACATACCACATGTAGTCATTGCAAAATCCTCATTGAGCTATTTTCAATGCGCTTTCACTTGAAACAGTCTGCGACCACACTTTCGAAAGTTTTCGTCTGTTCCAGAAAGATTCTTACGATTTTCGCGTTTGCATCGTGCGTTTGCCTTTACTCCACGTCTTTTGCACTAGTTCTATCGAGAGGGCGTTACAGTGAGTAAAGGGAGGAGCGGTAGAAGCGCGAAAGGATTCCTAGTTCACAATCGCATCAATCAGAATTCACTTCCGCTTCCGTATGTTCCCGTTGAAAAACTGTGCTATATTTCTGTTTGTATCGTGGGCATGCCAGGACCTCGTGGTGATGTTTTGTTTTGACAAGCGCCGCACTTTGACAATTTGGGCTTCATGTTCGGTCAGTTCGCGTGTCCCAGTTTCGTGCAACTTTTTGCGTTTGCTGGGCCCCATTTGAGATTGCACTCTCCTTTTATGACTTTTCATCAAGATAGCCACTGATGGAGGGAGATTAGAGGGACGTGCTGTGAGATTGAATTAGGATGTGCACCCGCGCGTTCAGTGTTGCGCGTTGGCTTGAAATTCTCACTTTATTCTGTACCCTCTTCCCTCATTCTTTTCCGTTGTTCACCATGCCCCTTCGTGCACTCATTTCTCCCTCTTTGCAGGCCGCGTCAGCCGACGACGAGTCAAGAGCCCGCTTCGGGGACGGACCGCGCCGGCTCCGCAAGGTGTGTTGGCAACGTTAACAATGGTGCTTCTCTGTTCTTATTTCAATTATTTAATTGTGAATATGTCGTGCCAGTACTAATTGAATCACATTCAGGCGCTGTCCGCGAGGCTCGCCCCGCGCTCCCCCGCTCCGATGCCCTCCCTCGTCTTCCTCTTCTCTTCACGGGGGACGCCGCGGCGAGCAGAGACAGCAGGAGACTGGAAGGTGAGTGGGGGAGGGAGTGGTCACTAACAAGTGAAGCACCAAAGTAGGCGGGGGACCCCCTGCCACTCCTTGGCTTCCGCCTACTTTGGTGCTGCCATTGTACGGCTAGGGATAGTTCCCACTAGAGCTCGAAATGCTCGAAAATGATTGTGTGTACGGAGATTTTGTTCCTCCTCCACAACAGAGAAGTCCCCTTTTGTTTGGCTTTTTTTTGAGGTAGTGGAAACTCGACGGCATTTTTGACTCTAGTTTACTGTGTGTGTGTGTCTTTGGGGGAAACCTCCTCCGGATTTGATTTGTACAAGAATAATAGTTATTATTTTGTTCCAGTCGTCGACTCGCAACTTCGCAACACATCGTCGGGAGGCTGCTCGTAGTCTCTAGTCACCCGCAGAGGGCGCAGCCTCTCTTGGGGCTGCGTCCGCTGGGCAGGGGAGTTGGCGTGCTCCATAGACGGTCGGTGTGCTAGTCTGCCGGCCGTCGCCGGGGTCGATCCGAGGCCAGTCCCCGGAGGCAAATTGGCGCCCGCCCACTGCCTTGACGGACGGCCCGGGTATCTGCCCGGGCTTAGTCTTAGTCTCTCCATCTTGGCCTGTAGGGGAGCCTCATCCCCTGCGATCAAAAACAGCATGATGGCACCCGCCTAATTTGGCGGGCATTTTGCGTGATCAAACTAGATACAAACTGCAAGTGGTCGACGGGTTGTTTACCTCTTCCCTGATTGGCCCACGGGTTGCTTCCCTTGATCTACTGCCCCTGCCTCCTCCTCATGCCTTCTCATTCCTCACGTCCACCCCCCCCCTCTTCCCTCCATTGAACTAGTCTACCGACTTCCCGTCTACTCCCTTAGTCATTCGTTGATACGAATTCGAATGACAATCGAGTTGGTGGGAAGGAAGACTAGCTTCCTTGGTAAGTATCCTTCCCCATTCTCCTCTAGTCCCCTTCCCCGGTTGAAAGCCCACTCCTCCTCCTTCTCTTCCTCCAGTAACCTCGTCATCGTCTATGCAGAGGTACGGTATCTTGCTACTAGAGTTTCGAAAACATTTAAACAACCAGTTGCTTAGTAGGCAAATGAAACACTCTTTTTGCTAGAAAGGTCGCAACGGTTGTTTGATTGTTTTCGGTACTCTACTGGCAACCGATTCAGACAATGCCTAATCAATGCATTGCAGGTGGCTGCCTCTCTTCGTACTCCTTCGACGAGACGTCGTCGCTTCTTGTAGAAGGAGGAGCGTCTACCGTGCGGCCTCCTTTCCACAGCTAAGTTTGCATGCGTATGCCGGTTGGTAAATTTTAACAATGCAGGAGCGTCGTGCCCTTTCCTGCTCTGCCTCACTCGACGTGCAGCCGCCGCCTTTCCAGAGCTAAGTTGATGAGCAGTTGTCGGTTAGCTAATGTGAGCAATACAGGAGCTGCTCCATCGCCACTGCGAGTCGCCATCTCTTCATTTCACACACTCTCTCACCACTCGATCGGTCGAAAGAGTGGGTGAAATGAAGAGACGGCGACTCGTATATTGCGCACTCTACTCGCGGCCATTCGTCGACCGTCTTCCACTGCACGTGCCCTCTCCCTTCCTGCAGCTCCTCCCTCTCGCCGTTGGTTGCTGTGGAGAAAAGATGAGTTACAGTTTCGACTCATGCTCCAGGATTACGGTAGTTGTGTTGACAAATCTGTGATCTGTCGAGTGTCTGACCAATTTTAAATACAATGAGTAGCATGACGATTTGTCTACACTGTTTTGGCATGACATTAAGATTACGGTAGGTGATGTTGTGACACGAAATCAATCAATGCATTGCAGGTTTTCGACACGCCATACTCCCGGCCACACTGCCGGGGAATAGGCTGTTCCCTTACTGTCTGTCTTTGTCTTTTCTTTGGCCAGTCGAAACGACACAGCTTCTCGTATCTCGGCTTCTCCTATTAGGTGTTCGCCTTACAATGTGCTAGGAACCAGGGGACCGCAAGAGTTCCTCTTTGATTCCTCTTCTCTTCTTGCTTTTTTTGTACGATGCCCTGTAGAGTAGAGCGATCGGTGGCATGCTGTTCCCTAGTCGTTTGTTCAAAGTGGCCTAACAATGTGATGTGCATACGTAGGAGGGATTACCCGAAACTCTACCAGCAGCCTACCAGCCAGCAGCAGCAGGACCAGGATCTACCAGCATGATCTACCAGCAGGGTTGTTAATTCGGACAATATCGTCTATTTTGATACTTTTCTACTATGGGGAAGGATGACGGGAGAAGCCGAGGTGTGTCCTGCAATTCTCCCCGACTAGTCATGCCATTCGGAACTCGAATAACGAATGGCTATGCGAAGTCGGTGAGGCTAGCGGAGGACTTGCCCATTTGAAGAGTTAATTAAGGATAATTAATTAAGGATTAAGGTAGGATTGAGTAAACCATTACGGCACCACAACAACGACAACAATGGACAACGGAGAACAAGGACAGAGAGGGCTGACAGAGAGACAGAGAGGGCCATCCGAGCGGGGCTGCCTTTCTTTCGCAGAGGACGGATGAGTGGCGAGGAAGCTCTGCAAAGGACGAATTTAGATACCGTGATCAATCGATAATCTATATTCAAAATTTAAGAGGCACAAATCAAAATTTGGGCGTAGCCTCCGGCGGACCTATTGAAAATTGCCGCTGAAATAATGCGATTATTTTTTACTCACTTTGCAGTCGTCTCTCTTCGACATCTCAATCGAGCGGGGTAGAATCCCTTCGCAGGGAACGGAAGAGCGGCGAGGGAGTTCTGCAAAGGACGAATTTAGATACCGTAATCAATCGATAATCTTGATTCAAACTTTATGAGGCGCAAATAAAAATTTGGGCATAGCCTCCGGCGGACCTATTGAAAATTGCTGCTGAAATAATTCGATTATTTTTTACTCACTTTGCAATCCTTCCTCTTCAACGTTGCATCCGAGCTGGGCAGCATCCCTTTTGCAGTGAAGAGAAGAGCGGCGAGGGAGTTCTGCAA
>LS485970.1:0-11885 GCA_900490705.1 Pristionchus arcanus
TTTTCCAATAGGTCCGCCGAAGGCTATGCCCAAATTTTGAATTGTGTCTCATTAATTTTGAATCTAGATTATCGATGGTTCTCTGGATTACGGTATCTTCATTCATCAATTGCAGAGCCCTCTCGCTGCTCTTCTCTTCTCTTCGATGGGCATTCTTCCCCGCTCGAAGGAGATGGCGAAGAGAGATGATCACATAGTGAGTGTGAAATATTTTTTTATGCTTTCAATATCTTTTTTTCAATGTCATTTTTTGATAGGGCGGCCGAAGGCTATGCCCAAATTTTGAATTGTGTCACATTATTTTTGAATCTAGTTTATTCAATCAATCTATCTTGATGACAATAGTACTCCCCGAGATTCTCTCCATTTTATTCTGAAAATCTTGAGGCTGCGATTTGTTCGGTAGAGTCTCACCGTATTCATTGCAGGACATTCGTGCCTGCTCTTCGACTGCACTCTCTTTGCTGGAATTCCCCCTCCCATCTCACTTTCTCTCTCCCACCATGCCTGTTACCCTCATTCCTCTCCCTTCATCATCGAAAGATATCTGGTATCTGTCTATGCCGAATGCTGGTGGTGGTGGAATCATGTAGCTATTGTATTTACATTGTATCATTTTAACTTATCTCGAGGCTGCATTCTATCGCTATTGTTAAAGACTTCAGAAGGGGGCGTGTGCACAGTGTATGGATGGAAAAGACGATCGCGAATCGATGCCCAGATCAAATTGTTGGATTCCATTAATTCATGGCTCTGGATTATAGTGCAATTGCGTTGTATTGCATGGCTCTGGAGGGGGGATAGGACCCTGTAATTTGGTACATTCCGACAGGCAACAGTAGTTTGGACACATGTCGTAGCTCCTGATCATGGATCTGAATAATTCCGCTGCTGCATTTATGAGATATTGCCATAGCTTAGTGGTAGATCGGATACAGTATCTGATACGAAGAAACAGACACGAAGAGAGAAAGGGAACAAAACAATACATATATAATTAAAATGGAAATTGCCGGAATAATACCCTCCCTCCCATCCATTCCACTCATTTTTATTCTTCGCGTGTGGTCGACTGAAGAATGCTCAATCCACGTCACTTTCTCTGGTTTGATTTTCTGACCTCAGTTCACGATAAACTCCATTTCGCAGGTTCCTACTGCAGTACTTCGTCTTTCAAGGTAAAGCCACATCAGCAGTCCAATCGATACTGAGATGACCTACAGTACTCGTAGTCTTCAACCTACCGTAATCTTCCCGTCAGGATCGCTCGCTTGCTCCGATATCACTCTTCGACAGGTCGAACTGAAGAGCGCCGCCTCTACGCTATACGTAAGTCGATTGAAGATACCGTAATCAGTTGGATACTGTATCTAAATGCACTTACTCAGAAGTACTGAAATGAGCTACAATAACCATCGGGGCACTGTAGCTAGAGTACTGTAACGCTTTATCGACTCGGGCTACAGTAACTCCGTGATATCGTATCTCCCAACGTATTCCAGATCGACGAGGGTTCCAGTCTGCATATCGTTCCCGATCGGGAGCTATTGGATGGCAGCGATGTGAGACTCTCTCCATTTCCCATTCTCTTTTCTCTGATCAACTAGAGAGTATGCCAGGCATTGAGTTATAAGGTTTCAATGGAGGTTTTCCAATAAGGGAACCCTAACCATAAACACAAAGATCAAAGATCAAAGAATTTTCCCTTCAGTTATACTGGCAATCGTCTGGTTCTCCCATCTCCGAGTATCAATCCTTCCTTCCCTGCTCCGAACAAGATCCACCCGTTGTTGTGCACGAAAATGGAAGGGATCTACTCATGATTGGGGTGAGGATGGATACTGTAGGATGGATACTGATACTGATGGATAGCCTACCGTACTCCAGGTGTATCGTATTACCCTACTTGTGAACTATCACGCAGAAACTGTCAATACTCCTGGCAATGACACAGATCATCGTTTCCATACGTATCGTAGTCTACCGTCTGGACAAATTGATAGGGTTACAGTGTCATACAAATCTCGTGGAAGCTCCTCTCTAAGAAACCTCTTGGTTTATCGGAAGATTTTACAATACCCATCAACTACCGTACACCTACCGTATCCCTTCTCTCTTAGATCGACGAAACCTCTGGTGTACAGCGTCTCTTCGCCAGCAATGGCACGCGAACAATCTCAGTGCAGCTGAAGATTACCAGGAAGTACGATCGAGTTGATCTTTGATCTTTCAACGGGACTTTAGACTTTATCTTCCATACAGAATCACATTCCCTCCCTCACATTCGCACGCTCCTCTCATTTCTTGAAACACAAAACGCGGAGGGCTGCACTTACAAATTACTGCAAACCCATTTTTTTTCAGAATTCTGCTCCTTTTCGATTCTGCAATCTTTCAGCGAACTTTTTTTCACTAGCGCCTCTCGTCAGTCCCTTTCTCCAAGGGGATTAGGGCAGCTTGGCCAACTACCTTTCTGAAATGATCTTTGATCTCTCCAGGAGCATCGCAGCCACCGACGTCTCCTCAGCCCTCACGTGGGTCGGCATCATTGGAGGTGAGATTTATTTTCGAAATTGTTTTTTAATTGTTAATAATTGAAGGTTTCTTCCTCATCATGATCCTATTCGTCGTAATCATGCGTATTATTCGAAGGCCCGCTTCGAATGAGAAATCTGAGGTTTGATCTTTGAGCTTTGAGCTCTGATCTTTGATCTACTGCAACACATCGATTAAAATTGTTATTTATTGTAATTTGATTTGTTTTTGTTGTTATGACAGTGAATAGCTTGCTGGGAGAGCAAAAAAGAGATTTCTTATTTTCATTCAAATTTGAAAGTGCGTTTCAGAAAGCGGCGTCTCCCTCTGCAACAAAACAATCGGAACCATCGACGAAGAAAGAATCTGCGCCCGAGAAACCATTCGGGTTAGTTTTCTGAACTTTGCACTTTGATCTCCCCAACCGAAGCTCTCATTCAGCATTCAGATTGCGCCTTCGCCAGTGGCTGCAGAACTAGCTGCAGCAGCTGCAGCAACTGCAGCAGCTGCGACCACTCCTCCTGCAGCAACTGCAACAGTGGCTAGTCCCATCCCTGTCCCTCCGCCCATTCAGTCACTGCCTCCTGTGTAGACGGTCTAGTCAATTATGATCAGTGAAAACCCGTCGATAAACCATCTCTTGCTCTTTTTTTGTCTGTTCATCATAAATCCGACGTTATGATCCGACTATATTGAGACAGTGCAATTCCATATCGATCTTTATTTTCGCTTGTATACAACTGAAGAAGGGTACAAGACACTTTCTCGTGAAAAATTCGCTGTTTGTGATTTCAGATGTGAAAAAATGCAATGAAAATATAGTATCGAGAAACTTCATGCAGAATACGTGTATAGTATTCATAGCGGAAATAATTAAGTACTTGAAGGAAATTGTCGTAGATAGTCGCTAACATTGAAAATTAATTTGTAAATTTATTATTTTCAGAAATGTAAGATATCAGCAATGCCATATGAAGGTTGATCCGTACTCGTCATCTTCAACCTTCAGTTTGAATTTTCCGTTTTGTGTTCTAACGGGTAGAATATCGTTCGTTTTTGTACCAACATAAATTACAGTATCGGTCTGAATTCAAAGTCATTGTTGCAGACATAATTGTTTAACCAACCTCGAATTCAAGCACTTCAATTTTAAAACACAAGGAAAGTATTATTGCAGCTAACACCTGAAAAGTTACAATTACCGAGATCTGATTTTTTGGGAGAATAGATCCGAGTGATGGCAGCGAAAAGATTGAAAATGTTGAGTTTATTATTTTTTTAATGTAAAAAAACAGGGGAAAACGAGTTTCCCTTCCTCAGTCGTTGAAGCGATTTACCACTCATGTAGGCCATGATTTTCCACCACGCATTTAGTGGAAAATTAATAGGATTTCCGTTGTGTTTCATTGCGAATTTCTGTCAATGGCAAATAAACGAAATAAATGATATAAAGTTGTATACTAATAATAACTCTCGCTGTAGGCGTCTCATGCCAACCACAATAAACAAGCGACTGTCTCCAACGAGTTTACCGAAGGAGTTACTTGGATATTTGAATCTTGCCAATTTTCTTACTCCGTAGTCGAGATGCGAATTTGCGAAATATACAAAAACAAAGAATTTATCGGGATACGAATGCGGATAAACGGGGATGTGAATGATTACCGTAGAAGAATGAGGGATCGAAAGGAAGAAAGAGAAGAAACGATGGAAATGAGGTGAAATGAAGAGAAACAATCACGGAATGACAATAAACGATAGTTGAAAATGGGGGCGCATAACGATATTGGGGATAGCGATAAATGGCACTGGAACTGGGGCTATTACTGGATCTGATCTGGCTTCTGGGAATCATAAACAATCATGAATCACTGATTGAGCTAGGAACCGCTACGCTACTGTGCGCTATCTTCATAGTTGGGCAAAATTCTGCTTAAAATTATACAAAAGAGCATAGATTGCAAAGCGCACAGTAGCTAGTAATAAATAAGTGCATACAAAAGACTAGCAGTAATGTATTTAATTCTTTCAGAAATCAGGAATTGAATGGAGGTCTTCCAATAAAAGTGCGAGCGTATGGCAATTCCTGCTCTGGGCCGTTGCTTCTTGCTGAAACAAGAGTGTCATGATTGCATTATTACTTATAAATCCAATTTGATGCGCAAAATATTTGTATTCTAATAATAGAATAGCGGGTCGACTACTACCGTTAACGCTCAAGTCAGAAGAAATGCGCTTCGTGAAACAAATCCGAACATTCCGAGAAATTTAACAATTTGTGAAAACTCACGATCAAACTCTGCATCATCGGGTCATTCTTGAGATGATCGGGAATTTGTGGCCTCGAGTACACTTGTTGACTGCGAAGAAGTGTCACGGCACCGTACAATTTCTCTCGGACCTGAAGGTAAAGGCACAGTTGCTTCAAATCAAAGACGTTGAAGGTGTCAACTAACAATCACTCTTGTTTAGAAAGGTAAACCGGTATGTGGGAAAATGCACCATGCACCAGTTCTTCGGCAAGGCTGTTTAGTATGCTCACCGATCCCCGCATTCAATTTAGATGCGCTACTTAAGTGCACTACTCACCTGTCTTCTCATCAAGTATTGCTTCTGTGGCATGAAGTAGGAGGGATCGTTGGACGCCTCGAGAGGGTCCTGCTGTTGAGGAGCATCCTGAATAAGGGATATGGCCTTTTAGAATCAGCAAAAAAATTGTATACATTGTGTGGTGCATTTTTTTCACTGCAACTTCCGATTCTCAGGAGAATAACATTTCCTCAATTTCTGCAAGATACGTCTCATCAATAGTACAAGATGCTCGTTGAATTCAAAGAACTAATGCATTGCGAATGGGCAGAGAAATAGAAAAGATTATATTTTGATAAACATTTCGGTAGGTTATTCCATTCCCCTTGACCACTGGTTCACTCTATCAGTTGCCACGTTTCTTTCTCTCTTGGGACGGCTGTTCTCTTCTCTCCGTTCAGCGACATTACACATCTTCAACGGAGCACCGGAAGGGCTCTATCGCAATCCCATACTCTCTCGTCTCCCTCTGACTATCTGCACTCTCTCAATCCGCTGTGCTCTCTCTCCGATACTCATCCATTATCGCTCCGTTCAGACTCAAAGAAGAAGAGAAAAAGATAGATATCAGAAAGCCCCAGTCTTACGCTCCAACTGCAAAGCGTAAATCAATAATCAGCATGCCGTACCTTATAGAAAAACACAAGTTGCTCGATGACATCGTAGTCATGCTCGCCCGGTCTTTCCTGGAAAAAAATACCGTAGCCTGAGTTATCGATTTAATCCATGCGGGAATATTTAGGAAGTCGTTTTGAACCATCAAAAAGTGAAAATGTGGAACCTAGAATAAATGTTCTCTACTGGTTTACGTTACTTCTGGGTTCCACTATGCCACCGTTCGAGGATTCCTAAACATGGCATAACCGATCGACTCTACAAACCTTGTTATTGTAACAGTACGCCATCTGGGCTAGCTGAGATGTTAGCGTGATAGCAGTACTGTTGCTACCCTGTGCCTGCAATTATTGATTGTCTACCGTACCGTCAGATGTATACCGTACCCTATACTCGTTCACACACTCCATCAATCTCGTCTTCGATGCAAGGGGCGAGTACTGAATGGCGATCGATTAGGCTACCGTACCCCATCCTACCGTATACCTCATGATCCGGACTCTTGGGCGGTGTCATGAAGAGAGAAGGCGCTTCCTCATCTACGAGTACCGTAATCTCTGACAAAGTGTACGGTAGTTGGGTGGGTCAAAGATATGATAAAGTACCTTGTTTAGGTTCTGCCTTGGTCATGATTTCAGCTGGTTTTTCTTCAATTTTCGCAGTTTTTCTTCGTTTATTTATCTTTGGCGGCTTTTTGCTCTGAGATGGTGCGCTTGGCTGCGGCCACTGCAAATAAATCATGAATCTGCTCCACCAAACTCCTGCGTACCGTAACCCCACCGAGACAGGCTCCCAGGAAGTCATCCAGTGCACTGTCGAGTGTTGAGTGCAAGCGCGCTTCCAGTGTTTCCGGGCGGCTTGCTGGAATACGGTAGGTTAGAGTGGGGTGATTTCCGAAAGACGAGATTGGCTAACGAAGCCCTTTCGTACTTTATTGGCTGAGCAACTCTAAGATTTCCCCTGATGACACGTTCAAATTGGCATCATCTCACATGTAGTCTCTCTCACGCGAGTGGCACAAGAATGAACAATACTCATCCCCATCGATCATCAATCTGTCCGGGCTATGATCTACCGTACTCTCAATTTATTGATCTCTAAATATCTCGGCTAATAATAGTCCCTTTCTTTCGTTGTAAAGTGAACATGTCTTCATCCTTCGTCATTTGGCTCTCCATCACTCTTTTTATCTATCGCCAACGAGCGAGAAAGAAGAGGGGGAGATTCTTCCCCTCCCCGGAATGTCCTCACTCTCTTCATTCTCCATACTCTCTAGTTTTCTCTCACCAGCGAGAGATCATTTGAAATGAAGAGAGTGGACCCTCGATCTATCCTTTTCCCACCCTCAATCCGATTGGACTGATAAGCCGAGACTGATAAGATTGGAGAAGCGAGGAGGTTCCCAGGAACGACCCATTTACAATGGCACAAAAGCGCAGAATTCTCAAATCTCTCCAATCTAAGCTCAGTGATTGGGTTAGGTTTCACACATACTTGAAAGGTAGTGCGGAAGTTGAAATGTAATAGAAGAGAGACACAGTCGCGAATTTTAAAACTCGAAAGATCAAAGATCACGAAGATCACGTACCTCTAACGGGTGGTTCACTCTTGGCTCTCCTTCTTTCGACGACGTCATCTTCGAGAGCCCAGATGAGCTCACTCAGATTGATCTCCGGCTCACGCTTGCGACTACGACGAACGACCATCTGGAAGAGATCAAAAATCAAAGATCACAGATCAATCTGCCATATAATGATCACAAACGGTAGAGGTCAAAGATCAATATAAGATTCGTAGAGTGATCACGAACGATAAAGATGACCATTACAGAGCAAGATCGGCATAGATTCTATACGAATTATACGATAGCCTGTACGAAATGTGAAACATGAAAGAGGGGGAGATGGAGTGGAAGTGGGAGAGATACAGAGAGTGATGGGCAGTGAAAAGGAAGAGGAATGTTCGAAGATTATGGTAATCAGGGCAGAATTCATCGTGCGAAGGGGCAAGGGAAGGGGTATCGGAACTTTTGAGAGGAGATCAAAGATCAATAATGTTTTGAGAAATATATTTTTTGAATGATCATGCTCGCCTTGAGCAGGTAACCTGAAACTCGTGTGATCCTATTCTTCAAAAAACAAGTTGGGACGCTGGAACGAAAGATGCCTAATTTCAGTCGTAGTGACGAGATGTTGCAATGCGAAAGTAAGAGTAAAAGAGACACGAGAAGTAGTCGAAAGGGTCGAATGTCCTATCAGGAATTCAGTTGAAGAGAGAAGAGAGGAATTGAAGAGGAAAGAAGAAGAAGGGAAGATGAACGGCTAGAATGAGATGAGATGAAAGGAAGAAGAAGAAGAGAGGGAAGGAGAGGGGGAATGCCATTCAACCCTCATACTTTTTGACCTACCATCTGGGCATGGGAAAGATGAGTAGAGAAGAAGGGAACGGGAGATTGAAGATGGATCGAATTGATAAATATCGGCTAAAGATCGAGTAAGGAAAGCAAAACTGTGAAACGAACACTCTTCGTTGTTTTTTTTGCACAACTATTTCTCACAGAGTGTATCAAGTTCCCTTTACTATCTAAACATTGAGATGACTAAACACTCCCAACATTTGGGAAAAGCAGATGAATAGGATTCAGTGTAACGAAGAGACGGCTAGAAATTATAGGGAACGTTCGATGCCCTAACCTCAAATTAGCATTCAAATTTCTCGGGCTTCGTTTCACTACTGAATTGAGATACAGAACGTGAAACTGGAAGCTGCTCTCATAGAGTAATAATGGGATTATTGTCTGAATGATAATTGACAATTCAATGAGTTTCATTTCTTGTCAATCGTGAAATGAATTATAAGTTTGGCGTTCTCTAATTGTCTCCATTTGCAGCACTACTTCGGACCAAACAATAGATGGACAAGAAGGGGACTGAGCAGAGAACACATCGTTGCAACGAGAGATGTTGCGACGACGACGAGAAAATGAAGTTCCCGCTCCTCTTTCTTCCCTCCCTTCGAAACACATTGAATGTTTCATGCGGGAGGAACGTCTAGGAGGGAAGAGAAGAAAGGGGAGAAAGGATGAAGGGGAAGACATCAAGAGGCTCTTCAACTACTCTGTGATCAGTAGAGCTCGAAATACGGACTGTTGCCTCTTATTTTCCACGCTCTTCCGGCCACTCTAAATGATGAGAGAGTGAGCAAAATGAAGAGATTGCAGACTATTTCGAACTCTATCAGAGATGGTTAGAGACTACGGAAAAGGGTAGAGTTAGAACATGAAGAGTCCATAGGAAGGAAAGACATAGGAGATTGGCGGCTACCTTCCCGAATGGCTATTTGTATCCTCGCGCAACGTGCACTTATAGAGTAGTCAGAGTAAGTATGGCTTTCCTCTCTTCATTTCGCATTCACTCTTACCTATCTCAACGTTGCGCGAAGCGAATAGACCATTGGTTGAGAAGTGAATTCTAATTGAGAGAAGAAAGGGTGCATCGAGAGAGGTAGCTAGAGTGTAGCATGTTGGAAAGTACAGCAACGACTAGCAGCTTGAATGCAAGAGGAAGAGAAAATATAGAACGCTCGGAAGCCATATTCTAGACTTGACGTTAGAACAGATAAATCCCCTCGCAGTCTATCCATGGCATTCAGACAAGTGAGGAGGAGAGAACACTAAGCAATGACGTTTGAGTGCAGACTTCAAGTTCAGTAGATAAGACGGGTGAATGAACATTGGAGAATAGAGTCTATCGAGCAATGGGGAACTACACTGTAGTGCATATAAATATCAAAGTAATGAACTGATGAACTTACGAGGACAATTAATAACGAGAGTCGTAGACGTTTGAACTTGATGAAGAATGGAGAGCCTTCTAGTTTTCGTTTCTACGCAGCGAGAAGGTAGTCTCTTCACACTCTCGAAGGAGACGTTTCAAGTGAATAGAAGAAGAAAAGGACGAGTAAAAGAAGTCCTACGTTGTCCTAGGAGAATGAAGAGAATGAAGAGGAGGAGGATTCTCTTCATGTCAGATCCTCTCTTCCTTCATCTCATCGAAGAGAAAGAAGAGGGAATGAAGAGACAAAGAACATTAGAAGAAGCAAGCAAATTCCGCCAATTTCACACACCCTTATTAGCAAGGAAGTGTGGGAAGGAAGAGAGGATTGTGGAGGTCGAAGACTTGTGACAGACTTGATTGATCATGGACTGGGATTTGGTCGCAGAATTTCTTGCCCTAAGGATAATGTTCATCCTGGATCAACTAATGAATATGAAATGACTGAACTGTTGCGAATAATGGTCCGAAAGATGGGGTAATAAGTAGGGTAGTGGCGGAATCTGAAGCCATCTATCTAGACGCATCACTAGTGGTCGCTCCATAGGTCAGACCGCCTTCTCCTTTTGCTTGCTTTGTTCATTAGACGGAATGGGAGCGAGAAAGAAAGAAGGAATGAAGCAGAGTGGGGGAGGAAAAGGAGGAAGAAGTAATGGCGACACTGGGGGTAATGAGATGCCCCCGTAGAGAAAAGTGCCCGTCGAGATTGGAGGACGATGCTCTCCTCTGTCTGCACATTCTCTTGCTTTCTCTGATTGGTGAGAGATCATGGGAACTGGAGAGATCATCCTTCATCGGAATGATCACTACGATTAGGACAAGTTGGAATGAGTTTCACCTATACCGTAAATTTGAGAGCGCACAGTGTGAATGATGCACAGAAGGCACTGATTTAAAAAATATCGAAAGAGCAAAATAAAGGACGAAATGTTCACGCAAAAGCATAGCCCAAGCATCCATTCAGTGTACAGACCAAGTGAATGGACTTACTGATTGAAAGAGTTCTTCCCCGTCGTCTGACTCTCTCATTTCACCATACTCTCTACCATCTCTGACTTGCGAGAGATAATGCAACATTTGGAGATGAGAACATTGCTCCCATTCCCCTTCCTGGGGGGGGGGTTGGAGTAGGAGCTGAGTTGTCTCGGAATCGCCCTCCCTCCCCCAGGCGTGTTCCCGCGAGAAGAATGAGATGATGAATAGAGAAAGAGGAAGAAAGGGGAACGTCAGAAACACTGGAGAGAAATGGCGTGTGAAAGGAATGCAGTGAGGAAATGGAAGCGAGGAATGTCTACATTCCGTGAGGTTTCCTCGAACAGGAAAAAGAGGAATCGGAATGAAGTTCATTCAGCAAACTCTGATACATTCTGATTCATTGGTACATATCCCAGTCAATGAAGATGAGTTTCACGAATACCATAAGTTCAGTAAGGGGGTTCAGCACTGCTGATTAGATAGAGGAATGGTATACCTAAAACAAAAATTAAAGCTTGGAAACTTCGACGTTTACGCGGTTCCACTCTACAAATAGGTAGGAATTGTAACCGCACTAGCAGTGGCTCCCTCATTTAGCCTACGCTTTGAATTCACTGATACACGAGGCTGCGAGGCAACCGAGCAGACCCTGATGGCTGGGCGAAAATTCACTCTCGTCAATACATGTGCTCTCTCACCTTTCTGATCGGTGAAAACGAGATATGAAGAGACCATTTCTTGCCCAAGTCATCCCTACTCTGATCCCTGTCAACCCTCGTCGTGTTTCCAATGGGGGAAAAGGACGAAACGGAGATATGAAGAGGAGAGGAATCTGTCCCCCAGGGGAGACTGTGAAAGGACGACATAGTAGGGGGGAGTTGCAATCAGAGTGGGAGAGGGAGGGGAGCGTGTTCAGAGTGAAAGGTATGGATACGAAATGGCAGCGAAACCATTATTATTGCCCATATTGCCTGCCCGAATAATGGCACACACTTCAACCCTGATTGGATATCGACTCCTGGAGAAAATCGACCCTGACTATTTTCGAAATTGACCTTTCTGGGCGCGAAAACTGCAGTTGAAAGTGCGCATATCACTAGGGTTGATCGTTCGGCTTTCGGAACGGCCGAATGAGAGTGATCAAAATTGCCCCGTTCCGGAATTGATTCAATTAGCGCTCGGAATGAGCTCGGACAATGAACTAATTGGATTTCTCATTCCGGAACGGCCATTGTTCGACTCTCGGCCGTTCCGAAGTGAGGGGATAATTGGATCAAAAGTTCGGAATTCCGTCATTCCGTTCCGAACGATCAACCCTACATATCACGTGTCAGTAAG
>LS485970.1:16397-56653 GCA_900490705.1 Pristionchus arcanus
TAACGGAACCCCTAACCTATTCCCTTCCCATGCCCCTAAGGGGTTCTGGGGATGGAGGGAGGGAGGGGGTCTCGTCCTTACCCAATACCTTCTTCCCAACCCTATCCTTCCCTCCATCAACTTCTGATTTCCCTACCCTTGCTCATCGATAAACCCCTTAGCCTCAGAAACTCCTGCTGCATCACGAATTGATGTGATTCATCAGGTTTCTGAAGATGGGGGTTTCGATTCAGCTCCCTTCCAATCCCAATCAACTCTCCTCCCCCCCATCCCCATGTTCCTCTCCAGCTCCTCTGAATAGGTGCTCTAAATCAGTTTTGTTTCGAATATTGATGTATGAGTGAACGAAGCACGACCTACCTAGCCCACATTTAAATTTTCACTTAAAAATATTCATTCACACACGAGTTACAGCTTGTCTTGTGGAAACTGCTCTTCATGAAGAGCTAGACCAACCGGGTCATTCTTCATGAAAGGAGAATGAGAGAGAAGGGAAAATCGTCTCCTCATTCTCTCTTTTTCTCTTCATTTGCCATCCCTACCCTCTATCCTTCCGGAAGGATTCCCATCCTTCCTCAAGGATGGACATCCCTCTCATCCTTCCTCAAGGATGACCGCTAGAGACCGCAATATAATTGATCAATCGAATATTGAAATGACTATTCGAATGGCGCAAACAAATATCCTTTGTTATTCGAATAGTCCCTCTCATTCGCACGTCATCATTCGAACATTTCACTCTTTTCATTCTTCGCTGAGCGGTTTCTTCGCCTCTCTCCCACAACTTCGAACTTCGAATTATTTGTTTCCTCAAACGAATAATTATTCGAATATTATTCGAATAATATTCGAATATTTTCATTATTCGAATAGAATTCTATTCACATAATTGGTTATTCGAATAATGAAATCATTCGAATAATACGTCATTCCTCGTCATTCCAATAACGAATATATTCGATAGGCGGTCTCTAATGACCGCGCTCCCCCATCCTTCCTCAAGGAATAATTGACCGATTTGCATCTCCCATCCTTCCTCTCTCCTTGAATCATTGAATTGTCAACCCTACTGCGGATGTGAGACGGCGACTGTTGCATCCCTTCCCTCTGCATCCCTTCCCTATCTGTAGCAGATGCAGCACTGATACCCCTCAAGAGAACTTCCATTAACGGATATATATAGGGCACACTGACAACGAAAAACAAACGATAAGATCGACTGAGTCACATCCATAGATTTGAGAAGATGATATCGTATCATCCATCTCAATATTTCTCCAGTACAGCGCCCCATTTCTTGATTTCTCGTATATTTTTTTCAGCTTTTCTCATTTTATTCTCCATTTTTCAATGGAAAGGAAGTATTTCGCAGCCATGGCACTTACTGATGAGCGACGAAAGCGAGATGAGGAGGACAGGAAGAAGAGGGAAGAAAGAGACAGAAGGGCGAGGAAGGAAAGAGAGGAGAGAGTTAGTACGGCCGTATTATTGTTATTATTCTAATTAATAATTAGTGATGTAATTAATGAAGTTATCATTAAGAGAGCGGATCTGAGAAAATTGACCATCCAGCGGACATTCCCCTAGGACACCGATTCAGATCTCCATAGTCATAGGGCCTGAGGGTCCTCTGACATTGTTTACAAAATTGATGACGTCATCATCAGTATTGCGAAATGCGGCGCAAAAGCTGCGGGTATGCGTAAAAGTGATGAAAATTCATAATTCCGCAGCCGAAAAAGATAGAACCAAAATTCCTTTTGCAGTATGTTAGGCATGCCCAGGGTGCACCATACCAACATTGGGATCGAAATCAGCTCGATTCTGATACCGACTTTATGACCCAAAATTTCATATTTCTTGAATTCTCAGTGTGATAGAGTTATTTCCGCACACTGATTTATGTATGGTACGGTACCCCACTGCCACCCATATCACCCCACAGCATATGAAGAAGATCGGAAAAGGAACATTTTTGAAAAGTTCATCTGAGTGATTTCTGGTCAGTCCATGGACACATTCTTATTGTGTTGCACAGATACCCTATAAGAAATTTTTGTGAAAAACCACTCAAATTGTATTATTAGACCGTCTTCGTAATATTTATCACAAATGGAGTTGAATCCGCGACAGTGATTTTTAAAGAATTTTTCGACCCATGACCCGGGGTTCATGCCTCAAAATGATCCATGACCATGAACCCCGGGTCATGGTCCGAAATCGGCCGAAAAAGTCATGATGGAGAAAATTCAAGAGCTATACACCATTGTATGCTACAGTAGCATAGTAATATATTTTACCCGAAATCACCGTATTCTGGCACTGGAGGAATCGAGAACAAGTTTTAAAGGCAATATGTCGAAGAAATCCACCTTGTTAGACCTGCGTTACGGTGATTTCGGGTAAAATATATTTATATGCTACTGTAGCATACAATGGTGTATAGCACTTGAAGTTTCTCCATCATGACTTTTTCGGATATTTTCGGACCATGACCCGGGGTTCATAGTCGTGGATCACTTTTGAGGCATGAACCCCGGGTCATGGCTCGAGAAAATCGAAAAAAATCACTGTTGAAGACTCAACTCTTTTTGTGATAAATATTACGAAGACGGTCTAATAATGCTATTTGAGTGGTTTTTCGCAAAAATTTCTTATTGGATAGGTGTACAACACAATATGATTGTATCCATGGACTGACCAGAAATCACTCAGATGAACTTTTCAAAAATGTTCCTTTCCCGATCTTTTTCATATGCTGTGGGGTGATGTGGGTGGCAATGGGGTACTGTACCATACCAAAATTAGTGTGCGGAAATTACTCCTTCACACTGAGAATTCAATAATAGTGAAATTTTGGGTCATAAAGTCGGTATCAGAATCGCGCAAATTTCGATCCTAATGGTGGTATGGTGCACTCTGGGCATACCTAACATACTGCAAAAGGAATTTTGGTTCTATCTTGTTCGGCTGCGAAATTATGATTTTTCATCATTTTCTCGCATACCCGCAGCTTCTGCGCCGCATTGCGCAATACTGATGATGACGTCATCAATTTTGTAAACAAGGTCAGAGTACCCTCAGGCCCTATGACTATGGAGGTCTGAATCGATGTCCTAGGGGAATGTCCGGAAAACGGCCAAAATGGTAAATTTTCTCAGATCCGGTCTCTTAAGGAGAAGATGCAGAGAGATCGCAGGGAGAAGGAGGAGAAGGAGAGTCGAGCGAGACGCGAGAAATGGAAGAGGGACGGCAGGTCCAAGTCTTCCGGTTGCACACAGCAGTGAGTGTACTGTAGATCACTTTGCCTATCGACTACTGACTTCCGTGAGTGAATCAATGTTATTGCAGGTAAAGAGATGGACCGATGTGCATGACGTTTACTCGTTCTCCACAGTCAACCAGACTTGTCGCTGACATCTGATATACACTTTCATAATTCGCTTCTCCGCTTTTCTTTCAGTTTTCTCTCATATCTGATTCGAGATCAAATTACTTCGACCTAGAGAGAAAAATCGATTTATTCATGATTTTTCTAAAAAAATAATTACATCAAATAGGCTGAGAAGCTTGTGATGAGTGCAGCGAACAAAGTCAAGTAAGGTGGTGAAAGTGACCACGAGAAGCGAGTCGATTGTGCATTCAGCAGGAAAACATCAGGAAACTTTATTTAATGCACAACTTGTATTTGTTGCAGTACATTACACAAAGAGCAGAAGAACGGTATGTAATCCATGACTCTTGTTCTCGACAATGTCCGTGTTGTTCATGGATCCATAATAATTGAAGGCAACTCCGAAATCGATAGATCCATCGGAACTATGAAGCATAAGTGCGGATTTGTATCGTTCTTTGTCGATGATGTCGAATTCTTGTACGAGATGTTTCAGAACTTTTCCAGTGTTTGAATCTTCCGAGTTAGAACTAAAAATAAATGATTTTCAAAACCATTAATTTTATCGCGCACTCACTCAAGAAACTTCCAAACCGCATTTTTGTTTCCTTCAAACCACTCTGTCGTTTTCTTCATCTTATCGATAATAGGCATTGTATATCTTGCTACGAATATCCTCTTGGAATTATGGGTGAAGCGTACTAGATCCTCTGAGACAATAGGCTGCCATGACATTTGATCAGCTCGAAGATCCTCGAAACTTGCGACTTGGAAATTGTCCCTGAAAAAGAATTGAATTATCGTGAAGAATACAACACAAACAATTCTTTTCCATATTTTTGGAATTGGTCTCTGACAGATCTTGCTGTGGCTATAAATGAAAGATTTGCTTCACCAAGAGAAACTTTCGTATTCTCCACAGAGACCTCTGGCCATGATCGTTCCTCAATTTATTTTTAATCGTCACTTCCTATAATCTATCAATACCTGTTGCGTCTCAACGTATTTTATGACAGACTTGAGCATGATCTGAGTGGTAGACGCAGTCTTCTCAATCACTTTCGTCAATTGCTCTCTCTTCCCATCGCTTGTAACATTCCAACACGTCATTGTAAAGAACTCCTGCTTGTAAGTAAGTTTGTAAAAGGTTTCAAGTTCGAAATTACCGCAAGAACAGTGTGGAGTCGCAGCTGTTCAACAACAGCAGTTATGTGTTCGATATCATATCGGGAAACATCCATCTCATGTTGGATAATGCACCTAAAAAATTACAAGCGTGGAATGTTATGAGAGATATCTTCGTTCTCCCATATTTTCCCCTCAATCAATTGGGCAACATCTTAACAGTTCGCAAACACTTACGTTTCCTCAGCAGTCTTCTTGTCAAACTTGTCCGCAACTCCTGAAAGTCATTTGGATGATTATCCTATCTCTTTTCTAATCCCGGATAGAATATATTTGCATCATAGTTCATTATATGTAACTGTCACGATAATAATCTTAGACGGAATTCAATCATTAAATGAAAGTGTGTCTTTCGGATTAAAGTTCACCTTGAAGGAATTGGGTAGCTGCTTGTGGAGTGGGAAAGTGTAATTCTAAATACAAAATTATTTCATGAATAAGATATTGATTAATTATATAATAAAAATAAAAACCTACCCGAATTGATAATATTTATTAACTGGTCCATGTGTCCATCTGCTTTTGAGAGAATCTCTGCAAAATAATTTGTAAATCTGTCAGTTTAAGAAAAATAAAAGAACTCACCGCTTTGTGCTTGCAGGAAGTGAAAGCTCGATGTTTTGATACCTGATTTTTTTTTAAATTGAAACATGAAATAAATTTTAATAAATAATAAAATGAGCGGAGACAAGATTTGAATGACCTTGACGAGTACAGAATTCCCTGATCGTTCGAAGAAGATTGATATATTCTTGAGTTCGTTCTTTGGGCGGCAAAGGACAATTGACACGATACGTATGATCCATGTACTGAAACTTGAAAATATATCACACGTTAGTGTTTCAAACTCACGCTCCAAAGGGCAATCGGGCTGTGCTTGTCCGAAGTGCAATAATCGATGAAGGTCTGTCTGTGTGACAAGCGAGAGGCGCCGGCTTGAGTAACATTCTCGTATATTCCGATTAGAGTTCGCATGCCCCGGGCGACCGTCTACATGAAAAGAAGTGTATAGATAAACGCGATAAGGAGACGAAACCCGATGGTACGTTGCGACATAGTCATCTTCATAGAGAATGTTCTTCAATCTGATTTCAAGTTTCTCGATTTCTGAAATTTTTTGGTTTTTCCGAGATCAAAAAAAATCTCTGGCAAGGAAGGCAAGGAACTCCGAGCTCAACAGTTGAGATAATTTCGATTAAATTAAAATATCTTTGAACGGAAACATCGACTGACCCCTGAGTTGATCGGCAATAGCTGAGTTCATAAATTCAAGTGCCTTTTGTTCATCAGACGACGGCTGTAAAGAGGACCTCATTACATGGAGTATTTTATCCATTTCTATATTTTAAAAAATTCTCCTGGTTCGAACAAACCTCATGCTCAGGATCCAATACCGCAGCTAGAATGTTTCCCAGTTCACTAGTGGGATTGAGGAAGTCATGAAGTCCTCCGATATCCAGTTCCATTTGCGCCATTGTCGTGGGGGAAATCGTTTGCAATCTAGCAAGTGTGTACTCTATTTCGTCCACCTTTTTCATGTCTGAAAACAATTTGAAGAGTTATGAGACAGCTGTATTAATTGTTCCGTAACGCACACGTTCCATACACCGATATGACCGACATGATGAACAGAAGCCTTCCTCGGAGGTCCATGATCGGGCCGAAAATTAATATTTCATTGGTAGAAAAATATATTATTTGAGAGTGAAATTAACTGCGAAATAGGGATGGCATTTTGTGTCCAATGGACTGTCTGAGACACAATTCATTCCGAACGTTTCGGATCGGTTGTGTCTCGGACACAATTGTGTCCCAAATTTCGGACACAATTGTGTCCCAGACACAATGTGTCCCATACGAGATGCGCGGGTTCGAATCCCGTCCAGGGCAGGTCTTTTGCCGGATTTTTAGCCTGCTGCAGGAGTAAACGGGAATGGGCCGAGAGTGTCAGAAAGTAGTTTTCAGCTGTTAATTCATTGCACAGGCTGTTATAGGACTGTCTAGCGTACAAGATACTGGGGGAGAAGGGTCAAGAAGTGCACCCGAGTTCGTAAACCACCAAACCCGGCTCAACTAGCGCGCAGACTTAATAGCGCTCAAAATGGACCGAATCTCCGCTAGACAAGTTAAGAAAAATCAGAAAGGTGCGCAATTCAACCAAAATTTACGGTTTACTCGTAGCCCCCGGAAAAAAACCCTTTTGTAACCGCGCAAAACCTGTCGTTGGTATCAACACTGATGCGTTTGCAAATGACTGGGTAAGCGTTTGCGAAGCGTTTGCAGATGACAGGGATAACCCGGCGACACCTAGCGAGCGAATGAGCTAGTTTAAATATTTTATAAAAACTTTATTTGCTTTGTTTAAAATTTCAGACACAATTGTGTCCGAGTCATTCCTAGTTGATTTTTTCGGACACAATTGTGTCCCAAGAGTGAGAGAGCATTTCATTCTCGGATCATTCCTGTCCGAAACGCGCGAGAGGAGCTGTTTTTTCGGACACAAACTGCCATCCCTACTGCGAAATTATGGATGAGAGGAACGAGAAAATGGAATCGTGAGACAGCAGATGTGAGACTCGAATGGCAAGAATAGTGTAAAGTAGGGGTGCAAATTCGTGTCGGCAATCTCTAACTCACCAAGTCCCTTCCCTTCTCACGAGATCTATTGGATCTTGTGCTCTTCGGGGAGAGAAAGCTGATTTGAAAAAAAAGTTTTTATTGGCACCGGGTCAACACAATTTAGTGAGATCATCAGAAGTCATCAAATTGATAAATTACTACTACCTAAGGCACGAAATAAATTAGTTAATCTACACAGAATATTGCAATCTTAGATAAGAGGTTACAATTGGAAGTGAGTGGGTCGGGGGAAAATGTGGGCGAGTGGAAGGTTTATGAATTCATGAATACACATGTTCTAGGACCTGCCTGAACCAATAGTGAACTGAACTAACAAAGTGAAAGAAGTATTGCATTCATAAATATCTAATGGATACTATTAATTTGTTCTAAGCACAAGCTATATTTACGAAGAAATTTGTAATGAATAAAATGTGAGCACCAACGAAGGGAAAGATCTGCCGAATATGAGCAAAAGGATCTTGCTTCCCTCCTTCTTCATCTCATATCATCCTCATCATCACCCTTCAAAGTGAACGCCATCAGAAGGCCCGATCGACCGCCGTCCGGAAGATTTCTGAATGATGATAGGGAGGTTAGATGTCGATTTATATTATTACAGCAATGTATTTTTAGAGCGCTCTGTTTTCCCTACATATTTTTTCACAAGTGGATAACCAGGAAATAGCAACGCCTCACCTATGAATTGCGGGATATTGTTACCGTGAAACACACTTGAAACTGAAGTCAAAACTATACAATCTGATTTGTTGTATGGATCTATTTAAAATCGATGAAGCATGGTTTCAATGAACTCTGAACAGTTTAATAAGTAAGAATCGAGTGATTTCAATCACTCCGCTGTTCGTGAAAGAAATTTGAATAATACGCGCATCTGCACTAATCAGAGCATACTTATCATTCGATAGAGACTCGTTTCTATTGTAATTTATTGATAAGACTGACCTGAAAATGGGAATTCGATTCTCCCGGAAGCACGAAAAGGGAAGCTCACGGATCGTGTAGAAGCCAGCCTGAAATTTGGTTGATTTCTTCGGTCAAAATTAGAGTTATTTGTAGAAACAACGAACCCTCCATCGGAATACAATCAATTTTCGAATGAAGAAAATCATGGAATCTCAGGGGCTTCTCCTTTTTTGGCCCTGTCTTTTCTTGCAGAGTATTGTAAAAGTATTGCAGTCCAAATTTTGAGCTGTTGCTTCTTGCGCCTAAAAAATCTCACCTTTCTGAACAAGTGCTGACTCGCCACGGCCGTTGCTACAGTGGAGATTCTATCGCAGTCGAGATCCCTCGCGTGTTGCAATGAACGACGGAGGAGTTCAGAGGCGATGCCTTGACTGCAAGGAGAAAAGAGATGATGGCCATTCAATGATAAACGAGTTTAGAGTGGCGATGCGCAAATTAACATCGCCAGCGATTCCAGATCAAGACAATAGGAGATGGAGGACAAACCCTAAACGGAAACATTCAGGCAGCAATACATATAATTTTAATTCAAAGAATTGTCTGGGGCAGATTGCAGAGAAGACTTCCCAATCTTATCTGAACTTTGTGAAACACATTGTGTGAATGGCCACGAAACATTTTCAACGCGAACGGTGAGGAAGCAAATTTTGAATATTCTGACCGTGAGTATGCCTTATCAACACAGATGACGTCTACGTGGAAGATTCGATCGACTCGTCCGAGTGTGGAATGAACGTCGCCCTGTGGGGGAGAGAAATGGTTAGATGAAAGAAAAAAAGAAAGAAAGTTATCAAATCGATAATTTTGGATAAATTATCTATTCTGGCAAGAAAAAACGTTTGCAAAGACACAGAACGTTGGCTCAGAAATCGGGGAGTAAAAAATGGAAATTTGTTATGTTTCACAATGCAATCAAAACTCTGGAAGAAGCGATAATAGCTCTGTTCCTCTCATGTATCAACAATTCCCACCTCCAATGCTCCGATGAAGGCATTCAACCTGTTTGCATTACGCTCCTTGTACGGGCCAGTGTCCACTTCTGCAATGATTATAGAATTCGGAAGGAAATGAATTATGTGAATACGGTAGGATACGGTAGACTGGATACGTACCTTCTTTATAGTCCTTGAAGGGGTCAAATTCGATTGCAGATTGATGACCTTCCGGCTTGGGATCGACATGATTCAGACAGATTCCGACGAGTTCGTCTTCGAGAAAATCTGAAGACAATGTAGGCCAATATTGTGGAGTAACTGCACGCTACTTGATAAAGATTCTGACATCTCGAGTTGCTCATTTTCTGATCTTGGGTGCAGTGTGATTCAACCCTTTTAACCTTTGTTCTCAATCATGATTCAAACTTCAATCAGCGAAAATGGCTTAGTCCCTTTTCATTTAAAACGTTCATTCCCCCCGATAAATAAAGAGGAGCGCCTTCGTCTTTCCTTCTCATGACTAATGAATGGAATTGACGGAAGACTTCTCGTCTCACAGACGTCTTCTCATTAGAAGAGCAAATTCTTCGTTAGATCAAGATAAATTACGAATTGACTACTTACATTATAAACCTAACTATCGTGCATTTGAAATGGTCAGCAATCGAAATATGCTGGTTAGCGAGCTATCAATTGTCTGGTAGAGAGGAAGGGGAACGGTAATATAAATGAATGAATCATATTCTCACTTTCACTCTTCGTAACTGCCACGATAGAATTATCCACTCCTCCATTACGAAGATCAGTGAAGAAGGAATGAACGTCGTCTGCTGTGGCATCTGAAGGAGAAGTTATTGACTTATTCAATCACCCCAAGGGTGAACCGTAAGGGGGGGGGGGTCACACGCAGCTGCTACAAAGCAATGAAATTGATAGACGTGGACCAAGGACTATAATGATGAAGAATGACTGCCATCATACTTTCGTCACTCCAATGAGTAAGCGAACGGAAATGCCACATTCATCATTGTGATAGCCCTAATCGTCCTCATCACCCCTGGCTGTTGGGGCTACGACTGTGCCCTCATCAGTATTGTTATTGGTATCCTAGCCATAAATTTTCTTTGCAGTCTATTAGCAGGGAAGCTTCTTCCAGTTCCGTTATTTTCTCCAGCTGCTTCTTCTGATTTCGAAAACAACCGTTCCCCGCAACAATAACATCTTTCTTATGCTGGTGCTGCTTTGCGAAATTGTGGCAGTTTCCTCGCTATTTTCGTCTCGTTTTCTCGCCGTTCTTCCGTTCGGAAAGGGAGCTTATCTCTTCTGCCCCCGTGAAGAGACGCGTGACCTACCCATGGGACCACTTCATCTAGCTGGAGGGACTCTCTCCGTTTCACCTTATCTCTCGACATCTCTGACTGGGTAGAGAGTATTGGAAAAGATGAGGGCCTTCCCATGGATGCCCTCACACTAGCTGGTTAGACATGCAAGAGTGGACTGAGACTGCTGGAGGGTTAGCCCAATGAAGCATGATTTGCTATGAGCTACTCATTCTTCATTATTTTTTCCTGGTTGGCCTATTGATAGATACCTAGCCAATTCATGAAGATGTGATTGGCGAGAAAGAGCTGCGTTTGATCTTTGATCTTCGTACAACTCTACACTCTACGATCCATCGAAAGATTTCCCTGTAGGTAAAGCCGTCGAGAAACATTATTCATTCCTGAGCCTCCTAATCTCGCATGTCACTTCCAATCAGCAAAACGATTTGCCGAAAAGCATGTTTTCTAGGCCAATTTTCGTCTCTTACATTTAGACAGCCCCATTCTCCCCCTTCCCGACATGAGATTGTTTCCGGAGACGGAAAATGGGAAAGATTTTATCTGGTTCTACGATCCCGGAAAGGAATGCTTGCCCAGAAGCCTGGATACAATAAATTCTTTTTCACTGCCGTGGATCAACAAATCATCCCTGAAAACATCAACTCCATTAGTGGATCTTCTGAAACACATTCAATTAACAGTGGTGTTGAAAAGGCATTTCGAATAACGAATGATACAGGAATCTCACCGAGGCTTAGCGTAATTGGTTCTTGAACGCGAAATTTGTTGAGAAGGAAGGTGAGGATCTCGTCAGCGTACGGTAGCCCTGCGACATATCGTATCTCATCCATTACGGTAGATTACGGTAGATCTGTCGAGCTGTAAGATAGGAGGATGTGAGACAGAAGAAAGAGTACCTACATCAAGCAGGGGAACACAGAATCGTTGAACAAGAGAGGGAGAGAAAGGGGAAAGAGTCTTCCCCTCAATCCAGCAACCCATGTTGGAATAATAGAGGAGGAGTGGAGGGTGAGGGAGGGGGGAGAGGTTAGAAAGGAGAAGAGAAGAAGAGAAAGGAAGAGAGACGGAAAGGAGAAACAACCAACAAGAAGAAGAAAGCAAAGATAAACTGAATCTGACGAGATGAATGGGTGTGTGGGAAGGTTGGAGGAAGCAGAGATTACGGTATCTACTGTACCATCCTCCTCCTCCCCCCCCCCCCCCCCCCCTCCCCCAGTAGAATCGGATATCGTAGGTGGATGATTGCTTGAACACGTGTTTGGCATTCCTGGAGAAAAATATTATCGCTCTACGGATCGTGGGAAATAATGGTCGCAATTGAGATGTGAGCTGGAGTGAACGAAAAATAAACAACTTTTCAATAATTTCTGTTAGTATTTATTTGAGTTGCACTGAGATTTTCATTCAAGTGTCATAAAACTTGTCATATTTTATGCTGTTAATCATGTTTTTATTGAAATAGTAATAATTTATAAATAAGAGATTACGGTAAGTTACATATCGTTTGAATGAAGAAAGTCTCAGCGCGAAATTCCCTGCCAGTTCACTGACATTCTTGTAGGTTTGGCAATTTGCCAGCTGTTTGAATCTAGAAGTTTC
The DNA here is from genome assembly GCA_900490705.1 of Pristionchus arcanus. NCBI lineage: Eukaryota > Metazoa > Nematoda > Chromadorea > Rhabditida > Neodiplogasteridae > Pristionchus > Pristionchus arcanus. The sequence goes on from LS485970.1 coordinate 28,460, forward strand.
CAGGAAGTTTCGGGCTCTTCTCGAGCGTTTTCTCCTCAGTTCTTCGTTTCCCGTAGACTACCGTCCGATCGACATGGCTGAAGCAGTGAGTTTCCTTCCATTTAGTACTGATTCAGTGATTCCGAACGGATTGTTACTGTATATTCATGATTTCTCATCGTCAAACCCCCTTTTTCAGGCAGTAGCAGAGAAGAATCTCGGCAACGAGGCTTACAAGAAGAAGGATTTTGCGACGGCGCACGTTCACTACGATAAGGCCATCGAGCTTGACCCCGCGAATGCGACCTTCCACTCGAACAAGGCCGGTTAGTGCTCCCTTACCCACATTTTTTCTTATCTATTTTGCCTCCAAAATCTCTGCACTATGTTTAAAAGTTCTCTATGTTATTCTATCACAATCATAGAGGATTTTCATACTACTTTTCCCTTTTGAAACTGAATCTAGCATGATTTTCAAATCTATAAAAGCTGAATTCAGCCGCTTTCTTCGAGGAGGGCAAGTTCGACGAGTGTATCGCTTCGTGCGAGAAAGCCGTCGAAATCGGCAGAGAGCACAGGGCCGACTACACTGTCATCGCCAAGTAAGCAATTCATTGATTCAATTGGTTATGTCATTTCATCATACTGAAACCCGATTTTTTGATGATTCATCCAAGATCGTTGAATCCTAGATTTCGAAATTACAAGTAATGAATCGATTTTAGGGCGCTCTCTCGCGCTGGCAATGCCGAGCTGAAGCGTGGCAACCTGAAGGCGGCGCTCAACTGGTTCCAGCGATCCCTGTCCGAATACAGAGATCCCGAGCTGGTGAAGAAGGCCAAGGCACTCGAGAACCAGATCAAAGTTTGTTGAATAAATCTCATTGTATGCTGCGTGAGAATTACAAAATTGAATACTTTGGAATATTTCCTGTAGGAGACGCAATGTCTAATACAAATTCTGCAGTATTTTCGATCAAATATTACAAAATAATTGTTCAGGAGGAGGAGCTCAAGTCGTACATCAACCCCGAGCTTGCGGAGCAAGAGAAGCAGAAGGGAAATGAGCTATTCAAGGTGGGATTTTCTAATTGCGAAAAAAATCTTTTAAAAATCGAATCGATCTTCTTTCTGCTAAATTGTGTCATTTGAAAAATCTGACAAGATCGTTCCTTTCCTACGTCGAAAAATGAATGCAAAACTAAAAGGTTGAATCACGTTTCACTCTTTCATGGAAAGGCAGTTGATATATTCTGAACTGTGTATTCTGATTCGATAGTCATCAATTCCATGTTATTGCAGAAGGGTGACTTCCCTGGTGCGATGAAGCACTACAACGAGGCAGTGAAGAGACATCCCGACAACGCCATCCTCTACTCGAACAGGTATGAGTGGAGATTAATTGATCTATCCTGGTAGTTCTGAACCGCAAGACCGGCACGCGTAGTCGTCACATGGCTACTGTAAAATCGCTTCCCATAGAAGAACTCTTGTCTGTTATCTCTTGGAAGCTACCTAACACTTGAAATTCATATTGATTGAATTACCCGAAAAATTCGAGATGATTCATCCCGTGCAATTGGTGTTTTGGGCACGTTTCGTAAATGTTCGGTGGCGATGTTGTGCAATGCTGCGTCTGTTGAGTCTGCTATGAAAATTTAATATTCAATTCAGAGCTGCTTGTCTGACGAAGCTGATGGACTTCCAGAGGGCGCTCGACGACTGCGAGAAGTGCACCAAGATCGACCCCACCTTCAGTGAGTGTTTAGGGCATATTGAAACTTATTGTTAGCATCTAGGGTTAAAAAATATCCAAGCTATTCCAAAACAGAAACACTTTCGCGGAGGCTTCGTAAAGGTCACCCCAGTCTCTTTGCAATTGTATCTTAGCGAATGTTGAATAATAATTTCATACAAATAACCTGAAGTAAAATAAATTGATTGTCTCAATTTCAGTCAAGGCGTACATCCGCAAGGGTGCCGTGCTCACCGCCATGAAGGAGTGGGGCAAGGCTCAGGTAATTATTTGTACGGGATTAGTGAGGTCGATGAGAGGAGGGGAGTTTTTGATCGAAAATGAATTACTTCTATTGATTTATTAACAAACTATTGTGATTCATCAGGCGTGATTTGTGTTTCAGACATCCTTGTAAATTTTCGGAAAATGATTTGGTCTAATTCCAGTGGGGGAGCATGTATTATCAAAATATTATTATTCATGTTGTGTTTCTTTTGCCAGACATCGAAACCAAGTAAAGTAACTGTATGCTATCAAACATGTATTGCAGGCAACGTACGAGGCCGCCCTCAGCATCGATCCGAACAATGCCGAGGCGAGAGAGGGAGTGCGTCACTGCATGTCCAACAACGATGAGAAGCCAGAACAGGTGAGATAGAGCAATATGGAGTGTACACGATGCACCAGTGCGAGAATGGTTCAAATTGATATTTACACTAGTCATGTTGAGGCTCGTGAGCGCGCGCTGGCCGACCCTGAGATCCAGGAGATCCTCCGCGATCCCGGCATGAGACTCATCCTCGAACAGATGAGCAATGTGAGTTTTGCACCAGGGCATTTCGCGTTTCATAGGGAACTTAGGGTCTCTTACTTGCGATGTATGCAATTGAATTCCAGCTTGTGCTGTTACAATTGTTTATTATTTTCCCATTCGGGCTATCATAACCCAATCGTATTCGTTGCAGGACCCGGGTGCACTCCGCGAGCATCTCACGAACCCCGAGATTGCCAAGAAGATCATGAAGTTGAAAGAGGCCGGTATCGTCCAGATCCGATAAGCCTCTCCCACTTTTTATCCATTCTATTTGTCTTCCCATCGAGTTTATCGGCTATTATTATCTATCCCCGTTGCTCCTTTGATATGTTCCCCGTTCTAGTGGTCTCACATGCATACAGATTATTGATTGGTGATGTACCGTACTCTCTCGAAACTTCTCATGAATCGTTGTGCTTCCTCTTCCCGAATTATTATTGTTCATGTTTGTCCCTAGTCCATGATAAATATTTTATGTATTATTGTTTTGGTCATTTTATTACACTACACACAACAGCAACGGGTTATTGGAAGAGAAGGGATTCTAAAGGGGTGCGAAACTGACGAAAGGAAGGATGGTATCCATGGGTTTTGAGTGAGAGAGTTGAGCAGTCGCTTCCCCGTTTCACAGTGTAGTCATGTTGCTTCTGCTTTCACTTCTCGTGATCCGAGGTACATTTCAATTGCACTAATACAAATCAATATTATACTTATCATCAGTGAAAGCAGGGGAGTATACGGTATTCTCACGGGCATTCAAGTCCTACAGTAATGAGATCAAGCCTGGAATACTGAATGCCACTGGAGACAAGATTACCGTGACCACCCACATTCAGAGGCTGCAGTTGATGGATGTGGTAAGATCTACAGTATCGCCGGTTACGGTATCCAATGGATAGGGCATAATTATCGATTCAAGGAAGAAGTGGAGCAATCAGTGAAATTCTTCATTGACGTGCGTCTCTCCTGGACGGATCCAACCATACGATGGGATCCCGAATTAGATACCCAGAAGACAAGCTCGATCAAGGTATACGGTAGCCAAGGCATCCTAGATGCGGTACTCCTCAGGTGCCTGAGGATACAGTATGGTCACCGGACATCACCATCTTCTCGGCGGTATCGAAGACATTCCCGATTGAGTCCTCGAGAAGGGTTCTCAGGGTAAATTCCGATGGAGGAATAGTGAAGAGTACTGCTCAGGTACGGTAGTGGAGATATTTTTATCGATTTTCCAAAGTCTTGACGAATATAGGGTGGGGGATGAATCGCCACTGGGCCAGAGAAGCGTGAATACATACAGTCTCTCATTTCCTCCCCTCTCTCGTCTCCATTTCCCTCTCGCGTGTGTGAGCGCGTTCCCTCTCCCTTATGTACCCCTTCTCACTTTTGCTGACCACGGAGTGTCGTGGCGGGCACTTGTGAGCCAGCTTCCAGGCCGTAGATTATGGTGGAGAGAGTGAGGAAGGGATTCCTGGTCGGAATTCGGTCTATGACGACCGGGCGTCCGTGCCAAGCGATGCGTCACTAGGGGGTAAGACTCGGAAGGGTCTCTCTCCCGGGTGGAAAAGGATAACCGTATGGCTCAGGCCCGAAAGGGAGCAGGCAAAAGGTTGCGCGCGTTGACAGTGGCCGGATAGCGTCTGCGAGTAGATCGACCTGAACAGCCTTTCTAATACCTCTCGACCCATAATCGCTTTTTGCCTTTTTTGAATCTACTTTCAAATAACGTCTCCCTTAGTTTTCTTTACTCTTTTTTGCAGATAATTCTCAACCCTTGTCCTCTCAACGTGAACAAGTTTCCCTTCGACTCGCAAGAGTGTCTCTTTCGAATTGGACCATGGGCATACGATAACAGCGAGGTACGATAGGGTTACGGTAAGTGCTGAGTATCCCACTTGCACTCCCCACCTGCAGGTTGCCCTACGGCCATTTCTCGCACCCAAGCTCAACATCACGGATGCAGAGTATTTTCGAGTAAGCAATGCTTCATGTATCAGAAAACGTGCGATCAATTCCTCCTGAGGCTACCGTATTCAGGGCAATTCTGAGTGGAAGCTCGTATCGATCGATGTGGAATCCTACGCGGATGACTCGTACGGTAAAGGGCAAGTGTATGATGAGGTGCGGTAGTTCTTCGGAGTACGGTAGGTCAACTGTATCGATCAGGTACACTACACGATCAAGCTGAAGCGTGCCTGGCCTCACTACTTCTGGGTGAGCAATCGATATCCCCTATCGTAGCCTACCGTAATCTGCAATCTAGGTGCTCATTCTACCCACGTTCATCTGTGCTACACTCTGCATCTTCGGTCTCTTCATGCCTTCCGAGAGCTCAGGATATCGATTTGAGAAGGTACTGTAACCCAGATGAATACCGTAGTCTACCGTATCCAGGTGTCACTGGGAGTGATGACACTCGTTTCGATGTCCATGGTACTGGAGACATTCTCCGCAACGATGCCCAAGAGTTCGACACTTCCACTGCTCGGTGAGAACTAGGAAGGTTAGGATGAAGAGTGTGTCTCTTCATTCCTCTTTACTCCGTCGTACGTTTTTGTGGCAAAAAAAAGAAAGCTTGAATAGATGAATTCTTCTTTCTGAAAGCCCTAATGAGCACTATGAAATTAATCTCAATCTTGGTCTTGCGTAACACGAAATAAGCACTTATCTCTCATTCGAAGTAATGAGTTCTACTGCCAGATAATATTCGCATGCACTCAATTTTCCCAAGGGATACGTACTCTCACAGTGTTAACCACTTTATTATTCATTCTGGAGTACTGTAATCATCTGAACATTGAGCAACGAGCTGATGACAAATTGAAGAGTAAAAAGTATCTGATGAGATGATGAGAAGAGATTAAAGATATCACTTCATTTCACAATATTGCAGGAATCTACGTTCTTGCTGAAGAATTAGTGTGCGCGTGCGCTTGTTTGGTTACTGTAACCCTCTCACTGCTGCATGAACGAGCGACGACTAGGAGATGGATGGTCCCGAAGGGATTGGCTAAGGTACGGTAACGATGGGATACGGTATTCAATCGATTCCTAGATGCTACTATGGCACTCGTACGATACACACATCAGAACAAGGGCTACATCCATTCAACCGATGAAAGGAGGGTAAGTTCAAAGACCAAAGATCAAAGATCAACTTCCCATTCAGTTCATCCCTTTCACCCCATCTCTCACGAATTTCTTCCTATCTGAGGGAACTGGAATCGGATGATGCTTTAGCTGCACAGTGGATGAGGATATTCGATCGATTGGACATTATTGGCATGACTATCTTTCAGGTACGGTAGTTTAATGTTCCGTAATCTAGACACTTTTTCTTCAGGTAATCAACATCATCATCAATCTCGCCATACTCGTCGGTAGATCATAACTTTCCCCTTTGTGTAATCAATAAACTGTGATAACGATAACAATACAAATTATCACTTTATTAACATACAATGCAGTTTGGTTCAGTCCACATGGGGATGGAGTGTAAAGGGAATAAGTCTCTCGTAAGTCAGGGGTCTAATATCGTCAACTAACGCATACTTTATCAATATCGATGGATTCTGGACTAACAAGTCGCTCAGAAAAGAAGGGGAAGGGAAAATATAGTACAGGCAAAGCACGAAGGGAGAGAAAGTAATTCGCAAGGACTAAGACAGTAACAGTGTGGCCAAAAGTAATCAATACATGAGGGATACGGTACACATACCGTATGCCAGAGTGGGAGAAGGAACGTCAAGGGGTAGGTTGTTTTCAGTTTCTGAAAAGGTCAATAAAGTTTGGTCGAGTGGGGGAGGGTTATTGCGGGGTTTTCGATGTGTTTTGGTTGAGACAAGCAATGGACAGACGACATAAAGAGTGAACAACAAAGGAAGGGGAAATCTTGGACGGGACAGAGGATGGTGTGTGGCGTGGTGTGGCGGGCTATACGGTAGAGTGTGCGTGGTGATCGATCGATCGGATTAATCCCTGCAATGGAGCAACACGTAATCAACCAGGCCACGCCACACTCTCTTGGGAAACGTCGTCGCCATCGTGGTGTTGTTTGGGAGGGGTGCGGGTTACGGTATTAGCCAACGAGAGGCCGATTCTCGTCCCGGTCACTGGAGCAAATTGAAAATCACACACTTGCACCAGGCACCCCGATAGGCTCACGCAAGACGGTTTACAGTTTCTAGCATTGCACAAGCATTCATTGGTTCAGCACATCACCACCCGTATCACGTTGTCACCCTCGTTTACTGAAGCAGAGATCGACCATTGTTTTATGAGCATTTTCTCTCTTCTTCGCAAAGTTGTTCAAAAAGATCAATCCGTGCTTCACTCCTCCTTCACATCGAGAATGTTCAAAAAATTTCGCGCACTCGTATGAAAGCATTGTGAAATGATGAGTGGGTTAAATTCTCGAACACACCCTTTCTCCTAGAGATAACTTTTCAAGTGTAAGTACAGTGTGCAAAATTATGAGACCCAGTGTGCAAAATTACGAGACCATTTTTCTTACTTACAACTTGTTAGACTTGCTCTTGCACGTTAGACCTCCTACCGTCCCCTTCCCCATCCCTTCTTCATTCTCACCTCGATCCGAAGAGGGAGAGGATGAACCAGAAGATCTGAATGATGTCGAGGAAGAGCTGAATCGCTGCGAAGATGTGGTCCTCCGGCGAGATCTCGTACTTGCGACCGCCCATCAGCATCTGTGAATTAGGAGGAGATTACGGTAGTCCATGGATCGAATCGACAACTGACTATTCATTCTACCGTAACCTTACCTGCACATCAATCGCGAGGTAGGCCATGAACATGAGCGCGCCGAGGCCGGCGTAGATCGTGTACAGGACGCGGGCATTCTGCAAATAATAATTTGAATTTGGCGCCAGGTTTGAATTTCGAAACAAGAGATAATCAATAAACGTACGAATGCAGTCATTCCGATGATGGCAATGATACCGAAGACCATGAGGAAGAGCGAGAGAAGGGCCATCACTCCCATGCAACTGCGAAGGAAAATAAAAATCAATACTCGATTGCTACCTACCGTACCCTCCAAAGGAACAAAAATCGATACAATTACCGTACCTGGTGAGATCATATTTGGTCTGCATGGCGAAGAGGATGATGACTCCGCAGCAGGCAGTCGTGATCACGAGGGCCATGAGGACAGACTCGATCGTGAACTGCATCGAGATACACATCGTCATGAAGCCAGTCGCGAGGGTCTGCAAATTAGGAAGGTTACGGTAGAGCCATCGATCGATAACTGATACGGTAACTCACGAAGACGCCGGTCAGGATGAGGTTCATGGGGAAGGAGCGACGGACGCCCTCGCAGCACACAAGCACCAGGTAGGTCACGAAGAAAGTACCACTGCAAAGAAAATCGATAATTGGGCGGATAGGTTACTGTAGGTCGATTGGGAGATGAAAAGTGTTCGAACACTTACTATGAAGCGTAGAACCATCCGAGATTTCTGACTCTTCCGTTCGCATCTCTGAAGTAGTTATTGACATCCTTGCTAACGAAGGGAAGTGCAGTGATCGCAGAAACCACACCGAGCTGTAATTATATAATCAAGTTGGTATTTTAGTTATTAAGAGGAACAACGATTATCATCCCACCCATTACCTCATTCATGTACATTCCATGCAACATCAATTTCTCTGGATATTCACATCGCGAATTTGTCTTGTTTTTTCCTATTCAGTTCACGGAACCCTTACAGCTCCGCCTAATCCGCAGACTGGTACGATTTATAAAACCCGAACACCATTCTCAGAATATATCTCTTCCTCCCACCAATAATCTCCGCTTATTTCAGCCCACCAGATCATCAAGCCTCCTCCGCTGTCTGAACTTTCAGCTCATCTTTGAATTCTTAGTATCGCAAAAACAAGATAGTCATCGTCATCTGACATCGCTAAATCATCACTATATACTCTTCTTTTCTGCACTTTCGTGAGTCAATGTGTATTTTCGAAATATGCAATTTCACAATAACCGATAATCAATAATCTCTAACTGACCATAATGGTGACGAGGAAGAAGACCTTGCGGATGAATGCCATGCGGATCGACTTCTCATTGAAGTGCAGCGAGTACCTGACAATTTAAACTTATTTTCCACTTAAAATTTACCTGTTGAATTGATGTTTCGACATGACCGTACAGAAAATCCAAATATTTCCACCAACAGGTTCCGTGTTTCAGGTTGGTCTCATCTACGTTGAACCAACGACTTTTCAGTTTCACTGGTCAACTTACTTGAATGGTCCATCGCTGTCTCCTCCGTATCCCGGCTGACCGCCCTGCTCGACGTTGTTCGGAGTGGGCATGTAGCCTGCAATGGAGAGGGATAATTAGAGATCAAGTGGAACCAGAAATCACCATGACTGATATGGTGACTGACATGATATCGTAGTTCAACAACCATATTAACCTACGGAATGGCATTTATCAAAAGTGCAGCAAAAAACGAGTACTGTAATGATCAAAGATAGTTCATTAGAAAGACCCCAGGGGCAACAAACCTACGAGACAACCTATGATCACCTGGCATGACTCATTCCAGGTGAACTTACAATTAGGTTGTCTCGTTGATACAGATTTCAGGGTGTGAAATTAAGTTTTCCTTCCTAATGTCACACAGGAAATCACGGGACTTGATATCCAACACTACAAAACTAGCGCGGGAAATACCGAGGGAATCTTGTAGCCGCGGGAAAATGGTCAATAATGACTATGAATTAATTAACCAATATTTCGATTTTCTCACACGTTCTGCTATGAACAGAAAAAAAGTGAGCAATAAAAGGTGCAATTAGAGCCAAAACGAGATGTGTCTGCCAAAAGAGATAGAGAAGTTCCCCTAAACTGTGAATCCCTTCGATCGAATAGAATCGATTTCGAAAGATTGGAAGAAGAGAGAACAGATTCGCGGGGGAGAGAAATGGAGAGGGAGTAGACAACAAACAATACGCGGAAGCTCAGAATGGGACGAGGGGAAGGGTTCCGTTAGCAAGGAAGGCCACTCGAATAGAATAGTCAGAGGTATTTAATTGTAAAGAAAGTAAAGATTTCCAGTAAAGGAGGGGTAGGAGGCTAGAACACCATAGAGTGGAGATAATTCCGTTCTCCGTTGATATAATACCGCATATCAATGACGTGAATTCTGTCAAACAAATGATAACTGGCACTCGGATTCGGTGAATCATATTGGAATTTTTTTGTAAACATTTACACGATTTCGAAAGTGGTCGATATTGCACACACTTCCGTGTAACTAATCACAACTACTGTAACCTCGCAAGCCGCTAACCAGGCTTCTCTATAATCTGAGGCAGCTATCAAAAACAAGAGCTAGATACAGTAAACTGCGCGAGTAGTCAGGTGACAGAATGAGGGGTTGCTATGGGAACTGTGATAGAAGCTGATAAACAGGTGGAGAGTTCTAGTCTCTCCCGATCGATATAAGTAAACTTCGAAAAGAGGAAAAGGAAAAAGGAGACGTGTGCGTGAGAGAAACCTTTAGAGGAAAGAGGGAAAGGGTATCAATTAAAGGAGCTCGATGAATTTCTAACGTGACTCATGGATTTCATTTTAAAAAGGAAAAGAGAAGGGAACAGGCAGTACAATTGTTGGCGTGATTCGAGCCAGACTTCTCCTTCTATCTCCTTATTTTCTCTCTTTCCCATTGGTCTCAGAACGACAACAGCAAGAGAAGGAATACGCGTCGTTTCAGGCCACATAATAACAGGGTCCAGAACACGGAAAGGTCAGAGGAGAATTCGATATTCAAACGCGCGGCACAAAAAAACGCAAGACCGGTGCCGCGAAATTCAAAATTCTGAGCGTCGCGGTCGCCAGAGAAAAAACTCTCTCAAAGTGCAACGCTATTTCGCCGCTGAGTATAGGGAAAACTAAAGTCGAACTATAGTATGCGAATACGCTTAATTAATTAAAATGAGTAATTGCAAACGATAGAGCACTTCATTATTGTATACTATAGTTGGTTGGAGCAAATATCCGAAAGCGAAATACAGAAATATACGACGAAAACACAACAGTTCATGTTTAGCAGATGCGTAATGCTGCAAAATGTTATGATTGGAAATTTGCCAATTTTCCCCCCGTTCGAAGTGCACATCCTTTTCGAATTCACCATTCTGTGTAGTGTGCCCTTTTCGTGAGAAGAAGAAGTTATTGAACAGAAACAGAAGCGATGTCTCGTGCCACTGAATATTCTGAAGAGTGTAGCTCTTTTCGAAAGCGAAATTGGAGAGTCATGGGTGAATACTGCCAACACTAAGCCAGTTTGGAGCCACAAGATCCTGGATCCAATTCCCTGGATGAATTTTCGTTTAATTGAGTTGAGCGACGTTATTACGTCACTTATGCCCATTGCTATGATGTTCTTTTTTGCTTTTATATTTATAATTGTTAGTCATTTAAAAAAAATTTAAAATAAAATAAAAAAACTGACGAGGCATGCTCGGAGGAGGGACGAATCCGGGTGGAGGGGGCGCCTGACCCTGGTAGCCCTGCTGTCCTCCATACTGCTGTCCACCATACTGGGGATTGAAGCCAGGCTGCTGGAAGGGCTGACCTCCGTACTGCTGCTGTTGACCGTAAGGCTGCTGGTACGCCATTCCTGAACGACCAAAAAATGATGAAATGAGAACCGAAACCAGGTTTTTATATCGGACAGGCAAGGAAAAAGCGTCAGAGAAGCCGTATTAGGGGTGGTGTGGTTGGTTCTAGAAATGGCGACGAGAGCGAGAGTCGCAATCGATAAGGTAGTGGGGACAGAAAGGAGAGGGGAGCTGCAAATGAGTGAGGGTGAGTCATTCTTTGACGCATGGGGAACGGAAATTGTGAAACGAAACGCGAGCGTCACCATGAGAGATGGCAGAGAAAACTGGCTATACGGATCGATATGAAGCTCATTTCCATGTTTCGAAAGCATGAATACACGACGAGGACGTCACAGTGTCTGATAGACAGTAAATTTCGCAATCACGCGGCCTAGAACTAACGAGAACACAAGCGAAAAACAGAGAAGAGAGAGCGAGTAAACAAGTTAGAACGCGCCCCAAGGATCCTGACACGATCTACGCGTCGCGGTCACGCGATGCGCAGTTACTGTAAGATTTCACATCAAACTTTGTCCAAGTTTAATTATCGATCGGCTGTTTTCCTACGCTTTCAAATTTTCTATTTTTACTTTCATTAAGCTACGCGCAATCTAGTTGTTATCCTCGTGCTATTGCAGGGTCGTAAGCCAGCCTTCGTCATGTGGTTCGAGCAGTTCTACTCCGGAATGATCACAATGGCCTGGGTTGCCGGTGCCTGCTACATGTCGTACCCCTTCAACAAGTGGGACGTCGGCCGTCATTACAGACGCGACTACTGCACCCCTGCAAGGTGAGAATTCTAATTTTTTCCAGGGGTCGTCTTTTTCATACTCTATTGAACTCGAGGCCAGATCTATAGATTGCGGAAAAGCACTCGAACCAAAAAAACGGATACTATAGGCGTATGCGTGCAATTAGGTAGTATCAATCGTTCTTGGTATGGCCATTATTAGATAAGATATCGCTCGAAGTACATACCAAATAAATTTTAAAAAAATATATACTAGGGAAGTTTCACAGACGATTTGGATCGAAAGATCGGTCCTCTCACCCTGCGTTTTATAGAAGTACCTTGATCACATTTTAATGCTACGCTGTTAGAATCTTATCATGCAAAAAAGATTTGCCTAATCAGATATGGATTTGACAATTCAGACTAGAAAGTTCCAAAACTTCTGATCAGATTTAAACATCACCCGACCAAGTTCCTGAAATTGTGAGGTACTTCATAGTGTAAGAGCCTCTTACAAAAGTAATTTCGGTGATGTTAAAAAATTTTTTTTCAAATAATGTATTTTCAGAGTGGCTTTGTCGCAACGTGATCATCGACTGACGGGCAATCAGTACGTCATCAAGGGTCTCGAAGGCATCCCAGAGGCACAATAGATGCTCCCGAGATAAGCGAGCAGTTCTCTCCCCCTCACAGAGCATGTATTATTGTAACTGATAGTAGTAAACGAATGACTAAATGACTTGTGAGTTGCAACAAGTACACAGTGATATTCCCTTGTTCATTTTAGTTTATCATTTGCTTGGGATATCGAAGGGAATCGTTTCTGTCAGTGCTGCTTGCTGAGACGTTAGTTCTGAATTTGAAGTTAGGGATAAGTTAGGGTATGGGTATCTTACCACTCCTTGGAGGAACTGAACCATGTACCAGAACATCATTACGATATCCACAAAGATTTGCACGGCAGCATAGTATGGGTCTTGCACGGAAATCTCCTGTCTTTTACCTCCCATCATCATCTATTTGAAGGAGATTATCGATTGATTTTGTAATATACGGCACCTGAACGTCATAAAGGAGATAGGCCATCATCACGATACACATTAAGCCAGCGTATACTGTGTAGAGCCATTGAACATGCTGAATTATTTAGGTTAAGCGGCGAATATTGCTTTACTTACGAATGCTAGGGAGGCGACTAACGCAACAATGAAGAAAATGAACATGATCAATGAGATGATGATGAGAAGGGGAGCGCATCTGAGATTAGATAATATTTCAGGTATAGGGGGAATGCCGTACTGTGTCATGTCGAATTTGGTCTTGATTGCGAAAATGATGGTTGCAGTGCAGCAGAGGGTAGTCATCAGTAGAGCGAGTAGAACGACTTCGGCGTCAGATTGGATCGTGATTCCGATTGATACCCATCCCGCTGAGAAGACCTTAACGGTATAGAGTGCATTAAGAGGAGGGGGGGAGGGTGCTCTAGTATTTTTTCCCAATGGGAACGTCCTCACTTTCGCAGTATTATTTCAGTGTATTTCCCACTGACTTCCTAGGGACACCTTTGATGGTTCTCTCACTGTGAAGGTGGGTAGAATGACACTCGAATTGGGTGAGATTCTACTAAGAAAAAAATATTAGAAATGTCGGTCACTCACTAGAACACAAGTGAAGATGTAATTCCACGGTGTAGTCCTGCGAACGCCGCTACAGCATACCATGACGAGATAGGATATGATGAAGAAGAGGCTTAATTATCGATCGTATGGAAGGGGGATACGGTAGGGAACTTACTAGCCAACCCACCACAACCACCAGTTTTTGATTGCGAATATGCGAAAGCTTTGACTGACGAATGGCAACATCGTCATGAATACTACGACAGCGAGCTGAATAGTTTATTTATCGATGATTAGATAGTGATGGCCGGAATACAGTATCCGGCCATCGTTTGATACCGCACCATGATCCCGACCATTCCGAAGACTTTCTGCACGAAGATTCGACGGGCGATGAGACAATCGAAGGATGAAGGGCCGATGTTAGCAGGGTCGATTGCCAGTCCAGTCTTCATCTGGCCAGCCTCCACTGAAGAGTACGGTACTCAGGAGGGATACGGTAAGAAAAAAATTGATTGGGTGAAAGCAAATTTTGTTGAGCCTCTAATGAAGAGTATGGTACTTAGGAGGGATACGGTAAGAATTGGGGTATTCAGAAAACTTTGATTGGATGATAGAAAATTATGTTGAGCATCCACTGAATAGTACAGTGCTTGGGGACGGGAAGGTGTTTTTGAAAGTGATCGAACGAAGAAAATCGCACCATCTACATTGTTATTGGCGAAGTTTTTGTTGTTATTGTTCTCGGAGGATGGTTGCTTGGGGGGATCAGTCGCTGGCTGCTCGGGGGTTTTCGGCGTTGCACCAGTGCCCGTCTGTCCAGTGAAACCGGTCTCGGTACCGCCAGTCTTCGTCTGTGCTTCGTCGTCCCTGAAGGGTTACGGTAGATACTGGAGATGGATACGGTAGGAAAGATGGGTCGACGAATATAATAACACAGAAACTCACGCCATTCTGTGTCAACCACCCTTCACCAGAGACGAGAAGGAAAATGGGAGAACGAACACGAGAAAAAAGAAAATGAAAAAAAGTGTAATAAATGTCGAAATAATTATGCGTAATGTGCAATGAGCCATTTAAATCTAATAAGGTTATACATGTTTACTCAAAAAATCAGTGGTGATCTCGATTGAGAAGACAAATATCTTTCATACTCTTAATTTCCTCCCATCGAAGACGGTTGGTGCGATGTCTGGGGTGAGATTACGGTAGACTACGATAGATGATAGTGCCAGATCAGATACCGAAGATCACCGTGAACCAGCCTCCGATTCCACCTCAGGAAGACTCGGGTCCAACGATCCCAGAGCCACCCAAGGTACGGTATCTCAGGGCCCAGATTCCAGTGAGAATTTCTACAGAAGAAGCAGCCTCATCAGCCACAGAATCAGCAGAATCATGAGAAGCTCGCAGCCGGTCTCCAGAAGCTTCAGCGACCGTACATCAACACGGATGAGGTTACCGTAGCTGTGATAGGAAAGTCAATCATCGATTGGAGGTGCTTCGTCTCGGTTCGATTCTCGAGCGAAGAATGAAGTTGACTGCGGAGCATCGAGCTTCCTTCGATTGGCTCGCATTCACGAGAACTCAGGATATGGTAGGGCTGGATTACTGTAGTCAATGCACTTATTGATTTGACAGCAGCAAATGCCCGAGTTCTTCGCGCATCTGCAGCGTGCGATCGGAGGAGTGGTACGGTTGTGGATTGGAGACTGACTTTATTCTCCCTCTGATTCAGTTGTTGCAACCTCTGTTCGCGATTGAGGTCATTCACTATCTGTTCAATCGCAAACTTCTGACTCCCGTTGAGAGAGATGCCATCTCCGGGAAAGTGAGTATGATCGAATTTTAAAGGCGCACATGATTATTTCAGATTCGTGAGATGAATCCCAGTGTCCTGACGATGTATGCCATCGGTATGTTCACTACATCATGCACGACATCATTTTCCTATTTGAGGAGAACTGCTTCGAACGGAGGGACAAGTGTTCCGCGGAGCAGCAAACTGAGTCAAGAACGAGACTAACTAGTCTAATCAAGAACCGATCTCCTAAAACTCTAATGAAATAAAACGATTATTTGAATTTTCCCGCTGAATCTACGTTAAAAATCAATTTTCTCTGAAAAAAAAAACAGAAAAATACCATAAAAAACGTCCCAACACGAAATCTTAAGATTACGGTAGATCGTCGGCAGTATCGATTCATCTGCATTCTTTGTCAAAATTTGTCTTCGCGGAAGTTTTCGATCATCTCATTGTTTGTTGTGTTTATTTTGCTTATTGTTCATATCGTCATTATAGGGTACATCGTCTAAAGTGGCACTAGAGCGCCACTTTAAAGCTGCAGCTGCTAGCCGCTCGACAACAATATTCAGTGAGTTCCCTCTTCTACTATTTATCGACTGATGTGCCAACGAGGGTACAGATAATATAGGCGAGTGACAATTGAGGAACATCGTGAACTTTCGATTGAGGGTTTTGTGTTGAGGGGAGGGGGCTACTCTAGAGCCGCAATCTTTCGTTGCATCATCTCAATCTCGGCCAGTTCAATGGGAGTGTGGCATGGGTAGTAGGCACTAGCCACGAACGGACGAAGGCTCGCCGCCTGAATTCGTTGCTTTATTTTTTAAGTACGATGTTTATCTAACTCTAGCTGTCTTGAGTGGCGTAGCAGCGCGTGAAGCGGTGTCGAGCGCTGGGGTTTTGGCCTGACAATGAATGAACATTCAGCTTGGTATTATGCTATTTTCGTACCTGAGCGGTCTTCAGTGGAGTCACAGCCTTGCTGCTGCGTGCAACAGGCACAGGCGTCGCCTTGGGAGGCTGTAATTGATGGGGTTGCTGTCGATTGGTCTTTCTTTTCATCCTCAGAACTCATTCACTCCTGGCTAGGGTTCGATAAACGAGAATTGAGCAAGAATCGAGAAGAATCATTCTTCTCATTTCAACTAAAACGAGGCGGTCTCTTCTCGATCGAGAATTCTCGGCGAGAACCATTCTCGACCAAGAACTCTTGCGAGAAGCGTTCTCATTCGTTCTCTTCTCTATTCTCCATTGCGGTGGGCGGTGACGTGAGGAATGAGAGGGCGCGTCTCTCTCGCTCTCCATTGTTCCTCTCTCGCATTTTGCACCGACCGTTCTCACCGAGTTCTCGAGTGAGAAATAAATTCTCGACTGAGAACAGTCGAACGATTCTCGACTGAGAATTCTCAATCGAGAACAAATTCTCGGTGAGAAAAGGAGGCTCTTTCGCGAGAACTGTTCTCGTTTATCGAACCCTACTCCTGGCATAACCAAGTGAGAAAGCACTAGTGTCGT
This sequence comes from Pristionchus arcanus, assembly GCA_900490705.1. Classification (NCBI taxonomy): domain Eukaryota; kingdom Metazoa; phylum Nematoda; class Chromadorea; order Rhabditida; family Neodiplogasteridae; genus Pristionchus; species Pristionchus arcanus. The sequence continues at coordinate 45,304 of LS485970.1, forward strand.
CTTGTAGCTTACCACGGGCGTAGCGGGTGCAATGATGGGCGTGGGCTGGGCGAGAGATTCGACTGACGGGCAGCGGCTCACTACCTGAAATATTTTTCCATCGTGAATTTTTCTTTGCAATTTCTTGACCGTCCATCTCTTCCCCTTACCGCACTAATGGGCTAAGTTCCTCTAGTTGGCCGGGGGCTCCAAAAATTTTCGAAAATTTCTTCTTGGGGGTCCACACTCAGATGATCAAGCGGGGATACAACCCGGCAGTGCTTACCGGTACACTCTTCTCCGTTCTCGTCTCAATGACAGATCGGGCGGCCGGCTGAGAATCCAAGCAGCTCTTGCCCACAAGAGTCTCGTTGCGAACGAACGAAGACATGCGAGGGAAGGTACTCTGAAATCAGAATCATGACCCATCGAACGAGTACGGTATACCGGATTGACGCCGAATACGGTCTGATGGTCGGCGCCCTGCACAATGAAGGGAGCGAGTGGTTGACGGAGTCGCTGGGCAAGGGCAGTACCGTGCTCGAGAGGAACCATCTGAAGGGGGTACGGTAGGATGTGATACGGTAGACAGAGTAGATTACCGAGTCATCAGTTCCGTGTATGATGAGAATCGGCAGGTCGATGTTGGAGATCTTCTCGCTACTGAAATAAATATTTTTTTGAGGTTTGGAAACTTGTCGGGTTTGGGTTTCTTGCTTTGGATAGATCACGGGCATCCAGTACACTCACAATTCGTGGTTGAGTTTTTGGTCAATACCTAAAATAATTATGATATCCGGACTTGCTCACTTTGCGAATGGATCAAAGCAGCAAGTTGATTCCTTCGTTGGCTGCGACGAGAGAAGTCGAATGGCGGAAGTGAATGGAGCCACCAGAATCATCCCCGATAGGGGTGGAGGATTCTAAGATGAAGAGTCAGTTATCGATAGACGGTGAGGTACTGTACCGTGTGCTGCACCGCGAGCGTCTTACGGTAGGCGACGTCCACTGCGGCCGCCGTGCCGATTGAGTACCCGAGCAGGACGATCTGGAGGAGTACGGTAGATGACGATTATCGATTGATGCACGGTACGCTCAGATCCGGATTCTCCTTATGGACGTGTTCAAAGACTGCGAGTGTGTCCGCGTAGATGTGTCGCTCCGACGGGTAGCCGGTACTGTAGCCGAATCTGAGGTGGATTACGGTAGACGAGTACGATATCGATTGACGCACCCAGAGTAGTCGAAGGCGTACATGTCGAGTCCGATACTGTCGGCTACCTGACAATTATCGATTAATTGCCTGATTATCGATTGTTTTCGGCAACCTGCACGAAGTTGATGCAGTGCGGCTGCAGGAAATGGCCGAGATCGGATGAATTGGGCTGCGTCATTAGGACGATCTCAAGATATTGATTGATTGGGTACAGTACTCCTACTGTACCTGTTTCCGCATGCTCTCACTCGCAGCTGGCAATCGACTCCGAACTTTGATCACGACCAGATCGTTACCGTGCGGACTCTTGATCGTAGTCGCCGTGATCCTGAGGGGAAGATTACGGTATCGATCGATGGCTACCGTATACCTCTCCATGATCCATGCGTAGTCGTGGTGCGTGAGGCCGCGCATCGGAGTGGGCACGAGCTTGAACGGCTTGTCGACCACCTGGGAGGGGTACGGTAGATGGAAGTGAATCGAGGACTGAGTACCGTACCTCCTTGGCCGATTCGACGAATCGATGCTGCTCCGAGTCAAGTTGTAGTCTGTATCCACTGTTCTTGGGCGGCGGATGGAAGGCCACTTTGCGAACGATTCGATTCGGCATCGGAGGACAAGTCACACTGCACACTGTACCGATCGCCTGAGAGGATACGGTAGATGGGGGTACGGTAGCTACCGTACCTTAAGCACATTGACCATCTTGGTCCAGTTGCTGGCCTGCGGCTCGGCACCAGAGGTGGTCCGAGTCTCCGTCGCTGAGGACTCCTCCGAATTGGAACGAACTTCGCGATTAAGCTCCTGAAGAGGGTAGATTGAATGATAAGATATTTTTCCCACAGATTTAAGATTAGCTGAACTGCTGCGAGACTAAAAACTATCGGCGTTGTAGTGTTTCGTAGTTCCCGACTAGGCAGCAGGATTTCATGGTGGAGTGGGATTTCAAGATCTCATGATGACTGACATCGATGAGGACACTGAGGTTGCTTCGATGGGCGCGCGTACGTCGACTGCTGGTAGATGAGGCAGTCTCTGAGAGAGTGATACGGTAGATACAGTATCCGAGAATCCGAGAGGATACGGTAGACAGATAGGATACGGTACCTGATATGACGGAGGTAGCGGAGGTCTGTGCACTGGCGGGCTCGAGATCGGACACGACTATGCTGGACATGGGTACGGTAGGGAGCAGGGATCCTCCCAGAGAGGGAGAGGCAACCGCAGAGTGGGAGGAAAGATGGAGGAATGAGAGGAGAATGTGAGGAATGGGGTGATGGATTGAGAAATGGTTTATTCAAAGTGAGTGATGATTCATTGATGGAAAAGTGATTCAGATCAGAGATCGAATACTTACAATTAGGTTCCCAAAACCATCGAAATAAGGGTTGTATTATTGAACTAAGCACAAAAAAAATAAAGTTGTGTGTCGGCCGATACTAAATATCCGCATAAATGTGTGCTGTTTTTTTTTCGAAAGAGAATATCAAAAAACAGTCTATATGTGGTTTTTGTATATGTACTATTTAGCTATGTAATCACCCTTGATTCAGATAATCCGTGATGCCTGGAGTGGATGGAAGCAGTGAGGACAGGAAAAGTTTGTTTATTTGTGTATTATTATTATATTTTATTATTGTTTATTATTAGTTATTTTACTAAAATTAACCCTTTATTTTATTCACACTAGAAAAGCCACTCCTCGATAGCTCCCTCGCCTCCTTGAGGCTACCGTAGTATTCAAAGCACGAGCCCGCTGGCACTTTGCCAAGAGCTTAATTAAGTCGGTCCCCATTCCGGGCGACTGAAATCGACGTACTTTGTGTGAGAGAGGGGCGCAATGGTCTTCTCGTCACAACAATCGCTTCCCTCAGTCTTTCGGCTTTTCGCGTCGTTTTCGGTCCAGAATCCCTCTCCCCTCTCAAAGGCCTCCCCCACCGAATTCCCCTCCCCTTCCATGCCTCCTCCTCTCCCCTCTCAAAATAGTAGCCATTGCCTCTGCAGTAATGGCAACCCCATTCTTCACCGTTCTCTCCATCGTTTTCCCTTCCTTCTTCCTACTTTTCTTGCTCCATTTATCCATTCTTCTCTCTTTCTTTTCCGCATATTTGCAACTTTGTCTTGCCAAACGGGCGCAGGTATACACGTGATATGGCGGAATTTCGCACTTCCGTTGCGATCCTTTTCTCTTCCCATCGCCACTTCTCCTTCCTCTTCCCCATTTCAACTCCCTTCCGTTAACAATCGATTACAAGGGGATAAGTTGCAAACTCCTTCAGTTGAATACTCAAGAGATTCGTCCCAACGAGGAAGTTGCATGTTTCTCTTGAGAAGAGAGAGAGTTCACCCCTCGTCTCTTCACAATTACTCGATGCTGTTAGTGGAAGGAAGGAATAAGGGAAGGGGTCCAGTCAGTGGGTGAAAACAGCTAGAATGCATCTCGTGTTTCGTTCCCTTCTCTTTCCTCCGCCTGACTTGTCAGTCCCTTCAGTCCCTTCCCTCCCGTATTAGTTTACTCTTCACTCTTCGATTTTCCACTCCCCGTTGTGCCTATACTTCCTTCCACTCTGTCATTTCGCATCTTTATCTAGAGAGAGAGATTACCCAATCTCTTCTCTCTCTCTCTCTGTTCTATGCTCTGTGTTGCGAGAGTGAGAGAAAGAGCGATCACTGGCCGATATTCTCGCATATTTCTTGTCTTTTCCCCGCTCTCTTCTCGCAACTATAATTGGCAACGAGAAAGGCAACAGTGAGGAATTGTTTCCGCTCGATGGCATCATTGTATACTTTGAGTGATCTCTCCCTTTTACTGCTCTCTGATTGTCGCTAACGGGAGAAATAGTGCACAAAATGGAGAAAACTGTTGTTGTAAGGAAGGAGGAAGGGACGAGGGATTGTGAGTGTTGATCGGGATGATCATGACATGAGGACCATTCCGCACGTCGTCGCAAAGTCCATCGTTATCTCCCATTTTATCTCTCCCCGCTCCTCCGCGAAATTTTCTCTGTAGAGAGATCACCAGATTATATTGTGTGTCCTCCGCTCTCCGCCCTCTGACTAGTCTCTGCCACTCTAAGTGATCCCCAATCCATCCCCCTCATGCCTACGCGATATCGAGGTACTACATCAAATAGTGTGAGAGAGACACTTGCGTGATAGACGGATATTTAGCCAGTAGTGAGATCGTCTGTGTGGGGGAGAATTGAGCATTCTGACGCTGTGTTTCGCTTCGTGGTATCAGTCAGAGATCAAAGATCAATTGCTGCAGGTCCGGACCAGCGTATGGAGGCCCACCACCTCCACTCCGCCTTCCTCTCCCATCACAGGTACCGGTTTTTTGAAAATTAAAAATTTCTTAAAATTTTCTAACTGAGATAATATTTTTTATAAGAAAAGAGGCAGGATTACTGATTTCAGTAGTTTGGACTAGGTCTTGAAGTGGTGGTGAAACATGAAGCAACATAGATGTTGCCAAAGAAATTTGACGGTGCCTAGTGACTTCGTGTATGAATACGTAGTTAGTGTGGGCTATTTGGAAATAGATCTTTGAGGGGTTTCTGAAACCCGAAAGTGGGGGCAATTTTAGCCACTTCGCAGGTGAGATTAAACAGTAGACAGATGGAATCCATTCCACGGAACTGACTCTGGTTTCAATTTAGACTTGCGGCTGTGACATTTTCTCATTCGTCCAATTTTATGGGGTAGTCTGGGAAACGTGAAACACGTAACCAACTGGAATAAGAGGAGAAAAATGACTGCTGTCGAGTGTAGCGAGATGATGTGTTGACTGGTGGCTGCGAAAGATGTTTTGGGTAATTACTGGCGCAGTCAGAGATCGCTGTGGAATACTGAAGAGACCACCGGAAATTTAGAAGACTCCCAGTCAACAGTTTTATTGCAGATTTCTTTTTTCTTGAATATTGTTCTTTGTAAATTTCGTTTTAATGCATGGGTTGAATACTGTGTGAGAAATTACACAATCAACCCACATTTGCAAGATTTGGGGCTTGGGGGGGGGGGAATCCATATCTTCACTTATTGGTGTTAACTTATTGGTGTTACGTGTTTATAAAGCAATCCACATTTGTTTGATTCAGGTTCAACTTTCAAATAGCAACCAACATTACATTGCTTTAAAAACATATATATTCGCTCACTATTTAAATATATGGTATTCCAGGGGCATCGGCCCTCCAGTGGTACCGCAGAAGTTGTTCGCCAACTGGGAAATGGACAGAGCGCATCCGACTACGGTGCAGAGGTAATCATTTGTTATAATAATTATGTACATATGGAGGGATAGGATATTTTCGTAGTGCTGAGACGGGATATCTTCGAATTCATAAGTAACAAATTGCCCGTGAGTTTCGGGCTGCACGGGGTACACTTATTTGTCCAGGGTGCTGTGCAGCGATGGTTCATCATCTTTGGACAAGAAAACTGTCTCACTGACTCAGAGCCTATTTCAAAATATGGCTGATTACAAAAGTGACCCAGTTTCCAGCTGTGGGGGATAGTTGTATTCTCAGAAGTTGTTTGTCATTAATGTTAGTGCAGTTGAGATGTGCATATTTAAACACATTTAATTTCTATATTGTCTGGATCTCTGATATTTTGATGCAGTATAATCAGTAAATGCGAGGGAGTGAAAGTGGGGGGATTGGCGTTTCGAACTAAGGAGATTACGGGGAGATCGGAAGGGATTGCACAGCGGAACTCATCACGAGAATGGAAAAGAGACTAGAGAAAAGGGAGAATGAACGTTCTATGATCAGGGAAAAGGTGTATTTTTAAAGAGTATTCGAACGAACGGTGACTAAGAAGGACAAGCAAAAAGGATGACAGGGTTACGGTATCGATTTGTACTGTAATTATCGATTTTCCAGAGTGTTCACCCTGAGCATCTCTCGTCTCGCCCTCTTCCCTTGCCCATCACAGATGAGATCACTCGTGATCACGGCTAAGTTAGAGGTACGCATTAGAGAGATCGGGGAAATGACGAATGGTTCCGGGTTGAAAGAGTTTAGTAGCGAATGTGAAACGCGAACGAATTAGACAACATAGTTGCGTGAACTGTTGTTCATATTTCCTGGGAGTGATACATTGTGCTACTTTATTATATTCGGGATCATGAGGCCCTCACGGTACTGTGTTGATTGCCACGTATTATCTATGGAAATAGTGAATGGTTCCGGGTCGTTCGTGTCTAGTAGCAAATGCGAAACGCAAACGAACTAGGCAACAATGCAGATTTGCGTGAGAAACTTCTGTAACTATTTCCTGGGAGTGATGCATTGACATAGAATGGTAGATCGCTATAGACGGCTGCATGAGAGATACTAAAGCAAGTGGTTTAGTAGGATTACAGTAGTTCCATTGCAGGGTTACAAGCGGTCGCTTCGCAGTAACGAGATCGTGTTGGGAGACGGAGGAATGAGTGCCATCGATCTGCCATTGGATATCTCATTCACGATACAGGTTGGTTTGAAACTGTCTAGGAATGAAATTTTCAAGAGAATAAGAACGCCCGGGATGAAAGATGTTTCAGCCACACCATGTGGGGTCCAGTGAAATGGCAGGTCCAAAAATTGGAGTAGGCATGTTCTATAAAAAATGCAAATAAAGACTGAGATATTATAAATAGATCTAGGCAATCGAATGTATTTTTGAAATGCTTATTCGCCGTGGGCTCATGCATATAATCAACATTGGATTTTTTCCAATTTCAGTATCCGCACTTCCTGAAGCACAAGAGTAATGTGATGCAGATTCATGTGCAGAGGAAGAGAAAGTACAAGAATCGACCCATTCCTGGAGGATTCAAAAGTGTCGCTTATGGTTAGTGAATTGTTGAAATAATTGCCCACACTGCACTATAGATGCAGGCAGAGTAATACTTTGAATAGGGCATGAAACGCAAATGCATCTAATTCAACTACGATACTATTATTCCTTTGAGTTTGTAATCTTATTGAACCGCGAGCTTCAATTTCATTGCCTATTCTCAATCATTCACGTTGTGGTAAGTGCGAAGCAGAAATGTTCTAGTTCCGTAAAAAAGTGAGCGGTGGGCTGGTTCGAAACAGTTCCTCGCATGTCACTCTATAGATGCAGGCAGGGTATATTTCGAGCGTGGACAGAACCACGAATTTATCTAATCAGTCTCTGATGCGTTTTCTTTAAAAGTTGAGTGTGTTATTTTTAAAACATATCTTCCAGTATAATCGTCTGTGGCTGATCATGTCGTCTAGTAGAACGCGCGAAACATAATCGTCGCTAGTTCCGAAAACTAAATTGGAGTTGACGGCTGCTTCGACACATTCCTTCGGCTCTACTGTAGATGCGGGCAGATTCATAATTTGAGCCGGGCCTCCTACTCTAATTGATCTAATTTTTTTGTGAAACTTGTGTTAATTCAGTCTTTTACCTTATTCGCCGGCGATCCGCAAACCAATTGCCTATGGCTGATAACTCACGTTTAGTAGAATGTGCGAAACAGGATTGTTGCTAGTGCCACAAATCATTCGACGAGTGTAGGTTCCTTACTGAGTATATCCCCTTCATCTATTCATTTATTGCAGGTTCGATCGATCTCACTTCGATGCTTCAAAGTGGCCAGGCTGCCAAATCGGAGATGACCCTCTATGCAGTGCCCACGTCCAAGGGATCCGGAAGGGAGGGAAAGGAACAAATGCAGGGTTAGTAATGGGTGGAGGTGTTGTTAACAAAATATTGAAAAATACATACAAATGTCACGTAGCTTACCAAGAGTGTTGATGTTTCGTTGTGTAGTCAAGGAGAAGTGGCGTTTCACTTTTGAATTCTATCTGTTTTCCCAAGCCACCGAAACAAAATGAGACACTTGACTAACATACACGTAAGATGCAATAGGGGAACTTAAGGGGAGTCAATGAATCAAGGTTCGTTTAATAGGATCTCAAAGCCATCTCATGTTGGTTGCTTTTTGAAACTTTAACTCTAAATCTTCGAATGTGGATTGCTATACTCACATCGGTTACCCGAACAGTCAACATGTGGATTGAATAGGTGCCCGAAATCGTGATAATGTAGGTTGTTTTTGTTATTGATCACATAGTATTCCCCCTTGCAATGAAATCATTGCAGTGACGTCGATCGGTCGGATCGTGATGCAGTCGTGTGCGACACTTCCATTGGAAGCAGATGGAGAAGGAGGAGGAGGAGGGAAAATGAATAGCAAGGATAAGGTGGGGGATGTAATCGCTAGTAAAAGGGGTCTCTATCTCGATATGGGCCTATCGTATGCGCCTCACATGATTCAAAAGAGACCTAAAACCTAACAGAACTTTGGCTGTGGTCAAACAAAGTTAGCGTGGGGGTGGGTATATGGGAAGAGGATTGGTTCGACGAATTTTAACAAGGTTGCCAAATCCCGTGTGTAATTAGGTTTGGACCTGGTGAATTGAGGTAATATTGAACACTGGGAGAAATTGATTCGAATCCAATGGCAACGGTTTGTCGGTTGTACACAATCATCAAATTCAGATGGTGAGTCGGGGTTGCAGCGAATTGTTGAATAGAATTAAACTTGCTCTTTGCTAATAGTCAGAATGAGATGTGTGGAATAAATAAAATTATATAGAGAAACAGTTAGTCACAATTTTTTATGACAATATTCTTCATTGAAGGTGGTGGAGCTAAGCGATGAATCGGAGATCTCCGAAGAGGATGACAGTGATCTTCCCAATGATGGATTGCAGACGGGAAGAAGTGCAAGAGCAGGTAACGAAATGTTTTTGATTCTACTCTATGTTTTGAGCCCTTGCTTATTAAGTTTCCCTGTTGTTGCCGCGACAAAAAATGTAAACATATTTTGGGTGGATTGCTCGAATAATTTGAATGTTAACGTTGAAGGGTCTGGTAGAATTGAAACCCATAAGGATGATTGGGGTTATGTTTATAGTACTGAAGGAATATGTGAATCGAAAGAATCATGCCTTGATACTCGTTACAAAAATACAGTTCGTGTGAAAACTGGCTGATGAATTGAAGTTTCACGAGATCTTCATACAAGGGATGAGGCTTGAATTTCGTTGGAATCGCCGCTCTGCCTGAACAAAAATTAGTAAATGCCACGAACTTTGAATATTCTCACTTAATGTTAGCGTTTTATGAATGAAATCTTTTTAAAAAATTAATAACGAAATTATGCACAGGCGTGAACGGTGCTAATGACCACCGACTGCGCGACTCTCAACGAAGGAGGAAAAGAGCACAGCACAAGAAGAATATGAAGCAACGATTGGTCAATCTACTCAAGAAGTTCCGAGTACCCGATGAAGGAGGAAATGAGGTATTCTAGTTGGAAATTGACGAATTTGAGTTCCGGAGTAAATGATGAAACACCCGAAAGTTTCGTGATTCATGCATTCTAGATAGCTGGTAGTGAAATAACAATTGCAATTTTGATTTCATCAGTTCTTAAAAGTATTTACTCAAAATATACAGTTATGCTCGTGATGCCATTGAATCGTTGATGGTCTTTCAATTGTTTCTCTTCAGGCTGCAGCTTCATCCACTGGTCGGGAGCCAACGGCGAAGGAATTACAGGCACTATTCGATGAGTTGGACGAGTTATCCGATTCTGGAAATGAAGGAGTCGCTGCTGATGAGGTACGGTAGGAATGTTAGGAATATTGAGAAGATTAATGTAGATTTCTGAGGGATACTGTAGCTGATCAGTATCGACTATATCCTACTGTAGATCTCCGTGCAGATATCGATCGTCTCGAATCCCCGACCGGCCCTTCGTCCTTACTTCTCCTCGCGTGAACAACTTCCAATGCCGCCGATTGAGGATGAGAGGGTGAGCAGGTTTACGGTAGAAGGGGGTATCGATTGGAGATGTTATTCTGATCAGCGACATCGAGTGAGACATTATCCAAAGAAATTAAATGTGAATTTGGTATAGGTGTGTGGCTCGAATGTTACTGGTCGTTTTCGGATTTTTGAAGCGGATTGGCTTCAGAGGTTATTCAGAAAAAAGAAGTTGCGTTTATTATCCAGTGGATTTGTCCCTGATCTTGATATGGATGTGTGACACTAATGTAACTGGTCGAATTAGGAGAGGGGGGGGGGGATTTCTAAAGTTATTCGACATTTGCAGGCATCGGAATCGGAGGGAGAGGGCGAAGATGTGGAGTGGTCGAGTGAGACGGAGGCTGCGATGGCTGCACTACAGGTATGGTTGGAGTACGGTAGGGAGAGGAACGATTGGGGGGGGGGCATAGTTTACATTTACCTCTGGTTTTGCAGTTATTTTTTACCTTACAAGAAATGACATAATCATGCACTTGGATCGTTTTGAAAGTATTTGTAGATGGTGGAGCAGAGAATCGCCTAGATTTGGAATAGTACAAGAGTGGGATCTATCGATCAGCCATAGTTAATTGATCAGATAGGAAAGATCAGAATCACATGTAAGGATAGTTATGAGAGTATATGAAGATGGTGAAGCAAAGATGTGTCTAGATACGGAATGCCCTGAATTTGCAGGTTCCTCAGCCGGGCGGCGCGGGCGCGCCTTCTCATGGGACGCCCAGAGGAGCAGCAGAGAAGGAAGCTGATCAAACGACTCCCAATATGCAGCAGGTTTGTGGGGTGAATGATATTTCGAGAATTAGACCAATAGAAGAATCGGTGTTTCAACCAGGTATCGTATAGGGAGTTTGAATGGGATGTCAATACTAGTCAAAAGGTGTACTCGGAAAAATAGTATTTTCTCAGATAAGAAAATTAGCATGCAATCTGTCACCGATGTGTCAAAGGAGGATTTTGAATAGAACTTACCGCTGAGATTCGATTCACACACTTTTATTGAGTGGCTGATCTACTGTTTCACGAGCGGATTGTAATGGAGATTGCTTGATTTTCACGATAGTTATTAAAGTTTAATGCTTCGAAATCTCAACGATAAATAAGTGTTTCCCAGACGCCGTGGCCTCCTGGTGCCACTTCGACGTCCCCGTGGAAGGGAGGAGGAACGAGAGAGGGAGGAGAAGGGATGACACATTCAATAACTGCTGGAAGTATTGCTGTTATGAGGGAGAAGGATAAAGTGGCAAGGAATGCATCGTTGAGTGATCAGGTATGGTAATGGGAAGAGTACGTCAAAGG
>LS485970.1:56673-73425 GCA_900490705.1 Pristionchus arcanus
GTGGGTGGGGGTACGGTAGGAGGGTTAGGGAAATGGAGAGAAAGTAGGTAACGCGGTGTTCCATTGATGGTAGATGAGTGGGGAATGTGGTTGATATTCAATATTTTGTTGGATTGACCACAATAAAAGAAAACATGCACCTCATGGTGGATTAGTGTTTCGACGGGGCTGTGAGTAGACGAGTGGGCTAGATATTTGATTTTCGGTAATTTCGCGGGAAATAGTAATAGTATGCGATGTATTCGGAAATCCCACAGCCGTTTAGAGTTCGACATTCATGTTACCTTTGTGTATCATAGTTGATATACATTGCGGGGTTACTGGGTTTGAAGTTGATCGCACCAAGGATCCCTGTACAATCTCCCTTCAGCTGTACGCGATTCTCTCAACGGGCGATGGAGTGACGGGAGGGACGAGTGGAGGAATGGGAGGATTGAGTGCAGCCAATGGAGGAGCTGCAGCTGCCGTTGCTGCTGCATCGGCTGCAGCTAACGAGTGCATATGGTTGTGTCAGGTGAGGGGGAGTTGGAAAGGGGGCTTGTGGAAATTGAAGAATGTGCTTTTGTTCTTCAGCATTGTGATATGTATAGGGAAAATGAATAGCGATAGTAGGCGCTCTTCATGAGTGCAAAATTAAACAATGTGAAACAATTCTCATTTGAGTTTCAAGCATTTCTAGAATACACAGGAGATACGTTACGGACGATAACAACTCGAATTTATTGTCTTAGGTGTTAAGAATCCTCATTGCAGTTGCCGGACGATTCTCTCCTCGACTCCCTCGCTGCAGCCCATGCAGCAGCTGCAGCTGCAGCTCAGCCCCGCCCCCTTCCGCCCCTCCATTTGATTGCAACGAACACGGCAAGGGATGTGAGAGCAGCCATCCATCAAATTGTCGCCAAGATTCAGATGTTGTATGTTACTTATTTAAATTGCTATTTTATTCAGGGGTAATATTAAACAATGTGAAACCATTCTCATTTGGGGTTCCGGCATTCATTAAATACCGTCCGAGACGTACTGGATAATAGCTCTACGTCGTTAGATGGGCAAAATTCATTGCTATGTTTCTGGAAGAAAATGGGTGATGCTTACGACGATTATATGGATCACAGTAAAAATTAAGGTGTGAAAATCAGTAGTTACAATTAGATGAGGACGAAGTGAAAGGGGGATACTGTATCAATGCTACCATACTTTGCAGCTGCAATTCCAATTCGGTCGCTCCTCCCATCACGTGGATCGGAGTGATGGGCACGGATAGACTCGTGTCGCAGGTGAGGAAAGGATTTGAGATATTTTGGGAACAATCGGTTTTGAGTTTCAATAAGACCCTTAATGTTTAGAATAGGTGTAGCTGTTGATATAGACCACGCTTCTATTATTATAACTATGATATTGGAGGAAATGAGATTACGGTTATGATACTGTGGTTTTCGATGAGAACTGGCAATGTAATTGTTGTTTCCTTGCAAACCGGAAATTGAACCGAAAGGTTTGCGTCCCAACTAGCTTATACATTCGCTTGAGTCTGCGAAGATTCAATATGTCCTCTCAATACGCTATTACCCGATTACCAACAACACTTTACCAACCAGCACTATTTGAGTTCCACTCATCTGTTAAAAGGCCTATCTGAGCGTGGGCACCAATGTTCTCGTTGATTCGTCTTCATATCCAATTTGCCCCTCCCCCCTCCTCTCCAAACATCCTCTCTGCAGGTTCTCCGTGCCTACGTGGACGTCCTTCAGCACAAGTCCTCCTCGTCATGGCTGCAGTATCTCAGGTGAGGACCTTTGTCGACGACGATCAGAGAGAACGAGAGAGTAGGGGAATTGGAGAGAGCCAGACAATGGCTTGATGTACAAGTGCATGCACGTTTGATTAGTGTTCTCCTTTTTGAACTCCCTCGGTACGATTTACTGTTAGTGATATTCGAGGTATGGGTTAGAGTGAAATGTAAAACACGAATTCGAAATGACATATGAAAGCAAAATATCGAAAAGAAGGTGAAGATTGAGTTCAGAAGTCGAATAAAGTAATGTAATCCCCCTTCAGATTCCTGCTCGTCGTTCCTCCTTCATCACACGTCGGAAGGCTCGTTGCAAGTGAGTTTGCAGCCTTTATTTACCTCTTGGAGGGGGGGGGGGGGGGGTGGGGTAAAACTTAGTAATTTAGAGATGATCAACTTCTTGTATGGGTGAGGTTTCATGGGGAGAGTATAGAAAGGAATTTATCGTGAAGTTAATGCGACTGTGGTTCTTCCTATTATAATATTTGATGATTTCAAAAAAAGGATAGTTGGAATTTAGAAAGTTAATCTGGCGTTTCATCAGGTTGTTATAATATCTAAATTCTTCTTTCCGTATTACTGTCGGAATTTTTATGTTAAACTTTCGCAATCTGGTAGTCTGATGCTGAAGGGTTGTCTAAGATGGATCATACTGAAGAGGTTTCAATAACTCTTGGATGTTATTACAATTCCATTCATCTCCCTCTCATTTCAGGTCACGATTCGGCTCTCGAACAGATCTCTCGTGATATCTGGGAGAGATGGGCGGAGTTATCGCCCGTCCAGCATGCGGCTGTGGCGGAGAAACTGTGCGGATGGCCGACTGGAAGAGGAACTGGCCCCGCCCCCTCAGTCAATCTGTTGATTGGAGAGGCACTTGTGCAGTTGAATACCAAGGATGCAAAGGTACGGTAGGGGTGGATATGGGAGGGGGTACGGTAGGGAAACTTCTTGATTGAATATTGATTATGTTGCGGTAGCAGAGCTTAGTAAGGCATCTCCCTTATCGCGCAGGTCAATTCGAAGGATGATTGGATACAGTAGGGAATTGATGGATAGATGGGGGGGGGGGAGGATACAGTAAGATGATTACGGTAGTTCATTTATCGATTGCAGGAATTGGCAGTTGACGGGACGGATCGTCTGTTCGTGCCCTTCCTCAGTGAAGTGAGACTGTGTGGAGAAGAGGAGGGAATGGGTCAGTTATGTTTGGTTGAACAAACGGGGAGGGATTGTTGTAAGCAAAATGTGAGATGAGCTGATGTGGCTGTGAAGCTGTTATTTAGCAGGGAAATGCATGTTGGTAAATGGTTGAAGGAGCTGAGCGAGATGCATTACGTTTTTAAGCAATCAGAAGTAGAAGGGAATCGTCCCTGAATCTAATGAGATCGGTTAGCAGAGGGGATGAAACTTTGGTTTGACGGGGAAATAATGCTGGTGAGATAGGATGGGCGACGTTGAATTTCGAATTGAAGTACATCCGGAATCCCTATTGCATTTAGCCGATCAACTAAGAGTAATAGAAGAGGAGAGGCACAAATTCGCCAGGGTGCCCATGCGATTTTCTGATGAGTAGTTAATTGTTGATGTGTGTAAATAGCCCTCGGTCGAAGAATTGCCTTGGAATGAATACGCCTCGAGTAGAAGATTCGGTGAAACATCGACTTTCTGGGTTTTGATAGTGATATTGCTGACAATTATTTGACTATTTTTTTACTGCAAATTTATTTTCTGTAATTGGTTTCAATAGAATGCGCTTCTATTAGATGTAAAGTCGAAACATAAACTGGTCTGGCCAATAAACTTTGTTTCTTCTAGGTACCTCCCTCTCCCCTGCTTCTGTCTCCTCATCCTTCCATCCTCCCTCCGCCTCTGCTTCTCCCCGAGGCGCTTCCATTCCTCAATCAGATCAGACTCCCACTGTATCCTATCCCGAGATGGAGACACGATTCCAGCAGGGACAGAGCAGTCCTCCGGCCAGTCCGCATACTAAAGGTACGGTATTGGAAGATAAAGTAGATGGACAGTAGTTTTGAGCTTAAATGTTCTTGCATGTTATTGCAATGTTCCCATATTATCGACGTAAGTAGTTTGATTGAAACGGCAAATCTTCAGGTGATGGGAACAGTAAATCGCCTAAAGGAGGGGGGGGGGCAAATGGTACGGTAGTATCAATATTAGTATCTTTCAGGTTCTTCGTCTTCGTCCTCCGATAGAGGAGAAGTGCAAGTAGAATATTGGGTGAGCAATAATCAGCGGGAAGAAGGAGGAGGAACGACCATTCTTGCCCCTTTGATGCCTGGTCAATTGCCAGTTACTCCAAGTGGAGGAGGAAAGAAGGATAAGGATAAGGAGAATGTTAAGGTATGAGATAGATGAGCGGTTGATAGGAAGAGAGGAAGGAAGATTTTTTTCGAACCAGAGAGTCGGTGATATATCGCAGGATTCAATTCAGTTGTGGTATCTAGAATACTTGGGGCACAGATCTGCCAGGGAAATCTTACGCAAACGAAAGGGAGTAAATTGTGTCGAATAAAATATGCATCGAGAAGATAACATATGCATTTATATATTTTGAACATTCCCCGTGGTAAAATCGCAGAAAGCAATTCAGTAGCGATATCTAAAATGGTTGAGACGCAGTACTACCGGGAGAATCTGTTAGCGAAAGGGACGAAATGGCGTCAAATAGGAGAGATTAATTGCAGGAATCAATGAAATCTCACTTCAAGACGCTAATGATCAATCGACCGAGTAATGCGCCCCTTCTCAAATTGCAATTTGTGAAGGAAAAGAAGAAAGATAAAATGTTCCAGAAACTGGGAATGAAGAACAAATCGGTGAGTCAAGAAGTAATTCTGGTGGAGATAAAAGGTGTTACCTCTGACTTTTGTGCTGTATTTTTATGCTAAAAGCATCAGATGTCTCCAGCGATGTTATGATCTTAGGGCACCGTTTTAAAAACACACACACACATCTTCCCACTGATAATGATCCGATAGTTTATGGAAGTGCGTAATGTATATCTCCAATTGCAGAAGAACGACGTGGAGGCATCTCCGTCGGTGATCTTCAACGTTTCCCGATTGCTGTGCAGCGCCCAGGGCAAGCACTCACTCACTGGTGAGTGGTGTATTTCACATATTCATAGGGGTTACGAGTCTCGTTGTACTGGGTGATTTATGGTTGCAGTCTCGATAGAGGTACAAAGGGGAGGAGATAGGAGGGTCTATTGGAGATTGTATGGTACACCGTCCGATAAGAGTGTTCTCGGTTGAACCTTTTTGTTGACAGTCTTGAATGGAAAAAAGTGAGAGAATAGCCCTGATGGATCGTACTGATCTTTGATCTCTTTCAGTGCTCGTCGATGGTTGTGCGTATGGAGACGTCAGATTCTTCTCAACATCTTCCCAATGGCAGACTCATGTGAAATACTTCCCCGTAGGACTCCTTACTCATCATCAACCATGATTACGGTAGCTAATAATATTGATTATACCCCTCATTCCTAGGTAAATACGTGCCGATATTTGTACATATTCGTGCTTTGTTGTCTCCCTCTGTTGGTAGTGACTACTACTACTCTTCAACTTATCCGATTTGCATATTTCACTCCCTACCACAGATTCTTTTCGTTATTGTTCCCTCAGGCCCATCGATTGATCTCAAGTCAACTCAATACTATCTGACTTATTCTATTGGCCGAACTGTCAAACTATGCATCTGACATCATAACTTCCACTACTTACGCTGTATTTATACATTTCCCAGTACTTTCACAAACACTTTCCCCGAGATCAGAGAATTTGTATTGACGCAAATTAACTATTTATCAGATTACTGTAATTCCATGAGCTTATCACTGTAATATTTCCTATGCTGGTTATGTTTCCCCCAAGTATTGCTTCGAATCGGTGCTTATTTCCAATGATAATTCATGTAACAACGCCTAATAAAACTACTCATCATTATGGAATGTCTACTCACAGCAAGAATTTTATCGAAGAGAATCGTTGGGTGATGAACGAATGTATTTATTTTCGAAAGGACACGTCAGCGTAACCAACAGAAATGTCGATTATTCACCCAAATTCAATAGAAAAATCTCTCTCCACGGCATTTCTCCGATAAAAATAATTTTTCATTAAAAAGTCAGTTCGTGATAGTCTTGGCAAATAGCCAAGCATTACGGTAGCGTCCTGCGTGCGACGCGGAGATTGGCTGAATGGCTCCCTCCCCTTCTCATACGTGGTCCAATCGTAGCTCGCCCTCTCGCTTTGCCTCGTCAGCCTCTCTCTCGTACTTGTACAGAGAGAAGGCGGGTCATTCCAAAGAGATCCCTCCCTTCCATCTCCAGAAGTATACGCTTCCTCCTCTTCATCCTTTCACTATACACTTGTCCATCCTTGTTCGTGCCCTTGAGTTCCTTGTTGTTTCCCTTCCCCTTCACTCCATTCATCTATCTCCTTGCAGGACTTGTTAGACCTACACTAGGGATGAAGTTCGCGCTGGTCACTCTGGCGCTCGCGGCCACCGTTGCCGCCGAGGTCTACTTCAAGGAGACTTTCGATGGTCAGTTGTGACTTATTTTCGTAATTCTTCCCGCCATTTACCCCGTTTGAATTCATAGTTTGCACGCTGCTAATTCGTTTCTAATTGAAAATCGTTGTAGATGCCTCGTGGGAGGAGCGATGGATTCAGTCGAAGCACAAGGATGACTACGGAGAGTTCAAGCTGTCCGCTGGAAAGTTCTTCGGAGATGAGGAGAGAGACCAGGGAATCAAGACCTCCCAGGTACCTTATTTCGCTTGGTTTTTTCTGTTTTAAAGCTATTTCAACCCAAAATCTGGCTAATTTGTCTCTTATTTAGGACGCCAAGTTCTACTCGCGCGCCGCCAAATTCGACAAGGACTTCTCGAACGCTGGCAAGACCGTCGTCATCCAGTACACGGTCAAGCACGAGCAGGGAATCGACTGCGGAGGAGGATACGTCAAGGTACGGTAGCCGGATTTCCACTCGGGACCTCCTGCATTATCGATTTTTCGAGGTGTATAGTTATCGATTCTGTTTAGGTGATGGCTGCTGATGCCAACCTGGAGGACTTCCACGGCGAGACCCCCTACAATCTGATGTTCGGTCCCGATATCTGCGGCCCCACGAAGAAGGTTCATGTCATCTTCAGCTACAAGGGAAAGAACCATCTCATCAAGAAGGACATCAGATGCAAGGTGAGGCAATTGTATCCAATTGTTGTTTTGACGCTTGTTTCGTTGGGATTCGGGGTATTGGGACGCTTATCTTATCGTTTAGTTGTCGATTCGTGGGCTTTGTATCTTATCGCAAGATCTAATCATTGCATTCGGGGCTCGGGCCTAGTGCTGACGTGTCCTAGCGTGGAAGAGGATGAAGGGCCAACGGGGCTAATACGTGGCGAGTGAGAGAGTGAGAGATAGCGGGGCTTGTAGTGCAATGCGATATGAGTTTGATTCTGATTGTTTGGATGTGAGTGTGACGTGGTTGATCTCGATTGTCTCCCCCTCGAGCAAGGGAGTGACAGGGTGTGCAGTTAGGAAGGGGAAGGGAGAACAGTTGACCATACAGAGAACAGGGAAAGGGATTCGAGGTCAAGTCAGGGGAAGGGAAGAGAGGGGGTCAATCGTCTGTTTGAGCAGAGGAAGAAGGAAGGGAAAGTGCACCACGAGGAACACGAAAGATGGGGGTTAAAGGGCGTGGGTTCTTATTAGTAAGTAGGTTAGTGAGATTGTGATAATGGCGAAGTTTGTGTAGGAAAAGTTGATGTTTTGCGAAGAAGAGATCCATTGGAAGTTAAGAGTGATTGGTGTTCTTATTAGCGATCACAATCTCACTGTAGATAAAGTTGATGATTCACGAAGATGATCAGAAAAAATCGATAATCGATAAATACCGTAATGAATCTCTTTTCCGTTCAGGACGACGTGCTCACCCATCTCTACACCCTGATCCTCAATCCCGACAACACTTACGAAGTGCAGATTGATGGAGAGAAGGTTGAGAGTGGAGATCTCGAGACTGACTGGGATATGCTCCCTGCCAAGACGATCAAGGACCCCGATGCAAAGAAGCCTGAGGATTGGGATGAGAGAGAGTACATTGATGACGAGGCTGACACCAAGGTACGGTAGATTGTGCCATCGAGTACTGACGTTATTGATTTATCCTTGCATCAGGAAATGAGCTGGCAGGATAAATCAGTGAATCAGTAAATATTAGTCAGTATAGAACTATCGATTACTGACTTATCGATTGATATTATAGCCTGCCGACTGGGAGCAGCCCGAGCACATTGCTGACAAGGACGCGAAGAAGCCGGAGGATTGGGATGATGAGATGGACGGAGAATGGGAACCTCCCATGATTGACAACCCTGAATACAAGGGAGAATGGAAGCCCAAGCAGATTAAGAACCCCGCTTACAAGGTGAGAATGGGACCGAAAAGTGACTGGATATAATTGATCAGAAGAATCGTTGTTCTGAGTGATCATACTCTGGCCAAGGCCGTTTTGTGTTGCACTGATTGGGTAAACAATTGACGTGATTGCAGGGCAAGTGGATCCACCCTGACATCGAGAACCCCGAGTACACTCCCGATGACAAGCTGTACCTCTACGAGTCGTGGGGAGCCATCGGATTCGACCTCTGGCAGGTACGGTAGTTACACACCACGAGCTGCGATTGGCGATTGACTTTATTACGGTATTAATCGTATCAATTTGTAGGTGAAGGCCGGCACCATCTTCAACAATGTGCTCGTGACTGACTCCGTCGAGGAGGCTAAGGAGCATGCCGCTGAGCGATTTGAGCCCCTTAGAGAGGCTGAGAAGGAGAAGAAGGTACGGTAGATGAGATGGAATCGAGAACTGATTGGAGATACGGTAGATATTGATTGGTATAGTAATCAATGGTTTCGTTGTAGGAGGCTGCCGATAAGGAGGAGGCCGCCAAGATGGAGGCTGAGGAGAAGAAGAGAAAGGAGGAGGAGGATAAGAAGAAGGCTGAGGTAGGTAAAGGAGATCGATCGATACGGGGATTACGGTAGTTGAGTACGGTATCTAATTGATTGTTCGTTGCAGGAGAAGGAGGATGATGACGAGGAGGAAGAGAAGGAGGAGAAGCACGACGAGCTGTAAACGACGATTGAAAGACGTCGATGGCGAAGGAGTGAGGAGTACTGTAGACACACCATGCTACCGTAACCCCGATCCCCTTTGGCTACCCCACAAAGTATCTGTGATATGTCCCCACCAGGGAATGATCTCTGTCAATAGACAGTAGTCTTCCTTGGTTCCCTCTTTGAATATTCCCCCACTCTTCTCTCGTTTGATTGTTTGTTGTTTGTACTGTAGCAGAGAGCTGTAGGCGATTAATTTATTGAAACGGTATTATGAATCCCTCAGAAACCACACACTTTATCCCCCTGTGTCGATTGTTGATTGACTTCCCTTCTAGTACCCTCTCCCCCCTCATTTGGCTCTCTCTCTATGTCCCTCCCCATTCTCGGGTTTATCTATTGCTTCTACTCCTTTGATCGATGGACGGACTGTCCTGAGACGAGGGATAATAAGAACCAGCCTTGTTACCAAATGTGATAATAAAAATGTAATAATTTATGGATGCTTGAGTGGAGACTACAGCGAATGAGGGAATTATGAGAATTATGATTGATTTGAATTTCTACGAGTACAGGGTAATTTGGAAATCCTCTTGTTCTGTCTAAAATCACTTCATTTACATTGAAATTTGAAAATGGTGATTCATCAATTGACAGGTATAAATACCCTCTCCATTTCTCCTTACCTCACTTTTCCCTATTTCCTTTCTCTTCTTCGGTCAACGAATGAATTTATCGTCGAATTATTTGTCAAAAATATGGTGAGACTTTGTTATTTTTCGAAGATGATTGAAGAATCGTCAACCTTCGTCATCAACATTGATGCTTTTAGATTACTCGGTTATCCCAAATTGTGATCTTCTTTATCTTCGCTTCAATCGCTGAAAATTTTCAACATGAAGTGGATTTTAAACGATGCGCAAACGAAGATATGGTATCTATACTGCATATTCAGAATTTTTGTAGAAATATTAATTTCAGTTTTGTTTCATCAAAGACTCATGCTTGAACAAAACCGAAGGAACCGATAGAGAGAACAAATTGGTGAATTATGATCCAAATAAAAAAAGCGACAAATTAAACAACGAAACATGTGATTTAATAATGCAGATCAAGTTTGTCTTCATTTATCGACCATTATTCGTGCCTTGTTTTCAGACCGTTCACGAAAACGAAATGGCTTGTAATGATAAAAATAACAAGCGAAACGGATAATTTGAAGAGTGATTCGGGAATAAAATTCACTCAAAAGGATGTTTTATTTGAATGCGGACCCACGCAGAATGTAAAGCTGACTATGGGTTAGAAAAATGATCTAATTTTTTTAACAAGATGGAAGGATTTTCAGAACAGTTTGGAGATTCAACCTTTACGCGATCTTTAATGATTTGCTCCGTAACAATTGAGGGTGAAAAAAGAGTAAGATATGTCTTGATAATCAAATTAAAGGTGGTCATTCAGTTCGATGAAATATTCTCTGTCGGAGGATATGAAAATTCTTATCCAGAGCTCAGCTACAGTACAGATCAAGGCGACAAAACTGTTGCGTACGGGGCTAAAGGAGATGACTTTTGGAATATTCCTACAAGTTTGTTTAGTAGCAATCAGCAACTTCATAAAAATTGTTATTCAGTGAGAACTCATTCGTGTGATCTAACACGCCTTAGCTCGAGTAAGGAAGCAACGGAAGATTATTCACAGTATGAGGTTATTTGTATTAGCTATTCTAATGAATAATCTTTCTATTGTCAGGTCGATATAACATTACTTAAATTAACATGCAATGATCCCTATAATTTGCTGTAAGAATAACGAAAAACTATATTACTATATTTTCATTTGCAGAATAATCTATGGCACAGAAATTAAATTAGCTGAAGAAATGCACTGTGATAACAAACAGTTCAAGTTTCGTGAAAAAAATAAATCAAATGATAAAATTCCTGACGGATCTCAAGTCACTGTATCCTGTGCTGAGAAGTGTTCGTTTATTTCCCTCATTAATCTAAGACGTGTAAATAACGCTAAACATTACAGTTTGCTCTATGTGCTCAGATTTACCTTTGAAGGAATGTGAAAATCAAAATTGTATATCTCCTATTCCCGTGTATCAAAACGATTGCAAATTTGCCATGGTATCTAATGTTACTCCTTAAAGGAACTATCATTCTAATGTATCTTCATTTAGTGTCCTAACGGCCAAAAATGGCGAATGGAAGATGGAAGTTTGAAAGATGGGAAGATTGAATGCAAGAAGAGGAAAGGAATCGATGGTGTTGGATGGTACCAAACAATTGATTCCAATACGAAAGAAATAACGAGTGCAGCCTGCTCAGATAAGTGTAAGGAATTATGTAATTAATAATGGAATGAATTCATGACTCGAATAATCTTATGTTAATAAATGATCTCAATTCTCTGACTCCAAATACATTCAGTTATCTGTCGCCGATATTCGAATGTCAATGTTTCTTGTAATGTTGAACACTGTAAAGAGGTTTTGCTTATTCAGTGTCAGCATATATTTTTTTTGAATTCAGGCAAGTTATACTTCGGATAATCAAACAATAATGTGCACTGAAGAAGGATACGAGTTGAAGTGAGACTACTATATCTGAGCCGATCTAATTTGATTCCTTTCAGTTACAAGGGAAACGTTTTTGCGAATTTCACATGCAATACTAACAATGGTTTATACGAATCAGGAGAAAATCAAGTGGAGCAAAATGGAAATGTTTTCTGTCTGAGTGCGATCACTTTCATGATAATCATATAGCTATCATCTTGCAGAACTATCGGTTGAAGGAGCCCAATCAAGTGCGGCAGCCTCTATTTCACCAGGGGCCATAACCGGAATTGCATTCGGAATTATCGCACTGATTGCCCTCATTCTAGTCATCATTGCATTCTGTGTGATTCGAGTGAGTCGATATCGATCTACCGTAATCTCTACCGTACACCATTGACAGAGACGTCGCTCTTCTCCGACCACTGCACCCAAGTCGTTGAACCATTCTGAAGGAGTGAAAACGGCCGTCTACGCCTACAGCAGAGAGAGTAGCACTGCGGCATCGGGTACGGTAGAAGGGAGTACGGTAGAATGATCGAATCGATTGGATACATTGATATTTTGTGTTAATTTGTCAATGCTGCTAACGCTCATAATTGCTAATTTCGCATAAATGAATGTTGTTGCTTCCCCAATACACTGTTCAGAAGCGCCTCCCTCAACGGAACGTCCATCTAAAGAGAAGTCAATGCCTGATAGTAGAGATGAGAAAGATAAGGGTGAAGAGAAAAAAGAAGAGAAGAAAGAATCAAAAAAGGAAGAGAAAACAGATGAGAAAAAGGAAGAAGTTAAAGTAGAAAAGAAAGAAGCAAAGGAGGATAAGAAAATTGAAAAAGTGCAATCACAAACGCCTGCTAAAATTGCTGAAACGGGAAAAGTCAATAATAAGATTTATCATTTTCTGAAATGAAAATAACTTCAGAAAGCGATTGCTCTGGATTTGACTCCGGAACAAATTCGTCTGGCGAAGGATCCGGTTCGCATTTTTGTTGAATTTTTCAATAAAAGAATGATTTCTTGCAGGGAGACATCGTTAAACAATGGGATGAAAATACGTTCCAAGACCTGATTAAGGTGAAGTAAATGCTGTTATGTTTGCCGACCAAGAACCCTTCTCAGATTGTTACCATGCTCTCCACGGAGAATCGGATCAAGTTTTTGCGCAATCTTACGGCCTTCAACCACTACAAAGGAGGAATCAGTGAGATATTTCTGCCCTTTTATTTGATTGATCTTTGATCTTTGTAGACATCGAATGCGGAACATTGATGCAGTTCTTTGTGATTGTGCGACAATGTCAGGAGAAGGAACTCGACTGCCCTCCCACATGGGGTCAGATGATGAAATATGGCTCTTCTTTACTTTGTGCCCAAATAGCTCTAACTTGTGGATAACCATAAAGATAATAGCTCTCTACATTTGGGCACTAGAGTAAAGTCACAAATTTATGTCGATCAAAATTTCTTCATCTTTTTAAATTTGCAGAACTAATCAATCGCCTCGTGAAGATTCTATGCACGCATCTACCACAGAAGGAAGGAGCGGATGTGCGATGATCTTTGATCTTTCCTGATTGATCTTTGATCTCTTGAGGTGATCAACCGTCTACGGAAGATGATGAGAGAGTACGGCCGTATGTTGTTGAATACCCCAACGAGCAAGGGAAACCAGGGAGTCGCGAGCAAAGATTGTGAGTTGAGAGGATCTTCTCAGTAGGCCAGCATAATTGATCTTTGATCTTTGCAGCGGTAGAGATACGACGAGAATTGGCGATGCGCATACTGCTGTGGGCTGAAGATCCCGAGTGTCTCGAGGTGAGGGACAGAGATCAAAGATCAAAGTTCATAGATCACCTCAGGAGCTGCGAAAGATGGGCGGGGCGAAGATGGACGACGTGGATATTGCAATGCAAACGGTCGTATTCTCTCATGCACTCAATCGAATGGGAAAGAAGGAAGAATTGGAGAAACGATTGAGCAAGGTCACAGTGATTGCAGGGTGAACGAGATTATCGAAAAACCTTCATGAATTTAGCGGATCTCATACGACTATTACAATAGGCTGCAAAGGCTCACTATTACGCCATAATAACTTGAAATGGCTGAGGATCACTGACTGACATTATTCAGGATGCTTCGCAGCAGGATCCAAAGCCGAAGGATCGTCCATTCGGCACGGAAAAGTGAACGAATCGCTATCCAATTCGCGATAAAATTTCTAATTTCCAGGCAGCATTTGGTATACGCTCTGGCCTCGACGAAAGACGATGCGGATATGGTCACATTCTTGAGCAAGGTTGCCGACGCACGTGGGGTAAGCATTTGATCTTTGATCTCTGCTCAAAGATCAAAGATCACTTCAGAAATCGAGTCCACCGGCGGAATACAATCCGACGGATTTGCTGTACGCATACAAGGGCGCCACCGAAAATCCCGCCCACATCGAGAAAGTTCTCAATATTTACGATGTACGGTATTCTAGAGTACGGTAGACTACAAGAGTATTGATTCCAGGATAAGGTCGATCCTCTTTGTGATGAATTAGTGGACGAGATTGTAGAGAAATTCGCGTGAGTTTAGAAAATAAAGTCAATGAGCGATCAAATTATACGGTAGGTATTATTTAAAAAAAAGATTATGTACAGGAAGACGCCCGAAGCAAAGAAGAGACTCGAGAATGATTTGAAGGCTGATTACATGGAGATATGCGTGCTGATTGCAGAGAACTGCGTTTCGATGAATCAATGGATGAAGATATATGTGAGTACTGTAGGAGTACGGTAGTATATCGAGTGGATCGACACTGAAAATTATTCATTCTTTGTAGACCACGATCACTTCTTATCTCTCGTACGCCATGAAGCCCGGAAGCAACGCTTTCGATGCAGATAAGGTTGATCTTTGATCTTTGAACCACATTGATCTTTGATCTCTTGCAGTTAATGTCGAGGGTGATGAATCTGGAGAGAATTCTGAAGGACAAGAAATGCGTGGAAATGTTGGATGAAGGACTAAAGAGGGCTGGATACTAATCACTTCCTTCTTGCCCATCATCGAATTATCGAAACACTCAACTTCATTGACAACCAAAGTAAAAGCTATCGTAGAAAATTAATTTATGACTGTAGAGGTGCGATAAATTCGACTTCTCTCCTTCGTTGTGTTGAGCATTGCAAATACTAATGGAGCTTGAATCCGTGAAGAAATACATTCTTTTGGAATAGTGTTGGCAATACGAGCCATAGCTAATTTGAAATACAATATTTGAGTATCAGCTTTCTTTCAAGACCTCTTCCACATAAAGAACAACGCTGATAACTAAACAGTCTTTATGCCTTCTAGAATACAACAAAATGTATCTAATGATGTCCGTAATGTTCGTAGTGAGGTTCATGATGATGATCGTGATGATCGTGGTGTCCATCGTGGTGATCTGAGTGCATTTCAATTAGTCGACCATTCCTAATTCACACCACCCACCACCATGACCATAATAATCTCCTCCATAATATCCCTCATCATGGTGTCCATCATGATGATGACCTCCATCATGACCCTTAATTATCAAGATTACGGTTATCAATCAATCGATATCATACATCTTCATGTCCATGACCGTATTCTTCTCCCTTCTGATGACTACCGTATCCTCCATAATGGTAGTTACCGTATTCTCCATGCTTTCCAGCATCATACTTCTTATGATATCCTACAATGGAACTACAGTATTCCAATCAATCGATAATTACCGTACCATCAGCATGTCCATGATCTCCATAATATCCATCTCCATGATGATCTCCATGATGATGACCATCACCATAATAACCGTAATCTGAGATTATCGATTAATTCTATTGATTAATCAATATATTCTTACAATGAGCTGCAGCTGCAGTAGCAAGAAGAAGAAGAATGAGAGATGAATTCATTGAAGAGAAGGAGGGAATAAGATGATGGAATCATGAGAGAAAGGTACTCTTTTATACTTTGAATAGAGAATTATTTCGAATCGGAAGAAACGAAAAAGATCGCGCGATTCGAATAATGATCACAATGAATGAAAGAAGTGAGGAAGAAATATGACCAGCTTCCGATCTCGATTCTTCAATGATCATTCAAACTTTGTTTCATCATCTTTACCCTTTCCTGATTATCAATATATGAATAACAAATAAGGTTTGCATATTAGATATTCCACATTTCTCAATTGTCCTTTGTCCGAGTGGCTAATTCAATCAATGAATTCAATCAATACCGTAATCTGTAATCAATATTGGATCTATCCATTGTCCTCCCATCCACCATTCTCCTCCTCCCCTTTCCCTCTCCTTCTCTTTTCATTCGCCACTCGCTCGCTCGTGCCAATCGGTCGGATGGAGGGTCGCTCCGAATGAAGAGGAGGGAAGAAGGAGGAGGAGTGTACTGGAAGGTATCGCTACCGTACCCCTCACATACCGTAACTTCCGAATCTTCAGGGTCTTCCCTACATAGATGCGCCTGCCAGAGACTACGCGACACCACCGTCATACTCGCTGCGATTTGGTGAGGAATCAATCGAACCCTACCGTACCCAGCCGGACCCTCTAGTTCTTAGTCCGACCGTACATACCGTATTGCCTATAGTGATGAGTCATACCGTACCATTCCTACTATTGAACCTTATCTTGTGATCGACCCCATGGAACCGCAATAGATACTGTAACTGATATTACCGTATCCTTCGCAATCGTAGGCACTCTAGTGATAAGATCCACGCTACCGTAACCTTTCTATAGTATTCAGCTGACGAGGTTCATGTTCACGACCTCATTATAACCATCATATGTTTTCAGAACGCGATCATAATGAAGAAACCGTGACCTCGCATCAATCCCCGAGACGACTGACGTGCGCTCTTCGATAATTGGTAAGGAACCTACCGTAATATTGACCGTATGCGAATCATCTATTAATCGTTATCGTTCGCAATTTCAGCACGTCAAGCTGTCTTGGACGGATCATCGACTCTATGATGCAATGCAGCGACAAAGGAGAGTTTTAATAAAATGCAGGGAACCCTCTAGTGTGATAGGCGTTAAAATGTGGTACAAAATTAGGCAATACATACACACGTAGAAAAACAGACAAATGACGAATAGATAAATGAGGTCTGCGAACCCAAATAGTTTAACGAGTCTGCGTACTCAACCCTAGAAAAGAGGTCTGCGAACCCAAATATAAGACCGAAAAACAAGGTC
>LS485972.1:0-12394 GCA_900490705.1 Pristionchus arcanus
CAGTTGCCGATGGTTCCGTACCAGATGAAGCTACGGGCTCATCCAAATCACCTACAAAATTAGAATCAAATAATGAATGTTAGCCATACACCGTACCTAGAACCATAAGAGAATCCTCACGACGAAGTGCATCGGAAATCATCGAGGCAAGATTGACTCCCTGCTGTTACGTAAATTAAATTGGAATATTCAAAAAAAAAAGCTATGACTACCTCGGAAGCTGCCTTGGTGATCGAGGGCGAGTCAACGCGCCTACGTTTCGCATTGAAGGCTCTTCCGGGAGTGGGCTTATGATCGGGACTCTGAAAAAAAAAAATAATGTTAAAGTGTAAAAAAAAAACAGTAATTAAAATATAATTAAAATCGCAATAATTACGTCTGGATCGAATGAGATGTCCCAACGGTCATCGTCATCTTCGGAAACAGCTGCCTCAGAAACGACGTCTTCTTGTTCTTCTTGTTCATCCATGGAACTGTCACTCGCGTCGCCGGAAATTCCAACAGCCGCCTGAGAAGAAAGGACCTCCCGCATCTCCTTCGCGAGAAGAGCCTTGGCCTTGTCTGCCTTCTCCCTGGACTTGATTGCGTGATCATAGCAGACTCGAAGAGCGGGTGGAGGCATTCCCCGACATCCAGACTTCTAAATGAATGTTTTTTTTCTAAAGAAAAACTGTTATCAAAATACCACGTATCTCCTCGACTCCATGATTTCATCTCCAATTTCATCATCTGATGAATCGATAGCCGGCTCTATGCTCGAGATCGTTGTCAATTCGGCATTGCATGTAGCCACACGCCAGACTTCGCTCCAATAGATGGCTTTGAATTGTTTATTCTTCAGCTTCTCCTTGGCCAGATCAAAGTACTGAGCCATTTTATCCTAAAAAAAAAAAAGATACCTTTACTATCAAAAGATCAACATGGAGCCACAGTTACAACGCGGACAGAAGCACGGATAAAATGTCCATCGAATAGCGAAGATACAACAGCCCTAGGATCGCCGCCTACAAGTGGACAGAATATTATGACGCGAGGGCCACAACCAACAGAATATTGCAAATCGGGGAGAATACTACGGAAGTTGCACACATCAGAATGAGAAGGAATGGAGATGAAAAGAGAGCTCAAGTTAGAAAGAGAAAGCTGCCTGAACAGAGAGTACGAAGACACTACGAAATCAGTGGGAGGGAGCACATCAAAGGGTTTCGCGATACGAAGTAGGTCGGGGAAAAGGTGAGGGCTCTTGGTGACGTGCATGATACCATAATCAAAATTGCGATATCCCTGGAATAAAACAGTTAGCAACAATATAACACTAAACCAAAAACCTTCTCAATATGATCCCATGTGCGATATGAAATGAGCGGATTAGGCTCAAACAGAGCCGCCTTGAGGATGATTCTATCGTTGCGCTCCTTCTTACTTCTCACCACCCACTCATCCATTGCGGTAGGCTTGGAAGGGTCCCAGAGGATTTGGGCACGTTTTGCCCTAGTAGCCGCCTTCATAATAGGTTTTTGTTGCGGAGCGGATAACTGTCTCTCTTCCTCCTCCAACGCAGTGATCCCAATGGCAATGAGCGGGGACTTAAAAGGGGAGGGAGTGCACAATAGTAACAGCTAAAATTCCATACCAATAGCACAATATCGGGATCCGAATGAAGAACTACAGTGATCGAGGACCCACGTGACTCCAGTGCGATACGGTCGATTTGGTCATAATATAGCTGCCTTTTTACTTCGGGGGATACATGATCCCGGGAAAACCCGAATGGGAGCCCACGAGGAAACTGCGCACCCCAAGCACTGATTATGCCCATCTAAATCTAAATGAAGTGAGTAGTAGAGACGATACCAGAAAATAAAGATATCACCAAGAATTGGCGAACGGTGGCAACAACCGTTAAAAAAAAAGGATAAAGAATATCGTTGCGACAATGTTTTATCGTGAGAATGAGAAATTAATTGTGAAAAGCTGCCTCGAAGACAGTAAGAACAAGTGGAAGAACAGAACAATTGTATATGTGATGCAAATGTGATATAAATAGCTGCCTATTTCTTCTTCTTTTGTTTTTTCGTATTGGGCTCGTAATCATAATCACCAGGTGAGTACATAGGAGGAGGACGTATGGACCTCCTACGTGGAAGCTCTTCTTCTTCTCCGTCCTCATCCTCACTCGCATCACCATCATCCGACTCGTCGCTTGGTTCTTCGTTTATCCTCGCATTAGCCGCCTTACTTCGAGTATTCATAAAGACCGGTCGTCTGACAGGCGTAGTTGGCTGGAAATAATGTTTAAAGAGGTGACAGATGGGTGAGAAAGTGAAACACACCGCAGAGGCAGCAACAGGATCAGAAGAAACAGCCGCCTCAGAAGCTGCAGAAACTGGGGTCGCCGAAGACGCCTGCGTATATTAATATTAGCCCCTCAAATGTATAACATATATAAGTTAAATTACCTCAATGTCAGAGAGAATGTATTTCATAGTCTTGTCGTCATCATTCTCCTCACAATACTTGCGGAGACGATCATGAAGAACGGAAGACATCGTTCCATCATCACCCTCTAGGCAAATCTGCATGAGCTTTCTTCCAATACTATGCGCCGCGCGCTTCTCAGCATCATGAACTTTGAGGGTCATCTCGGTTGATTTGAAAGTTCGGCCTCTCATTCTCATATGCATAGCGAGACCCATTTCTTGCGCAGTCCCTGTCTCAGCTGCAACTGCACTATTGACAGTAGGAACTTTCTTGCTTAGCTCGGAACATAAATCAAAGAGAGACTGATCTTAAATTACACACATTAATGATTTTTTTACACAAGGATATATATATGCTACCGCTGCCTGCAGCTTTTGAAGGGGCTAGAGAATCCAGGTCAGCTTCTCGCTCAATTGTATTCATTCCAGCCGCAATCAACTGCTTGACAAGCTGTGATTTTCCAGCAGCGAAAAAGTTCGCATCACGAGGGACGGGAAAAATGGTTTTGCACAGTTCAGAGCGCAATCGCTGCCCATCAGAACCCTACAAGAGTGACAAAAGTTTTTAGCTGACTCGCTAGTTGCAAATACTCTCTAATTAAATGATCATATGCATGTAAAAAATAACTACTCACCGAAACAAATACTGGACAGCCGCCTAATTGCTCGTCGATGGTAAGAGGCGTCAATTCCCTGCACTTCGATAACAAATGGTACACTCGCGTGCTGAGTGGCTCAGCAAAGCGGAGGAATCCTTTATTATTGAAGCGGACAACTGGAAAGAGAATGGTTATATTACCCCACCCCCCATCTCTCCAACAATAGATGGCACTTTTTTTAAACATCCATGCTGGGCCTCTCCTTCCCTACTTACCTGGCCGGGGGTTTTATGATACTTACCTGGCCGGGGGTTTTATGATACTTACCTGGCCGGGGGGTGCTATGATACTTACCTGGCCGGGGGTTTTTGTGATACTTACCTGGCCGGGGGTGCTATGCTCCCTCGCCAGGTAAGTAAAAAAGGGAAGAGCAGGGCCATGGCCAATTATGGTCCCGATTGATGATTAGCCGAGGGGGGGGGCAGCAAAGATGTAAAAAAGCCCCCAGTATTAAAAAAAAGGAAGGAAATTACCCCCATCGCTGCCTCGGTATACCATAAAGTAGTGCTGATTCGATAGATGAGAAAACTCGTAACCACATCCATCCTTTCCATTATCCACATCACTCCTCAAATCAGCCGCCTTGGAGAATTCATATAGATTGAAGTCTACGTATGCTCGAGTATCATTCCCACAATTCTCGAAACACGCTGCCAGCTCTGGAAAATGTGGCATTTAATATATATTAAAATTCGAATTAATTGATCAATGAAATGAACACACCGCGAGGCGTTCCGATTTCACTGGTTGATAGCTGCCTCGAGATGACGCCGAAGTGGGCATCGAGAGCATTATGAGTATGGCCCACACTAGGAAAGTACAAGTGTACTTCCAGTAGTGGCGGAATAAGCTCGAGAAGTAATGCAAATGCTCGCAGAGTATAAATGCTCTTGTTAGACGACGCATTGTCCAATACGAGTGCGATGCAGGTGGGGATGAATGAAACGCTATCAGATGAGAGAACCGATAGCAGACTCGAGATAAGCGCATCCGTTGTAGGAGTACCACCGAACCCGTAAGGGAAAAGGAAATCGTGATTGGCAAAACCGAATCCGGATACAGCAGCAATATCCTTATCAGCAAAAGCTTTCATGTCCGCATCATTAGCCGCCTTGATGCTGTCAGAGAATGCGCTCGGATCTCTGCGGATCATCTCCCGCTGCTGCCTGAGTTTCTGGCGCTGCTGCTTATCAGTTTTACAATTCTCGAAAAGAGGGGGAGCTGCCTGAGGAATGCTCATCTGGAGCCCAACTACCCAGCAATCGACATGCTCGAGAGGCTGATCATTCTTCCCTTTCGCCTTGATAGGCAGCTGAAACGAAAATGAACATAAAATAAAAATGATTAAGCACTAAATGATAGTTAACCTTCGTCTTATCCTTGCTCATTCCATCGTAAGAGAAACAGAGCACAGAAAGGGGCTTCTTTGCTCCCAATTCAAATGCAGAATATGTCATAATTCTCTCAGCTCTGAACTTACATACATTCAGACAATTTCACAGAAATCGCAAAGACTTACACAACATGTTCATGATGGAATCGTTTCCGCAAGACCAATCCTTCGACTGCGGATAGCAATCCCAGCCGCCTTCTATTAGTGACAGATCTATCCTCAGCAAGTAGTCTTCGAGCCGCCTCAGCAACTGGCTTGGAGAATAAATCGAGTTCTTCAAAATTGACGGGATCCGGATCATCTCCCAAAGAGGACGAATCTTCTTCGGATCCGTCGGCATAGATGCCTTGGTCATCGGGTGCGATGGAGAAATCGTCACTGAGTTCGCCGGAGAGGAACATCTCACAGGCCGCTTCATCCATTTGAAGCATCTCCGAGACGCGAACGTCTGCCTCAGTAATCACGAAAGCCGCCTGTTCAGTCGTAGATCTCTTGTTCAGAAGAGCAACAAAGTTCTCAGTCTTCACATGCTCGTCCGGGACAATCGAATCAACGGAAATTTGGTCGATCGGGACATTACGATTGATAGCCGCCTTTGTTCTCTTCGTCTGATACGAGCGAAACAGGTCGAAAAGGACATGCTTGCGCCTGGAGATAACTTGCTGCTGATACGCGAGGGCAGTATAGTTAGCCGCCTTGGGGTTTCGTTTCCACTTTTTGGAAGTGGCCATCCGCAAGAGGAGTGATACCTTGCGATACTCGGAATTGAGAGTGATACACAAATCGCAACGCATGAACGAGTCAACCTACATGGTGACTTTATTAGAAAATATCGCAAAAAGCATATAAAATGACAGAAATGCAAACAGGAGACTCACCCCACGCCGTCTGACTGATACTCCAATGAACTCGCGAAGAAGCCTTTTGTCTAGTGTGGCTCCAGTGCAATTGGTACGCATAAACCACCTAAAAAAGAATATGAGAAACATACACACACTCACAATGTCTTACGTTTTGCTCTCTGTCGGAGGAAGCATCAAACTCCCATCGATAGGGTTGTACTGCCCGTGTAAATCATTGTCGACACCGATCCGCGCAATAGCTCTACACGTTGAGTCTCCCAATAAGCCGCCTGACGTAATGCTGCTGGTCTGACCCAGCGGGTTTCCGAGTGCAATGTAAATAAGAATTCCATCGTACCTGAAATATAAATTGTACATGTGTTGAACAATAAAAATTATATTATGAAATATGACATTCTAACAGACAATAACTTACTCATAATCGGGAAGGCATAGTACATCCATGAATAGCCGCCTGCAAGTCTTGTTTCCGTAGATTTGCGAATCAACGCCGACTGTTCCAAGGGCAGGGTCAAACGAAGTCATATCGACCCTAAATATCATATTTATTATTAAAGTAACACTGAATTATTAAATATGGTTAACATTATACATTGAATGTACCAGAGTAAAAACCCGATCACCTGGTGTTGAGGAAGGCCATCACATGGAGTTTCAAATCCGATCTAGTTGTCTCTCCTCGACAAGCACGAATAAAGCCGCCTCGCATGCGATGAATGTCGAGACTGCAATTATTCAAAATATAAATAAAATTTAAAAGGATTTGGTAAGATTTGATTAGAACGCAAAGGCTAAATAATTGAAAGTGAAAGCGGAAACACACGGGCAGAGTAGCAGATTACAGAGATCTTCACAGCATGTAGTATTGATGATGTCTTCAGCTGCCTTGCCTTTGAGCTCAACTGGCTTGCCCTTGTTCCTCGCCTTCGTAGACTCCCTCTCATCGGTGAACGTCATGTACGTTTCATAGAGAAGAGCATCACGCAAGATAGCTGCTCGCTCTCCAATAACGGTGCCTTTCGTCTTGTCGCGAAATGGGCGAGTCCTACAAGCAAGATATTTTAAGTTATGGATTAGTATTCCTATAAAAAATCATATCAAAAGCTATATATTATAAATTGTACATTAAACTCACATCAGGGATAACTACGCCTTTAGAAGATGTCGCGATTGACTGGAAGTAGTTTAATTACATACAACGTACGAAACCTAGCGTATATAAATCAAAGTTACACAACCAATTAGCTAAGAAACACGAAAAACAGTCATAATAGGGGAGAAATGAAAAGTGCAAAGTTAGTGCAAGAAACGGTAGAAAAAATAA
This sequence comes from Pristionchus arcanus, assembly GCA_900490705.1. NCBI lineage: Eukaryota > Metazoa > Nematoda > Chromadorea > Rhabditida > Neodiplogasteridae > Pristionchus > Pristionchus arcanus. The sequence goes on from LS485972.1 coordinate 6,720, forward strand.
AGTTCCGTGTAGAACACGACCAAAAAAATACGGTAAAGCGCAATATCGACAACACTCACTAGGTAAACAGCGTAGCGGTGAGTGTAAATGATGGAAAACAATCGGACTACTATATTAGTTATTTGGTATTGTTGTTCGGTTTATTGTTATTTTATCATTAGTAGCTTCAATTTTGAGTTCATTATATATTTTTTAATATCACATTACAGTATGCACGAAGAGGAGACTACAAGTAGCACACCAAGTGGTAGTGTTTTGCTCAGACGTTCACTGTGTAGGTCAGCTGGCCTACCCATAGAACATTGGCGCATCGGAGGACCCCGAAATGGAAATAACATTCCAAACGAGGTAATCTTTCTCCTGTTCGTTTACACGCTAAATGATTTAATATGTAAATATTTAAGTAACAGTTACTAAGTTATAGACTGAGGCGGCTGTCATCCACAGCGAGCAAGTGGTTGGAAACAATTCAGGAGACGTGGAAACCACACACCCCATGGAAAATTCGGTCAGCTGAACCATTGCTATGCTATTAAAAGAATAATAGGCACCGAAATTCGTCCAATTAAATATTCAGAGTAACTCGAAACAATATTAAATAGATTTTCAGGATACTCTTGCATCCATCGAGGAATCAAAATCAGCAGGCGGCTCAGAAGACAATACAAGCGGATTGGATTCAGCTGATGTCACTATACAGGTATTTCTTGGTTTAAATTTTAAATTTTATTCTTTCAATTAAATAACAAATAATATTTACATTATCCATGTAAACGTGTAAGCGATATAATCCATGTAATCGTGATGTTTTTTTTTTAATTCACAGGCGGCGAAATACGATGACGTCGTTGATGAACTGGACATGGTATTTGAGCCCAAAACGCAGTCCACTCCGAAGAAAGGGAGGCACGATAAGAATGATGAACACGAGAAGAGTGAGCTGAGAGGAGAAGAAAGGGATCATGAACGATCAGAAGGCATGGAAACAATTGGAAATGATGATGATGATGATGAGGTGAGAATAGTACCTCATACAACCTTTGAATTTGAAATTTTGAAATATTTTATTATAGTCCAAAATGGAAGTGGAAGATAAGGAAGAGTCAAAGGACAGCACACTCGTCGAGGACGAATTCGAGAACAAGGCAGCTGAAATGGACGGAATCGATGAATTGGAGGGATCACTCATTCTGGACAAGGAAGATGGTACTCTTAAAGATCGTCATCCACCGCCAGTCCAGGTAATCACATCATATTTAATTATTATTTTTGAACAAATATTTATTATAATTAAATTGACGAATGAAATGTTTTTTTTCAGCCGTCACAACTGTCCGACCTGCAGCCGGCTTCAAATAATCCTTCAAATGATGCAGTAAGACAGATACTCGAAGAAGAAAGAATAAGAAGAGAGGTATGAATATAAAAGAGGTTAGTAAGGACCAAATAAGCCTTGTAGAGGGAGGCGGTACACCAAATGGAAGAAGAGGAAAGAATAAGAAAAGAGGTTTGCATATAAAAAAAAGAGTTCAGTAAGGGCAAAAAAGTTCTAGAAAGAGGCGGCTGAAGGAAATGGAGGAAATCATGGAACTGGAAACGATAATGAGAAAACCCACCCCACACAGGTGTGTCTAGGAAGAACGTCCTTAGGTTAAATGTGCACACAAAACAAGCATTATAGAGCGAGGCGGCTGGACGACCCGGAGAAAATACGGTAACTCGAAAGGGCGACGAACAGGACCAAACGACACAGGTTTGCATAGAAGGGGGGGGGGAGGGGGGACGTACGTAGATTATTCGAATACTACGTGATTTAGGAATCCATAGAGGTTTTCGAAGAAGCCGTAATACCACTTCATCAACCTCCAGCAGAGGGAAATCAGCCCATGATTCAATCAACAAAGGCAGCTCCGTTTCACTATATCACAAGTTATCAATAATCGACAATTAACTCTTCCTCTTTTGTCAGAATATCACTCTTATTCTTCTTCTATATATTTATTTATTTATTTCATTTAAAAAAAAATGTTTATCGTACGGGATATCTTAGAAGTTACGTACGAATACTACGTGATTTAGGCGCCTCTAAACACGACCCGCAAAGCTCAATCACAGGTTCCGCAAGAACAGAACAATTTACAGGTATATTTATTGTATATTTCTGAGTATATCAGTTTACATAAGACGCGATTCACAACTTTAACAATTTTCAGGCACCTGTAAACGCCCAAAAGAGAAAAGCCGATGACAACCCAAGGATCACGAAAAAGAGAACAAAGAAGATAGTGATTCGAGGGGAAGAAACTGACGAATTTGGACTCACTAAAGAAGACCGGGATGAGCGTGCGATTAGAGATGCTCTAATGGATGCCGATTTTGTGAAATGCTATGCAGACTCGGATTGTGTTCGAACCGCACTTGCGAGCAAGCGGGGGGAGATCCTGAACAGAGATCAGGCAGCTAACGATACACGAGCGAATGAAGCGAGACAAATAGCCGAAGACCGACTAAAGGAGTTGCTAAGAGTCAGACCGATGCCGGGAGGATTGGTAAGGGAGGATTGGTCACATATCTCCACTATTTCATGCAAATTAATTTGAACATTACAGAAGAAGAATGAAGCAGAGAAGAAGAAGGCTGCCATTGAATATGTCGAGAGAACATTGAACTGCATGGAGACTGTTGTTGAGGCAGTTAAATACGTGAGTTTATCCTGTTTGTTAAAACTCAAGCATTTCGAATATTTCGAATTATATGTTAAAATACACTACAAAAATATAGGTTTCAAAATTTTTCTTATAGGCACACGTTTCTGAGATCAAGCCGGCTTCCAACAACGAATACCCAAAGGAGACTATTCGTCAATGCAAAGTGGATATATCGAAGGGGAGAACATCGGTAATCGATACGAGAGTTCGAGGCTACTATGGGACGGATGAAGGAGGAAATAAAGTGTAGGTCGTTGTTAAATAAATCTCTATAAATTGAATATTAAAAGTTTTAAAAAAATTCAACGAAGTGATTGTTCCTTTTCAGTATCATGATTCACGAAGGATATGAAAATATCATTGCACTAACCGAGCTAGCTAGGCAGCTAACTGATATGAGACCGGAATTTTGTACTATCGAGGAAGAATACGAAGACAGCAAGAAGGATGAAGTGGATCAGAGATGGGCATCTCAGCCACTACTTTACGAAGCACTCACCAAGGCGGCTTCTCAAACAACTCCGACCGATCCACCGCAGTCAATGTCACTCTCTCAGCCAGCTATGAGCACAGTCAAATTGGCTAATCCATTCGCCAGGGTGGGTTATTTTATTAACATGTATCACTCATAAAAATTAACAAAATTCAGGTATTCGTCCAGGTTGTGTGTAACAACAGATCGGATATCTCCAGCAGAGACATTTGCCTATACAAGACGAGCAAGACCAAGCAATCATGTAAACTTACGATGAAACAAAAGGTGAATAATGAAATCAATCGTGAAATATTTATTGAATACTTCCTGTCTTAGACACTGTATGCGAGAGATAGACTGGCCCCGTTCGAGTCTGTAATAGACTCTCTCGATCGTAATCAAGTCGAATCTCTGCTAGGCAGCTATGCCAATAATGAGACGAAAAGAGCAGTAGTACTGAAAAGGGAAATTTTCGATATGTTAATGGATGTGATGGATGTGAGTTGTTTATCGTCACCAGTAGATCGTCTAGAATAAATGAGACTGTTCAGAAGAATACTACGACAAAGACGGCTGAGTTCATGAGAACGTATCTGAACGCAAGAGATATTTCGCCTATCACCGCGGATATGGAATTATTAAAAATAAGAGATTCGGTTAATACCGACGAATTCGAGGCGGCTTACAAGGTATTTACGTTAAAAAAATGATACATGTTAGCGATTATTTTACAAATGTCATAAGTTATATTAGGATACATTATAGGAGCTGAAGGAGCATAAAAGTAGGGTATACTTTCTCCTATTTGGAAAAAGTGTACCTGAACAGACAGCAAGGACAGTCGAATCAAGATTGGAACCGGGGCAGGCAACTCTGAGCCTTATTTCGTGAGCACATTAGATTTATTTAAATGAATTAGAAAATGTCAGGTGGCTAATGCAAAGTAAGAGAAAATTGAGTTCCGAAAAGCTGAAGAATATTAGATACGATGCAGAGATTATGTTGCAGGTGAGTGCAAACATTACAAATTACGAATCAAGTGTCGCATTCACGTAAAGACTAGAGAAACTTGAGAAACATAATTACAAAGTTTTTAAAACCTGTTAATTTAAGCTGCTCGAATCGGAGATGAATCCGTGTATTGGATACACGATGCCTATGGTCAAACCGAATGCAGAAGGCTTAGCAGCAGCCAGAATTTTCACAGTCAGCTTCATATCCATGGAGGTATACTTTCATAGATTCACGATATGGCCAAATTGGAAACATTGAATGAAGCTACTTCAGGATTTGAGAAGAAGGAAGAACGTCTTCAACAGACGCGTGAACACGACTGCAGAAACTCACTACTCAATAATGTTCATCACCGAGGCATCTATGCAGAACGTTCTCGAACTGTACCCTGTTTCAACGGATAATGGTGCACTTGCTGCTGGAGGAAGGAAGAAGGAGATAGCTGTGAAGGAGGTTATCCTCTCATGTGCTACGTTCAGTCCAGATGGTTAGAATATATTTGTTTCAAAATTGTCATCAACACTATTCCCTAGGTGACAAGACCTCGCAAAACTGCGTGAAATGCATGATGATAGGCGGCTCAAATGGAAAAGAATGGACAATGAAATCAATGGAAAAACAGTTGAGGCAGCTTAATATAGCCACATCAATAAGCAGTGGGGTGAGTATTGATGTTAACAGTGTAAATAAAGGCTATATAAATTTAGACATTACGGAGGATAATATTCAACGTGGAGGATATTGTGAAAGGGCCAGCGAAAAGAAATTACTATAATGGAGTCCTGGTTTACTCGGTTACGCAGGAGATTACAGGTTGGTTCAAACTTTACCGTGTTGTTAGTTTCTACTTGAAAGTCATTCGATTAATCATAAGTAAATTTCCAGCAATCATGGCCCAGGCAGCTCTCAACACTGTCTACACTGACGTCGACGACGCTGAGAAACTTCGTTCGTTCGAAGCTATGCTGAAGGTGGAGCAGAAGAAACGAACCGAAAAGGGAGGCAACTTTGAAAGAGAGCCGACTTCGAAAAGAAGATCAACTGCAAGGAGAAACGATGATGATGGAAATGAGTCGGATAACGAAGAGTAATGTAAGCATTATCCTAAGGATAACAACTTTTAGGCAGCTATATTGCAATGTTTTAGACCCCCCCCTCATACTTGTACTAGATATATCAATTTGTAATACCTTTTCAATCTATACTCTCCGTAATTACCTTTAATTTGTAACACTATCACTAAAACCAAGATAACATCGCTAGCATATTAATCAGCCTACCATTTATCGATTATAACAGTTATTGTTTCATAAATACTCATTTCTAAGCTCCCGGTGATGGTCCCAAGTGATTTCGAAAACTTTGGAAAAAATCCTAAATTAATTCAAAAAAGTACTTTTTTTACCCCCCTTAGCTACCACTTTCGACTCGAAAGTGGTAGGAAAATTCGCCTACCACTTTCGAGTCGAAAGTGGTAG
>LS485972.1:20905-45421 GCA_900490705.1 Pristionchus arcanus
ACAAGAGGACAGCCTTTTTCCTACCCGTCGCGTCTAGCACATGCCTAGCCTATCTATAAGGGCCTATTTTTTACTCACCTCGGACGGCGCTCGAACTGGGCTGCCGTCTACTGCTATCCCGCTAGGGATTGCCTTTTGGATGTGGCTACCGTACATGGACGTTCCATGTGTGGTTTAGTTACGGTATGAGGCTAACTCGTACAATATCAATCAATAATACCGTATCTCCCCGTTTTGAGATTCCTACTAGGATCACAGTTGCAGAGGCCACTTTCCTAGCAGGAACACAGTTGACTTCCTACTAGGAAACCTGCAAGATACCCACTAGGAAGTCAACTGTGATCCTACTAGGAAACTTTTACCGGAGTCAGTATTTGTTTCCCATTGTGACACTAATTCTGCCGGATAACCCACTAAAAAGAATATCTCGATCAGATAGTAAGACTATTTGAAGTTCAAATTTTGAACAAGAGTCTGTCTCTCTCAATTCACATTACTCTCGTTCTGTCTGTCTCTCTCTCTCTCTCTCTCTCTATAATAGTTATCACGGACAGTGAAAAGACGAGACTTTCTTCATCTTCAGGAGGTGTCCGTCGTTCTCGCTCCACTGCTTCTCATCTCTCTCATCGAAGTTTCACTGCATTCACTGCAACAGCCGCTCCAAGAGTCATTCTACCCGCTGCCACTGTTTGATAACTATTATTTATAATCAATGAAGAAATCATCGTTCCATCCCTTTCTCATCTTCCTTCGTAGATCAACTGAAACTCTCCCTATTGTCGTGTATCTCAACTGGTTCCCTCACTTCCCTCTCCTCTTCATTCCCCACTCTGTTGCCACTATATCGATCTCATGTCCCATTCATACGCGTATTCTAGTGATAAACAGTTGAAGTTCTTTGTAATTACAACCTTTATCTCAAACTTTGCTCAATTCATGGATCGATAATTCACGGAGGGTTACGAAAGAGAGACTACTGTAGCAGGATGTTATTAACAGAGCAGGAAACTGGAAGGGTTGTGTCTACTCTGTCCCTAGTCATAAGAACAACCAGGGTACAATGCTGACTAAAACGGATTCACAACCTCAGACTAAATCGACCGAGACAAAAGAAGAAGACAACTCTGGAGCAATATTGAATACATTGGGTGAGACAAAATAAAATGGGAAGGCAATTATTTAAATTATTACACTTTGGCTATGGACAATAGAAAATAATTCTTGCATGTTTTCTTTACTACATAATAATCATCTGAGAATAACATCTGATTAGACAATCACAGCACATTACAGAAATAAATTAGGGAAGCATAAGAAGGACGGAATGTGATTATGGGCGGAGTCTCGCACGAGGGTGCACGATTATTCCAAATATTGGGCGGAGTCTGCCGCGCAGTTTCTCGTTTAGTTATCGAAGATCTGCTGGTACATCTCATTCAGATTAGCCAGAGCAGTCAAATGACGAGATTTGAGCGACAGCTGGAATGATATTGGAATTTATCTACGCCTCAAAACTCAATAATTTAAGCGCCCTTCATTTTTTCGGGATACCAACACTCAATGAAACTTATTTCTGCAGGTGCGATTTGGAAAGATCGTAATTTCTTCTTTTTTTTGACTTGACAACTATCTCCCACTGAAACGACTATCGCACTACAACCTATCAACGTTCATTGAAACCACATTGCGACTGCATTAAAAATTTGCACAATCTTGAGCGCTTCAACTCTCCATTCCATTCCCACACTTTACATCACTTCTACCGTACCCTAGGGTTGCAAGTTCAATACCAATAGTATTGCATGCCCTTCCCTCCCTGACTCCGCCCCTGCAATACTCTCGCAAGGTAGAGGGAGAGATGGGAAAAGCATAGTTGGACAAGGAGGGCCGCGTGATAGTGCCCCACGGTGGGGCACTATCCTACCCATGTATAGGGGGTCATGGTCCAAAATGTGTTGGAAGGTCATGGTGGGTGATGACCAAGTACCATGGGAAATGGAGAGAGCGGTTTTCCAAGTTGGGCCCAAGCTTGGGGGCAACTTGGAAACGCCCCATCCTACTTGATTCCAACTTGGGCGCGCGCACCAGAGCTCCTACAGTATCTTTCTCTTACCGTAAGCATCGTCGCTCCAGTAATCTCCATCTTCAGCTCACTCAGCACCACAATCTTGTTCGTGTACTTGATCGAGTGGTACAGCAGCTCCTGCCAATCGATAGATCATTTGCCGTACCCCATCTACCGTATCCCCCTTCCCTACCGTACCTGTCCATCGACCGATCGACGTGCCACGGTGAACACGTTGTTCGCCTGCAGCTTCGTGCAGATGTCGTCTGCAGAGAGTTTATTATTATTATTATTATTCGAGGAAATCACGTTGACATATCACAACTGTGATTCTATCATAGCCCTTACACTCCTCGTGAAACACAAAGTCACCAAGTGCACTTTACACTACCATCTCAAGTTTTTTTATACAACTCTCAATCGAGAAATTAACAGCCTCGTTTCTATTCGGACTATGGGATCCAACTGAAACCCCAATCTCCCATCTTCTCCCCCCTCCCCCCACTAACCAGCCGTGAGTCCTCTGTTGTTCATGATCGTGAACTGCTGCTCGTTCGCCTCTGGGATCTCCTGAAATGCTATTATTTTTATTTCACAAAACGACAGAACAAGAAAATCACGAGATTCCATTGCCCCATACCATATCAATGCTGCACAAAAACACAAGGATCGCTAAGTTGATCAGAAAATCTTAGATCACAATACAATTATGTTGTTATCAGACAATGCAGCAACTTGATCACCACTGAACATCCCTTTGACCTTTACTCCTTGCAGCACTAAACCACCAAGATCACGAATAGAATTAATTACAAAATCTGAGATCACAGTGCAATTATGATTTTATAGACCATATCGGAACGTAATGGCTTACCATCAGCTTGCAGCACTAAACCACAAGGATCGTCATTCGAGATAATCATACAATTTTACACTTACAATTAGATCACAGTATGCACTAGCAAGATGACAACTGACTCATCAGAGGCAATGACTGTGTTCACTGACCTTCCACAATTCGAGGAATTCTCTCTTCTCCATCATTCCATCTTCGGCAAAATAGACGAGCATCGGGACGACCGTCGCGAAGTAGAAGACGTCAACGTTGTTCTTCATCGCGATCTACAAATAAATATTATTTATATCAATTCGAAGGCATCTTTTACCTGAGGATACTTCCCCGAACCAAACAAACATTTCGACACAACGAGTTATTAGAGTTTTTGAACTACAACACGAAAGAGAACTAACATCTCCTCCACCATACCGAGTATCAATCCACGGTGAAACTCATTTGCTCCTAGTCATAAAACACGAATACTTCACACCCCCAGCAATCATGCCTCCCCTATTTTTGTTCGATCTATCCCTCCCAGTCTTATTTAGCTGATTCATTCCATTCATTCCTTGACTGCCTCGCCCTTTCCACACAGTAAACGCCTTACTAATCTCGTCATATTTCTATCGTCGTCATCGACTAAACCCTTGTTCTGACTCATTCATTCCCTCCAATCACGTAAACATTCCATTCCCATCAGACTTCCAGTCTCTCTTATCACTAATAAGTGGTCAATTGCTTTCCTTCATAAAAAGACGTCGCTCCTTGCTCCTTCTTCCTAAACTACGACTCTCTTTCGCTTCTCTTCCCTATCTCTTCTATCTAATCACTATCTCACTCTTCTCTCTTCTCATCCAATAGCTCTCTCCTCTCCCTTTTCCCTCTCTGATATGATTGACTGATAACGGCTCTTCTTGTCCACTACAGATCTCTCCACGAGAGGGTGATTCCACATTTCTCACCTTTTTCTGTCCGCGCGCTATTTATACGTTTCCACGATTAAGAGTCTCAAAGTTAAGGGCTTCCTTTTTCGCATAGTTTCAATCGAGTGATAGACGTACAAAATATTTTTTTTGCCGAGGGCAACCTAGATTCATCGGTGCAAATCAAAGATCCAAAAATATGAACTACCTTTGAAACTTCAATACGACGCCTAAAAAATCAATCGATCAGCCCAGCCTTCTATCACTGTATAATCCTCTTTCTCCTCATCATCCGTGCATTCTCCATCATAACCATTATCAGATGGTCCCCAATCACCTTATCCTCGCCCCTTCTTTCCTTCCAAAGCCTATTATTCGCTCAAAGTTCATTGGCGAGCACCTCTTTTCATCTAAACATTGTAGGTTCTTGCTGATCATTTCCACACTACATAGTTCGTTCATCCGAATCTTCCCTCTCCATTCAAAATGGGCAATAATTGCTGCACGGAGTCGCATGCTCCCGACAACTACAACACGTACAACAGCAATGCAAGCAAGAGGGTTTGTTATGTTATTATCGCTATTTTATCAATGAGTCTTGATCTGGAAGTGCAAAAGAAAAATGCAATATTGGATAGTAACTAATGCATCTGCAGGACAAGCCAAAGGGTAGCTCCGTAGTGGCCTCACAACCGGGATCCGACCCGACCGAAATCTATCGATTCTTCATGGTTGGAATGGGCAGTGCGGGCAAATCGACAGTGATCAAGCAACTGCAGAAATTGTGCCATGATCGGCCAAACATCTACAAGGTGATTCCAAGTTGCACGAGTAATTCAAGTTTCTAAGAGTTATTAGAAAGTTACTAGTTGTCGATAATGGATTCCAAAAACAAAATAAATTCTCTCAAATTTTCGAGCAATTGGATTTTAGATGTACGATGAAGAATGGAAGCCAATCTCTCACGAGTTCGCCAGTCACGAGAAGGAGAGATACAGGAGGATTATCAGGAGGAATGTCTTCGATGCACTTTCCATTCTTGAATATGTACGTCTAGTGTACTCGATCACGAATACTATCTCACTTGGAGCATTACAAGGTTTCTAATGGATCAAGTGACTCCATTTCAGTACGTTCAATCGTGGTCTCTCCGTCCATCTTCCTCCTCTGATGCCGACGTAATCGCCGACATGGCTGGCAATTTGACCGCCTCCGAGGCCAAATTGGAGCGGCACATAATGCACGCTCTTCTTCGGCTAATAAAGGACCCCGCCGTAAGCCATTATCTTATCGTCGCGCAAAGTTATCTTATCATTGTTGTTGAAAACCATGGGTCATCACTCAAACGCAAGAGCGATAACTCACGTTTATAGAGATAGCGCATGATGGAATATAGATGGCCAAAACATTGATGAAAATTCCTCGCTTTCCAGATTCAAGCGGCTCTCAACCGTCGATCAGAGATGATTGGAACACAACAGATTGCCGACGGAACCATTCCCTTCCTCACTGAGGAAAAAATGGCAGAGGTCGGTTAAATTTCCATCGGGCCTTCACAAACATTAGTTCAACGTTTGCCAAGAACCTCGGAAAAGTCATAGTAACTGCAATGAAAGATCTCATTTAGATCTTCTCCGAGTCTTACTCTCCCTCAGAGGACGACATCGTCCATTCTCGATCGCCCACTACAGGCATTCAAGTAGGCATTTGCAAAATTTCGAAAATGAAATAGCGCAATTTCAGGATTATCGATTCAGCGTTCGAGGGATGCGCATTCAGATTCATGATATCGGAGGGCAGAAGGTCGAACGAGTAAGTTTGGGTTTTGTTATAAACGGTGCACCACGATATAACTGTTATACAAATCACTGTCATGCCTCCGTGAAACCCATGTTAGCCGTCTCGTTCATTCAGGGCAAACTTCTCTCCTACATCACCAATTGGGTGTCGGCCGATCGATCTGGCTACCGTAACTTCATCCTGTACGTCGTATCGATGGCAGAGTACAACATTCCGCATCCCGATCATCAGGAGATAACATTGCTCGATGAGAGTTTGATGATGATGCAGGTGAGAACGAATATTCATCACAATATCTCACAATCTTATCCAATTTCATCCTCGAAACGCAGCCTCACTAGACTTGAAACACTGATTGTTTCTGTGCCAAAAGTGCCCAAAGTGATAATTGTTGTACACGTGTGCAAATCGTTTCTCATCTTTGTTAGTTTGCCGCTATCAGAAATCGCGCGCCTCGATTCCTTTACTCGACTAGACCATCTGTCCTTCTCATTCTTGTCATGGACACTTCTATCCACGTCCTCACACGTCCATCCGTCTGGGATTAACCCTTCCGACCGCAAATATTTGTATATCCTTCGCGTTTCCGGTGCTTGCAGGCAGAAATGGAAGAGCGGATTACTCAGTGTATCGCGCCTTGAAGGTGATAAGGACAGACTATTGAATCGTGCAGAGCACCGAAAGCGAAATGTTAGGGTCCATAAAAACTGAAATAGGAATCCGAAAAGCGAAGGGTTTGAGGTGAAGCAAAGATGATGAAATAATAGAATCTTTGCAGAATATTCTCGAGCTGCAAACGATACAGAACTGCGGATTCATGATCTTCTTCAACAAGGATGACGTTTATAGGTAATATTCTCAACAGAGTAAATCGAGTAGCACTCCTAATCTTACTTTTCGTACCTAACTCAATGGTGAAACACAAATTTCTCAGGGAAAAGCTTCGCCAGTGCTCTACAATGCCCGCTCTTCGCGATGATACGCTCAAGTGGCTGGGATCGTATATGAAGGAGGTAATCATTTTAATTATTTCTAAATCGACATCGTTGTTTCAGAACGATAAAGCGACGCTACAGAAAGGCGCCCAACTCAGCCACGACAGTATGCAGAAGGTTACTTAATACATTTCGAAATTAGTTTAAAGCCAAACTATTCCAGGTCATCGCTAAAAAGTTCACCGACGCCATCAAAAACGTGCAAACGAAGCGATACAAAGGCATCTATCGGAAGTAAGTCTGATTCTATTTCGCCAATTCTCATCCTCCAAAACTAGCATGTGATATTTTTGTTCTTATCATTCCTATTCTCTCCGAATGTAATCCGATTCGGTCAGTATTGTCTCGAAAGGCAGTGATTTTATCTCCGCCGTGCACCCCTTTTGTCATCCCTCGTAATTGTCTAGTTATGACGAAATCATCTCAGATTCACATGTGCAGTGGATACAAAGATGATGAATGCACTATTCGACGCAATCGAGGGAGATCTCGTCAATCATATGATCGATACTGCCAGTTGGATGATGTGATTCCCGCCTTCCCAATCCGAGTCTCGCCTCTTTTTTGTTACTCCCACTTCCATAAAATTAGCTAATTTATTCATTCATTGCGCACCTACTGTTATAATCTAGGAGAGTAAATGTTATATCAATCATTCTACATCCAACAGCTTATCCACCAAAATCAAGACAAACAGTTCGCTCACATATATTACAGAAAACCAAGAATTGCTAGGACCAAAGTTCTCGATGTCAATGAAATCAAAGCACATCACATCTTTCACATCAAACCCAATTCCTTCACCCTGTAATCACCAAGTCTCTTTCATTTCACCCGTCCCCTCACCTGAACATTCGCGAGTGGTTCCATCTTCTGCACTGGTCCATTCGTTTCGAGACGGAGAGACACCTGGGAGAGATCGGTTTCACCCTTTCATATCAATTCCATTTACTGTTCCACCTCAATCGGAGAAGCGTCTCTTACTTCATTCACTAATATTGCAATATACATCTGCGGAACACAAACAAGCTATGCATTACAATACATTTAAAGGTTCTTAAACTCAGTCTGTTCGATAAGCGCTTGCGAACGCTCAGCGCTCACAATCACAAAGGTAGCTGACCTGGGTGGTCTGATTGGGGAATACGGGAGCTGGAATGTGGAGGGGCTGAGCAGGGACGAGACCGAACGAGTTCTTGTTGAACTGAATGGCGAAGTCCGAGAGAGGCTGCATCGCCCTGAGATTTATGTTTCATCAAAGTATTGTAAGACTGAGTCTCAAGTGCACAACTAATCAATGAAGGACAACACTGCCCATAATTTAGTACAATATCTTTTGTGAGCCCAGTACACTCTGGTTGCACCTCAGTCTAATAAACTCATTTGCCGCTCACATCATCATTAATGAGAACTTGGTGAATTAAAAAATTCCAATAATTGCATAATAAAAATTAATCACTCACTTATTAGTGATTGACATCTCCATGTAGATCGCTCCTCCCTTTCTCACCACTGCTCCCTCCAATTGAAGACCCTGCAGAGAAACCAATTGGTGTGCGTCCAAGGAAGATTGTCAAATCAACACCATGCGCATCCCAGTTCTAGCAATTGTATACCACTCTGCTAATTCCACAAGAACAATTTTCCTAGTTGACTCATTCCAACAAATCCAACCACCCACTTTGAAGTAATTGGGCATAGGCCCAGCGCTTCCCCGTCTCAGCGATACTACGTAATTCCTCTATGGTCGCAAAAGCAATTCAGCCTTGACAAATGTGTCCAAGGAAAAAACCCTCACCTTGTGACTGGCAGCCTCCAACCAAACAGCCTTGGGTGTCTGATATCCCTGCACTCCTCCGATTCCTCCTCCCATCGATGCAACTCCTCCTCCCAGACCGAAGAGATCGTTCAGACCACCGGCCGGAGCTGAGGAATTCATTCGTTATTGGAAGACTCAAACGAAACATATGCATTCAGGTTTCACAATCTCTACATAGCTCTAACATTTTCCGACACAACAATATTTATGTCTCTCCAGAATCTAAAAATGCTATACCGGGTGCGGCAGCAGGGGCGACTCCCCATGCAGCCAATGGATCGACCATGGGTGCTGCAGGCGCTGCACCGTACGAGGGAAGACTGCCACCAAGACCGAGAAGATCGTCCAGACCTCAATATCATCATTTTGCTTGAATTTAGCACAACGTATAAATAACAGTTCTTAAATTGAAAAGGGCAGAGAAGAGAGTTCGCGATTGGTTACTTCTAAACGAACAGATGACAGCCGTATTACTAACATCCAAACTTCAGTGCTATTCACATTTCCTTGTAATTCCTTGTAACCGCAACTTCGCATGTACTTTTCCATCAGTTTCCCCTATCCAGTCTAATCGCCTTCCTCACCTCCTCCCGGTGCAGCAACGGGTGCTGCAGGGGCTGCAGCTGCAACTCCGCCCATCGGGTTCATGTCCAACTGCAGCAGATCCGCGATCAGCGTGTCCTATAATTCCATTTTTGAACATCAATCATGAATTCATCAATCAGTCACTGAACGTTACTGTTATACTCCACGTCAGAAAAATGGAATGTCAGGGACAATTTCGATAATGTGTCCATACCTGAGAAGGAACTCCTCCGGCGGGAGCTGGCACTCCAATCAGACCAGGGGCTGAGTCCATGTCACCAGAGGATGAGCCACTGAGAAGTAAAGATTATTGAACGGAACAACGACATACAAACAACTTCAGTGCGAAAGTGAACTTATGAAACTCTAGCGTAACTTCAACGCGCCTAGTAACAAAGTCCAATCAATGACAGTGCCCAATCAATGACAGTGCCGCATGCAGTCAATCCACCTTTTCAATTGCATTCTGCCCGCTCAATATAAACATCTCCTTGCTGCTATGTAAACTATGACTGACCCATGCAGTAATCAATATATTGCAGTAGCTATTCATAGATTCCTCTCACTCGGCGAGAGGAATAGCTGTGTACTGCTTGTTCCTAACCTATAGTTCTCTGTCCTACCCACCTGATTCCTCAGAAAGTAAAGATCAAAGATCAAATTCTCACTTAGTGGTGAGGGCGGCAGCATTGGGAGCGAGTTGTCTGAGGGGCGCCTTTGTGTTGTCGACGAATGACGAAGGAGGCTTGTGGTAGACAGAGGCAAGCGAACCGATGTGGCACACCTACAATTTTGATTATTGAAGTCGGTAAAGTTAGAAATTCAAATTTCCGATCTTTTCAGCCCCGTCCATTTATGTTACAGGGGTGGTAGATACGTCCAGAGTTTCAAGAGATTCAATACGTGGTTACCTCGTTTTGCCTATATCACTAACCAATTGATCGAGTAGAGATGGTTCGAGTAGATCAGTCTCCTCAGAGATAAGAGGCTTCTCAGCGAGTACGACCTGAATGGAGGAAGGGATTGAGTAGCATTGAGCGACGCTGATAAGCGTAGATCGATAATACGCAGACACTGGGTAGCAGAAATTCCAATCCGCAGATTTGTGCTCTCGGATGATCTCCGTTTCACACAAACTATGGCTAGGTGTACGACCGAGTTCCACATTAAACCACCCTCATGCGGTTTTCAATAAAAATGTTCACCTGCTTGGCAGCAGCCGGGTCGGCTGAGAGAAGACGCCAGTAGATGTATCTGCAAGGAATAGTACCTTAACTGACCACCCCCCCCCCCAAGGACCTTAACTGGAAACCGTACCCCCCAAGGCAAAAGTGTAACTATCGTACCCTCTGTCTCTGAGATCGGGATTATCCGAGTCCTGAGTGGCAAGAGAGAGAACTCTCTGGACGAGTTGCTGTGTGTCAGTGGGTCTCTTGAGGAAGAGCTTCACTACGGAGGTTAGCAGTTGCAGTTGCACCTAAAAGGGATCATAATTAGCTGAGCGTCATTGAACAGCAACATTGAATTCCCTCAACATGTTAATATATTTTGCTACAGGTCTCTACCGCTGTACATCGTAAAGATGGTATCGTTGCTCAAGATATACCACCGAAACACAAATAGCGTACTCACGAAAGCGAAATATCGCATCCTATTCGAAATGTGCATATTACGGATTGATTTTTAAATTTAAAAATATTGGATTGAATGCCTCAATTTATTGATAATCTGAAACCACATTAACTCTAAACATAGTGTTGAAACGCAAAGCTTCCTACATCCTGCAACACCAACTAGTCTCTCATTCCCTCTCACCTGGGTGTTCTCATCATGGAATCCATCCACGAAGCTCTCCAGAAGCTCGTCAGCGTTGTCGATTCGCTCCGCGTACTCTCCTGCAATGAAAATTTATAAATCATTGCTCTCGAGCACAAATCATGATGCTATTGAGAACAAGATGTGGAACTGACTATCAAACATTCTTGAAACATGGGACTTGCAGGCCCAAAAATAAATGTGAATTTAAAAACTGACCAATGATCCAGATCATTGATGCTCTTGCCTCCGGCTCATCGAGAGTGTCCAGATTCTCACAGAGAGTCGAGATGATCGACTCGTATCGATTGGGATACTTACGGAAGATGTCCTGTTATAGATTAACTTATAATTGTCCGACAATAGCTTTCGTTCATTGTCATACAGCAGATCCCATTGAACATCTAGTGTTTGTGTAGCACCGAGTCCGCCACTCAACATATTTGTTATGTATTTGTATCTAAGCGAACCTTGATAACGACGACGGCCTCCTGCACGACGTAGTTGACCTTGGTCTGAATGAGCTCGAGGAGAGTGGCCACGCATCGCTCTGCCGATTGCTCCACCTGAACAACCCATTTTAATATTATAATTTTTTCAAATAATGAAGTAATTAAATTATGTAGGTAAAATAACCTTGATGGCGCATCGTCCGATGGCTCTTACTGACTTGCGCACGAAATCGACGTCGACTTCGGTGGCATATCTGCAAGGACGACTTGCGTTTCACCACTTCCATATCTCTCTTTTTATCAGTAAATTCACAATCTGTCTGGCTTTTCCGTTCAATAACAAATAATAGAGAAAAAATAGAGAAGAGTCAATCAAATAAATCAAACTAACTCCTTCAATTCAGACAGTACTTGGGCGATGTTACTCTGCTGTGCCAATCTGATCATCACATCCAACTTCTCCATCTTCACGTAGATCGGATCATTGTACTTCACGAAGAACACCTGAGAGACACAGTTAATGTATTATTAGTGAATAGGATCGGAATGTCCCTTCTCAGTATACAAAACATTCGATGCTCGAAAAAAAATTCTGCTACACACTTGGTTGACTATCGTTTCAGGATGTCGTTAGAAATTGAAGAATGTGGTAGGCACAATTCTGATTCTGCATACAAAGGTTAAAAATAATAACAAACAACCGTACCTTCATTTCCTGTTTGAGGATATCGGGTCTCTTCTGAACGATGAGATTGATGTTTCTCAACGCGACGTACTGGATCTCGGGTTCGGCCGACAGGAGAGTCACCATCGGAGGGGCGAGCTTCTGCAAGGTGGATGGTGAGGAAGGGATACAGTAGCTAGACTATCGATACTCTCTGGGAGAGAGAGCACACGAAATGAGGAGAGTCCTCAAACTGTAAATCTGACCTTCGTGAGGGAAGCGATGAACTCGGAATCGGCGGGAAGCATCTCGATCAGCTTCATCAGCACCTGCATTCAGATATTGTTGTTTTTCCCAAATTGCTATCTCTACTATTGCCAACCCCGATGCGTCCCGACTCTTACACCACATCCTTTGAAACCTTCACTCGACTAGTGAAGCAAAACCACAAAACTTTCTTTTGTGCCCAATTCTAGATATCCGTTACCGTAACCATGTATCTTCCTTACCTTCACCGTCGACAGTACGACAGCGGCATTAGCATGGGCGAGTCGAGGAGAGATTCGCTCGCAGATATTCTGTGCCTCTCTCTCGTCACGAGGAGTGTAGCCAGAGAGAGCATCCAGAATGAACACCTGAACAATCCTCGTTGAAATAATTTTATTCGCAATATTATTTGAAAGCCGAGTAAACCAAGTAAACCATCAAATTCGCGCTAGGCGCATTTGTGCTTTGAGCAATCTATTGAAAGGGCGGGAAGAAAGAACCTACAATTCTTCTCATTCACATGTCAAACAATAAATCAAATGAAAAGGCTGCATTATCTCTACGTTTGTCTACTCGCAGATACAGCGTTTCAGGGAAGCGGTATGAGCAAGGGTTTACTATATAAGCAGCAAGACAGACAGTAGACAGTATGCTTACAATTATTTTTAAAAATCAATAATAAAATATTATTGTACCTGTCCCCATTCGGTGCACTCGTTGAGAGCCGTCAGCAGCTTGTTCACCATTTGAGAGTTCACCTGCAAATATGCCATAACTCAAATTTCAACTGAACAAAAACCAGTGCAATTCATATTTCAGTGATTCTGCATTATTTGAGTCAAGACAACATGTGCAATGAGAGCCAGAATTATGGTCCAAAAAACTATACGTGATTTATGCTTCACTAGTTCCATAACATTTCGAAAGACATTGAATATTGATGGAAGCAACAGCTATATTCGAATAAATCCTTCCAATCTTACCTCGATGAGTGGTTTAGCCTCATTGATCTCCGATAGGGCAGCGACTGCATTAGCCACCACCATCGGATTGGCGTCCGAGAGAAGATCATTCAGAAGCTCAACGAAACCTGCGATATGAAGAATATTTCCCTTTTTATTTAAATGAAAACAAAGTAAGGAGCGGAAAACACAGTTTACTCCAGTGGAAATCGCAAAATGATTTTTTTAAACTACCGTACCTTGTTCTTCGACCAGAACGGGATTCATATCGAACAGCTTGGCGACGCAAACTGCAGCAGTCTTGCGTACGTACGGATCCTCATCCTGAAAAGATTTTTGTGTTAATCTGAAATATCGATAACATTGTATCCTAACAAAGAATACTAGAAGATATGAATACATGCAAGTCTATACATAGCCACTTATTAACGCACTATCTCTATTTCCGTATCAAAAATGATGATGTTGGGTAGGATATCTCCTATGAGATAGCATAACATGTTAACGTGATTATAAATAAACGTCACTCTCGGAGTAAGAGTCTCGCAAATGGCGATAAACTAACCTTCATGCACTTTCTAAGAGGCTCGCATAGATATTCAGTGATCTTCTCCACTCGAATACATCCCATCGTACGAACGGCCAGAGCACGAATCAAGGGATTCGGATCCTCGCAGTCCTTAAAAGATAATTACAGATTATTGATTTTCTACCGTAATCGTCCTACCTTGACGAAAGTATTGACAGCCATGATGGCCATATCGGGCTGACTCTTAGCGTAGTTCATGAGATAGAGATAAACGAGCTTCTTTAGCTCCACATTGTCCGTCTGCATGCAGTTGATCACATCCGGGAACAGTGCGCTGAATTATAAAACGCTGAATTAATTTGTTGACTGTTCCTTCCTCATCTTCCATGCAATTGCCTTGCAGGATTAGTTCATTCCCTTTGATAACTCATGTGACATTTCAAATATAGGAAATGACGTATTCAATTAACTCAGGTCATTCGATTCCCGCTATCTCATACTATCTCGTTATCACTCACCTAACGTCCTTGCCGACCGTCATGCTTGCAATGACCTTCTTGACCGCTTCTCTCTTCTTCTCCTTCTTATCCGAGTTCAGCTCCGTCTTCAGTTCGAAGATCTCGCCTAAATAAATAGGACGATATTAATAATAGCCAAATTATTACCCAACAAAACTAAATCTAATCGTTAGAATAAGCAAACATACCCTTCTTGGTGGTGGTGAAATACTTTGAGTCGGTCATCTTCTCTTTCTGGTGGTACAATCGCCTTGCTACCGACTCAAGGCTAAAATAAAAACAATTACGCAAAGAATAATAAATTCATAACGAGTTGGACAAGCCAACTCATCTATTTGCGAAACACTATGGAGAGGGTTGTGTCGAATACACGAAAAATCGAAGAAACCAGGGCAATGCGTGGAGGGGGAAAGCGTTGGATTACACGAGGCAACCAAAGAGAGAATGCGTCCTCAATAAAGCGCGCGCAACCTCACCCCAGCAGCCTAAAGTCTGTTTTCCGATATATCGGCGCGACAGAGGCAAATTTCAGTTTCAGCCAGAAGAATGAGGCACGTCAAGAAAGTCGGCTAGCGCACTTCTTTCAATACCGTAATTTGGAGCGTGCATATTCACGAGAGTGTATTTCCACAGATTTCGCGCCAAATGTCGCCTTGGTACACAACGTGAAATTTGAATTTTAAATTTTGATTTTTGTGATTTGTAAGCGTATTATCGATTTTTCAGTGTTCTAATAGTCAGCTCCTACTCGAGGAGCATCTGTGTAACACTCGACAACAGCGATGGAGGCCAGTCAGAAGCAGGCCGAAGCGCCCTTCGTCGGCAAAGAAATCGTCTCTGATTTGCACTGGCTCATTCGCGAGTGCGATGATAGACTGATAGTCGATGGAACGAAATGGTGAGCGATTGCTGTACGAGTACCTTTGGCGTATGATACAGTGCCATAGACGCATTGTTTGTTTACTTCGAACTCAAATTGCGTCACCTGTTTTTTTACCTTACCTTCTCGACAACGATTTCATGAATATACATGTTCAGGGCTTCTGAGATCCTCTGCTATCTTCCTTCGAAATGGATTGAGGAGGCAGAAGCAAGCAAAAAGTTCCAAATTCGATCCGAGGTAAGGTTGTATCGCCTTTTGCTTGCTAGTGGGTTACAAATGCTAGTTCGTTTTCAGTCCATTTCCACTCGTCTCTCGACCGTTAATCGATTCTCCATCCTGGCAAGGAATTTGTTGATGGCCAAGGAATTTCATCGGGCTGAATTCTACTTTGAAAAGGCTCGCAATATGGATTCAGAGTACACATTCATGTACTATTGGACGAGATACTTGGTTAGTTCACAGCTCATTGAATCAGATTCGATGGTTATATTTATTCATGAGCCGTTAATGCTCAAACCGCTTCAGAAAGCGATAAACGAAGATCTCGAGAATGAAATCGAGTCGATTGAGCGAAAGGCGGCTGATCTGTGAGTCATTTCATTTTCTTATAGTTTGAACAATCTCATCAGTAAACCTATTCTCTGATTTTATATCTATCTTCAAGTTCTAAGGGTTCTTTTCCAAAAAAAAAGAAAGATAAAGTGTATTCAGTGATGACGAGGAGCAATTGTTCCTTCTCTATCGGGATATGCAGAGAGAAGACACTAACTCATTCGACTGCTTCATGCATTATCTGTCAGTTTATCTTCGCAATCTTATAAACTTTCTATAACTTTCTTTGCTAGTCATTACTGCTCAACATCTGGAATTACCGCTTATATGGTAAATATCATACCTGCAATTCACCTAGTACTGCCATTTCAGGAAGGGAATGCTACAGCGATCATTGCACCTTCGCGAGGAGGCCAAACGATCCTTCGTTGCGGTTAGTAAGCCTCTCTATTAGTGCCGCTATTGTTCCTAGGTCTGCACGAAAGTTTCGACTTTTTAAAGTGTATTTTGCATTACTGCATTTTATGCTACATTATGCTTGTTCCAGTCGATCCAGAAGGACATTCGCTTCTGGCCATCGTGGAATGAACTGGCGACCCTTGTGGAGGACACTGATGAAGTGAGTTATCTGGCTTATCGTTTGGTATTCGGAACAGTTCCGGGAAGTCACACTGTAATTGGTTACTGTATTCAGGTTGTCTCATCTATCTCGATGGCATCTGACACATGGATGAGTGGAATGTTCGAGATGATCGCACTCCCGAGATTTCATCTATTCGTGAGTTACCTTGATAACTAGATTATGATAGGTTCCCGTCATCCCGTTAAATAGCAGAATATCGTTTCCGCGCCTGATTTTCCATTGATGAAAGCGATGGATCATCCTTGGGTAGCAACTTTTGCCTGGCTATTCTTTTCTGATGTGACAATCCCACGAATTACAAATGTTGTGCTAATGGGTACTCTTCCTTCTTGCAGCAAGCAGCAGTTTCGAAGGGCGACCAATTGGCCACGAGGGGACTGGGAACGCAGCCCGCACTGCTCATTGCTAATGCGAGGTGCTACAACCAGATGTATGGTGAGTATGAAACCGGAATATGGGGGGGGGGTTCTTATCTTGTAATTTAAAGATCGACAAGTTTTCATTGATTATTGGCATGACAGCCATTGTTACTATGCAGGCGCAACTGAAATATAGCTGGTTGTGATCGTGTGCGTAGAATATGGACTTTTTTATTGTGTGTTGGGAATCATCGGTGTATCGTCTGCAGAGCTAAAGTTCTCTCTTGACAAACTCCTGAAACTCAAATGATATTGTGAATTTAAACAGGTCATTTCAGAGCACGACTTGGCGATCGATCGATTCCAGCAAGCACACGAATTGGATCCATTCAGAGTGGAAGAGATGAATCTATTCTCAGATTCACTTTATATTCGGGTGAACATTTAAAAAGTTTTTTATAAATCAATTTTAATGTGAAATAATGAATAATTTTTGAGATGGATCGGGTTCGCCTTGCTTCTCTCGCCCATTCCTTCTTCCGCACTCACAAGTACAGTTGGGAAACGTGCTGCATTGTCGGTGAGTCGGGGTTTCACGAGATTGACAAGTATCAATGGCGATGGGGTCAATGATTTTGTTTTCAGACAGCCGAAAAAAGTGATATTAGGTAGTGACTGGGCAATATTTCAGCTAACTACTACTCAATTCGTGGTGAGCACGAGCAATCGATTCGATTCCTCCATCGAGCACTGAGGATCAATCCCCATTCATCAGCCAGCACATGGACACTTATTGGTGAGGAGGGCGAAGGTTACGGTAGGAATGGGCTTGTAGACTCCGTTTCTGTTTTTTTTAAAGGTTGATTCGAGGTTTCAGTTGTCGGTTAGATTGTTGAGTATCACCGAACTGTTAGTAACAACGAAATTCCCGTTTCTAGGTCACGAATTCATGGAACTGAAGAACAATTCGGCGGCGTGTCTGGCGTACAGAAAGGCCATCGGTGAGAGGGGTTGATCTTTGGGTTTTGGGAATTTATAGCTTTTTAAGTTTTCAAATCGCGTGCCAAGCTTCTATTGGGTTCACTTTCTTCAATCAGTTGAAACATAAATCATCGATTGCAGAGAAGGATCCTTCAGACCATCGTGGATGGTACGGTCTCGGTCAATTGTACGATATCCTCAAGATGCATCAGTATGCTCTCTACTATTACCAGAAGGCACACACTTGCAAGTGAGGGAACATTAATTTATTATTTTAGATCCAAGACAGGCGTTCATTGCTGTCGCCTGGAAATGTATACTAGCGCTGGAAATGTATACAACATGACTAAAAATGGCAAATAGTTAAAAAAATAGTTGTTGCAATTTTGAAACACCTTGGCAATTTCGCTTTCACATTTCTCTCATATCCCTTGGCTTCTTTATTATTGTATTGAATTGCTATTGAGTACTTTAAAACCCAAATAATAAAACTTATCCTGCAGGCCGCAAGACTCGCGCATGCTGGTCGCACTGGCGGAGGTGTATCAACGATTGAGTAGGAATGTCGATGCAGAGAAGTGTCTCATCAAGGCGTATAAGGTGAGTTGATAGGAAAGCAAAGATTCATTCCTGGTAGTTCGGGATTTCATCGGGTGCATAACGTTCAGCCTATTTGTTGAAGATGGTCTTGTGAAGAAGCAAGTCATTTGTAAAAATACAATTTTGTTATTTATTAAGTTCTTAAATAACATAATATTAAAACAGGTTGGCGACGTGGAGGGCACTGCGCTGCTCCATCTGGCCAAGCACTACGAACAACTGCAATTGAGAGTGAGTGAGAATTTATACGTGTTGACCCGGAAATAAATTGAGTTGAAGGGGGATTCTAGTGTCGTGTGCGTGCGTTGAAACTTCAAGTCACGATGTGAAGGGATAGTTAGGAATGGAACTATACGAATAGATGTTTCTAGGACACGGAGTAAGAAAATTAGATAAAGCGGATACGTTGGGTGTTATGTGCATAGTGAAACTCAAATGGGAGTGACGATGCTTACTGTTGAAGAATCGAAATCTAGTTTTTGTCTTGCGCCCCTTGTGAATTAATAATAAAAAAATATATTCAGGAGAATGCAGCGTGCGTCTACACGAAGTACATCGAGGAGTACAAGGAGAGCACTGTGAGTTAATTTTGATATTGGAGATGGGACAATTGGACCTGGTGGAGTTGGGGTGCATGATTTTCATTTATTACCGTTCTGGTTTCTGCAAATATGTGTCTCCACCGCTTACCTCTAAACACTATCTGCCAAATATTTTATATTTGATCTGGTAATGATATGAAACTAGGAGAGGCTGTGTTGCATGAACAGTATTCATGCTCCCATCGATTAGTCATGTTGAGGTTCAGTGAATAATATATCAGCTAACATTCTTTAACTACAGAGTACGGACATCAATGCTCCTGCCTCCCTTCTCTTCCTCTCTCGATACCATGCCGATGTGGCCGATTTCGATCTGGCATCTGAATATGCACAGAGATGTCTCGAGTTCGAGCAGGTGAGAGTAGGAGAGTTGGGATAGATACGAGCCGATTGGGATACAAAAAAACGGTAGAAGGGTGAATGATAAAAGATGAGCATATTTTATTTCTAACTTCTACTTCTTTTCTGCTGTAAAACGTTGATTATATTTTTGGTCAGTTGATAAGGGACCTCTGAAACATAGATGATGAAAGTGAAATTTTTTTTTTGTGAATAAACGATGGCATTAAAGGTTCGTCACGAGGCCGGCTCGATTCTCCGCAGTATTCAGCAGAAGCAGAAGTTGAGGAGAACGTCGCATAGACGATCCTCACCAAGGGTACGGCAGGGGAATGAGGAGGGAGGGAGATAGGGTAGGGGATGGAAATAGTACGGTATCAGTTTGAAAAAATAACAACCAGGAATATTTTTTTTTGTAGATTCGTATGGTTGGTCTCTGGGTGCATTCGTGTGTTTGTGTTAAATTATTGCCAGTCTGAATCACTGCCTTGTCATTATAAGTACTTTAATTATTTAGAACAAAAATTTCCCGACCGAAACCGGACTATAGACTACTTAGAGACTACCATTGAGAGTATCTATATGTATATCAATTAATGATAATCATCGTGTTTCTTCAGGGTACCGCATCGACTGTCACTCCTCGACGACTCGATCTCACCGAACCAACGATGTAGGAATATTCATGTTTCACCTAGTCATGATATCGCACTGTGTGGCATTTGTTTCAATGATCATTGATCATCGAACTTTCTAAATTGCAGTGCGGAAGACAATCACGCGGAGGAATTGATGGCTGTGTCGGACGGAGAGGATGACGTCAGCTTCTGAGGATAGACTACGGTAGGAGAGTACGGTAGTCATCGAAGGAGGAGTACCGTACCCACGAAAGCGTCTGCAATACATTTCCCTTGTTAGCTAAAATTCCAGTCTTATGTGATCTCAACTTTTAATGTTGTAACTAGTTTTCTGATCTATCCTATCTGTAATCTGTTTCGTGTTTCTCAATTCGAGTTCTGATTGTGCATGGTAGAATGAATAAATTATTTATTATTGAATTTTTAATAGTCTTTGATTATCGTTATTTGACGATATGATATCTGCAGTAGTAGGTTGCGTGGTAATCGATTTCCCATGGTTACCGTATCCTCAGCGATGGCATCGGTGGAGTTGCTCAAGTTGGTGGATCCGTCCCTCTACTACAGTAAGTTCATCGAGGGAGGAGTGTTCCCTGATGGAAGGCCCATCGACTCATTCAAGGCATTCTCATTCAAGGTGAGAAGGGGGCTATTTTTGAATAAGTGGTTTTAGGTTTCGGGATTGTCTCATTAAAGTCACAGATGCAGTTGCGAAGATAAGTTTGCAACTTGCATGGGCAACTTTCAAATATATGAACTTTTTTTCAATTAGATGGCTTGTAGGTTTAGGTTTCACCGTTGCCCAAAAGTATCATTGAGGATTTTAAAATTGCTATCAATTTGATCTGGTATCAACAAAGTAATCCTTACCTTCTCTTCAGCGCGGTGTGGTCGGTGGTGTGTGTGCGGGATCGGCGCTCGTCCGTCAAGGAGGAGTTACTGTCGTGTGTTCCCTCTCTGCATCTCTCGGACCAATCAGCACCGAACCAATGATGACTGTGGAATGGGAAGGAGCTAGTGATGAGAATGAAACCAAGGTGAGGAGCTAGTGATGAGAATGAAACCAAGGTGAGGAGGGGCTGATAGGAACTACTGTGTTTCACGGATATTTGATAGGAGGGCGGGGTTGCGGCTTGATACCTCTCTTGAAGTTCTTTAAATCCCTCTCTCTCTCTCTTCATTGCCCATCCCCACTCTGATCCTCCCTTCAGATGGCTCTCGTAGACGCTCGTTCTCTTCTGGATGAATTGGTGTCTCGACAGGCATTCTTCACGAAGGAAGCAGTTAGAAGCACCCATGAGATGCTAGAGTGGAGATTACAGGCGAAGTTTAGGGTGAGTCGGGTGGATGCAACGAGCTTGGGGGTTCCGTGTTGCACGTATTGGTTAAGATCTTGGTTTGTAGACATTTAACGATCCAGACGACATCCTTCTTACTTTGAAAATATTAATAGTTCGGAGCTTCTAGTTCGTCTAGGAGGTTTCGTGGAACTATTTGATATGTATTGGATTGAGGAGTCAAGCAATGAATTGATATTTGCGACTTGTAAACATTTATTTTAAATCACGACCGGTTTCGAGTATCTGAATTTGCCTAGGAGGATTCGTGCACTTGGACTAAATGATATTCTTGGGAATATGGTCTATGAGTAATTCTCCTTCGGCTCGTGGGGCAAAAAACAAACACTATTTTTTTCCAAATCGATTCACCTGCAGCTACTTCACTCGGACGGCGACCTCTCTGCTGCAGTAGTCGGCGCCCTTCTCGCTGCACTCACTGACACACGGCTGCCTACCGTAATCCTGCACCATGAAGCTGATGATGAAGCACCCATCGATCCCGCTGAGATCAAGATTGAGGTAGGGAGGGTGATGCTAGTTTCAATGTGTGGATGAGGCGTCATTGAAATCTTGGATTTTGATTTCATACGAGCTTCTCGTGAATACACAAAACAACTGTTGAAATTGAATGATACTTCGGGTTGCGCTGAACTTGTGGGTTTAGAGTTGTGTAGGCACGATGAGACCAGAAGTTTGCAATGTGTTTTAATGCATTGTAGGTGCCAGACGCTAAATCCAAATTGCAGAAGGACGAATCAAAGTGGCTGCCGATCGAATTGGCCGCCAATCCCGTTGCGAGTACATTCATTCTCTATTCCGATGAGAAGGGAAAGGTGAGGACGGGGAAGGGTACGGTAGGGAGAGTTATTGATTGACAAGTGATGTTTCATCCCTTGCAAGAATACGGTAGTGGTATTATGTATCGATTGGCGGTGGATTTACGTAAAAGATGTCCTTCAGATGCACCTACTCGCGGATCCTCCAGCGGACGCGAGAAGATTGTGCAAATCGCAGTGTACGATTGTGATTGGGAAGAAGAAGGATCAGGTGAGAGGGAAGGAGGAGAGGGGTTTCATGATTGGAGTATTAGACAGTTGAGTCTCGAACGAGTAATAACTCATATCCTCAACTGTCTAATCACAACTGTGTTAACTACGCGATTCTATTATTTCATGCAATGATACGATGATTTTGAGAAGGGAGAATGTAATCGATTGCAGTCTCCCTCAATGCTGGCTCTTCGATCGGCCGGCTCTTTCTCTGATGATCTACTACGAAGGATGGTCGGAATAGCAGAGAAGAGACAAGAAAGCATAGTGAAAGCACTCGAGAAGAAGGAATGAAGGGGATACGGTAGTTGCGATTAGTTATCGATTGATTATCATTGTTTTGTTGTTGAATCGCACTACTTTCACTGTTGTTATTGATGTTGAATGCGCGCGAGAACGGGTCGATAAAAGATTGAAAAAATCACATTTGAAGTGATGAGGAGCTATGGCGTTTCGTTCGCAGTCGATACTTTTTCACCAATCGAGGTGCTTTAGTAATTAATGGATAATCGGTCACAGAATGCCACCGAAAAGGGCGCGAGCGACAGCATCGATGAATGAGGAAGAAGAGGAAGTGAATGATGAACCATCCGGGTAAGATTTTGATTTTTCTCGAATCAAGTGATTGTTTGATCTCGGTCTAACATCCTGAATTATATGAAAGATTTGTGAAACGGAGAAGCTCCTGGCTGTACAGTGTAGACAATTGCACATCTTTTAGAAGCGGTCCTGCCACGGCGGAGAGAAAGGCGCGAGCTGAGGAGAAACAGGTGAGTATTCTATTGAACGATGGGCACATATTGAACTATGCAATACTCACGCGCGTTCGTAGTAACGGTGAAACTCTAAATGTACAGGGGGAAATGTTTTTAAAAGTAATCCCATTGCAGCGCGCAGCCCTCGCCAACAAGCGCGCGATACTGAAGGGAGAGAAGAACAACGAGGTTTGATGTTTCAAAAGATCGGAATTAGACATGCTAAGATTGGTTAATTTGTAAAATGTGATCTTCTTCTTCTTCTTCGAAATGTTCCTAAATAAGAGCACAGATGTGCTAAGAGGGAGATGAGAAACGAGAATCATGCTGGATCTGAAGATATAAAAATAACTATTGCAGATGGCCGATCCATCTCCAGCGAAGAAGAAGGTTAAAGATGAAGATGAGGAAGAGGAAGAGGAGAAGGATGGAAAGAAGAAGGTGAGGATAAACTGAACAAAATGTTCTATTAAGAGGCCGTTTGCCTAAGAATCGGACAAATCATGACAGGTCCGGCACAGTCGAAAAAGTTCAATTCTGGGAAACTTTGGGTTTTGGGGTTCTTGAAGGTGCTGATGAAGATGGGCACTTTCATTTTTCTCTAGGAGCCTCCGTTGGCTCCAGACGACGTCACGTCGAAAACGAATTCGTTGAATATCTCTCCAAAGATGAGACCTAAAATTAAGCGAGTTTGGCTTCCAGGGTTAAATTTTATGACGAACACGCCTGTAAAGTTCATTTTTCATGAATTCATGAAATAACGGAGATACGAAAACTTTTTTCTACTTGGTTTGCAAGATGAGCGACCTACATAGATCGAACCGGCGTGAAGAGAGGATTCCAACCCTGTAATTTGAGCAAGATAAAATATAAAGTTTTAGAATGAGCAAAATGGAAGTGAAATGAAAGTTTAGCCAGATCCAGCTCTTTTCCAACGATTCCTTGGCCGCGGCGCCGTCCTTCCGTCCCTTTGATCTACCCCTTCCCAAGAGACGAGAGACTGTGTGCAACTGAGAGACGGACAGGGAAGGAAGGGGGTAGATCAAAGGGACGGAAGGACGGCGCAGCGGCCAAGGAATCGTTGGAAAAGAGCTGGATCTGGCTAAACTTTCATTTCACTTCCATTTTGCTCATTCTAAAACTGTATGTTTTATCTTGCTCAAATTACATGGTTGGAATCCTCTCTTCACGCCGGTCCGATCTATGTAGGTCGCTCATCTTGCAAACCACGCAGAAAAAAGTTTTCGTATCTCCGTTATTTCATAAATTTGTGAAAAATGAACTTTACAGGCGTGTTCGTCATCAAATTTAACCATGGGAGCCAAACTCGCTTAATTTTAGGTCTCATCTTTGGAGAGATATTCATCGAATTCGTTTTCGACGTGACGTCGTCTGGAGCCAACGGAGGCTCCTAGAGAAAAATGAAAGTGCCCATCTTCATCAGCACCTTCAAGAACCCCAAAACCCAAAGTTTCCCAGAATTGAACTTTTTCGACTGTGCCGGACCTGTCGTGATTTGTCCGATTCTTAGGCAAACGGCCTC